>CAJNDS010000713.1:85000-488265 GCA_905221605.1 Symbiodinium natans | reverse complement strand
AGGGGGGAGGGGGGAGGGGGGGAGGGGGGAGGGGGGGAGGGGGGAGGGGAATTCGGCGCCTTCCAGCAGAAGTGTCCCCCGTAGACCGCGGCGGTCTGGCCGTCAATGTCAAATTTTTGACAATGCACCCCACCATTGCAGGGGATGTAGGCCGACAGCCCCTGGTGTCTGCTATTCTTGTAAAGGACCTCTCTGAGAGAAGTACCACCCGACTTCGCCTGATGCATGAAAAGCAGCGGCCGTCTCTTCGACACGTGCTTGTTGACCGCCGGTGGCTTGGAGTAGACGAACTTCGAAATCAAGCCGTGGATGCGCTCGGCCGGAGTCCTAGGGCTCACGTCCACACCCTCGACAACCCAAGGGTCCATACACCAGAAAGGGACCCGGTGAAAACACCCTTAGACCCTACACTCCACCCCAAGCCCTAGTTGCTAACAGATACTTGGCTACTCGCACCAGTTGTTGCTGTCAGCTGGCCTGTAGCGTCCATCCTTCGCAAGGCTTGCGTTCGCCTCAATCTGAAGCTCGTCCTTATCTTCCTCATCTGGTACTTCATCTTCTTCTGAATCTGCTTTCACATCGATGGGGCCTACAATCTCCTCAGGCTCCTGGTCTTCCTTCTCGTGCTCCAGGTGCGCATCCTTCTCCAAATGAGAGTCTTCGGGGTCTTCATCAGCTGCATCTTCTGTGTCATGATCATGGTGAGGCTTGGAAGCATTCGTGCTGGAGTTGGACAAGGCCACCGACACCACAATCTGCTCGTCCAGCGCCGACTGGGTTAGCTGCAGGGCGGTGATCACGTCATATTCCGCCTGACATCCAGGCATGGCCATGAAAAAGGGAGCCGATCATGTACGGAGTAAGCCCTGAACCCGAAACTACTACTTGCTAAAGAACCACCGGAAACTACAAGTAGCCTTCCCAAATAAGGCAATGTAGGGACAATAATTCTTAATTTATGTTGGGCGCCCCCCCTTGTGTTCGGAAACGCCCCCACCCCAATTCTACGAACGACTGACACGCCGTGGCCTGCACACCCCACGCCAGCACGAAGAGCAAGAAGGAAAACATGCTTTCCTGCCGCAACAACTTTCCAAGGGTAGGGTAGGGTCTAGGGTTTAGGGTCAGGTTTAAAGTCTAGGGTTTAGGATTTAGGGTTTAAGGTTTATACATGGTCCCTTAGTACGTGCCCCTCAGAAACTTCTTGGGATGACCCAAACACACTAAGCTGACTGTGAGCTAGTAGCGTGGATGAATATAGTTCATACTACCCATGCCATTCCGTCATTCCCTCTGAGCCAACAGGAAACAGGTGCAACCGGCACCAGGTATTACCACTGCGCGGTCCTGGCAGCCAGATTAGCCAGGGAGCCTCGTGTCTTCGTTTGAAGATCAGCCCCCCACGCTATATGTAGGTTCGTTGGAGCCCCAAGGCTGCAGCCGTCGGTGCAACATGAGCTAAACCAGAACACCAAAAGCAAGGCTCCACATCCTTGACTGAAACGAACCCCGAAGCCCGAACCCCGAAGCCCGAAGCCCGAAGCCCGAAATCTTAACCCAATTCACAAAGTCTCGGCTTCAACCAAACCCGAAGAGGGAAACTCAAAGAAGCTCTGGAAATCTTGAGGACCTTGACCACCTACACCCAGACAGCTTTCCCATGAACTTTGCAAGAACGAGGGGCTGGTGGGGGAAGGGGGGTGGGGGTGAAGGGGACCTTTTTTCGGGTCGGCTGGGGTAGAAGCATTCTCTTGCACCTAAGGGGTACCCCGATGTTCGGGGGAACCCCTCAGGAACTGCTTTGGGGCCCCTTTGTCAAGAGTGTGATGCGCGGGTTTTTTGGCTCGATCCGCATCGGGGTCGGAGCAGCGGCATAGCCTGGTCAGGGAGGTGCAGGGGGTTTAGGGTTTAGGGTTTAGGGTTTAGGGTTTAGGGTTTAGGGTTTAGGGTTTAGGGTTCAGGGTTCAGGGTTCAGGGGTTTCGGGTTTAGGGTTTGGGGTGTTTGCTTCGGGGGTTGCAGCAAGGACCCTTGGGGGATTTCCGGCTTCCAGGCTCGGAGGGCTGTGGGCTGATCGCATCACACCGGCCGGCCTCCTGTACCAGCAGGCCTGCCGCTGCCAATCCTTCATTGGGCTAAGCCCTAAACCCTAAACCCTGAACCCGAAACCCTAAACCCCCTCAAAACCCGAAAACCCCAAACCCTAAACCCGAAACGCTAAATCCCGAAACCCTAACAACCCTTAAACCCTAAAACCCGAAACACTAAAACCCGAAACCCGAAACCCTAAATCCGAAAACAATGAAAGTTCGGGAGTTGCAGTTGGAGAGAGCTGAGGGCCGTCCTGAGCCAGCGCACGGCGCCGTGGCTCGGCACCTTTGCGAACGGGTTTGGGGTTTAGGGTCTTGGGTTTGAGCTTTAGAGTTTAGGGATTAGCGTTTAACTTAACCCAGACAAACCACTGCTAAGCCCCAAGCCCCCCCCCCCGCCCCGCCCCGGCCTTGAAACACCGAACAAGCAAGGAACCCCAGAGCGTCGGGACAGAAACCAAGTGCCGCAGACCCTCAAAGTGTTGACCGCTCAATTCCCCCAGCTCAACCCTAAAAAGCCATAAAGCTTCCCCCCCCCCCACCCCTCCCCCCACAGCCCCCCAGAGAGAGAGAGAGAGAGAGAGAAAGAGAGAGAGACGAAGAGAGATCGAGAGAGAAGTACCACGTGGTCCTGAGCATCCCCACCCGAGCTCATGGACCGAAGCTTGGTAGCTCGGCTCTCCAGCCCTCCCAGCACCGTCGCTCCTGCTGCGCAGGGCTGAGGATTGCGGAGTACAGGATTTCGGGGCTTGCGGGGGTTGAGGGAGGGTGGAGGGTTGAGGTTTGAGATGGTATGCGGTTCTAGGGCTTTGGGTGCGCAGCTTCGGCGATTCTTAGAGTTTAGGGCATCCTGGGTGTGAATCGCGTGCTCTGTGACCCTTAGCCTCTTATGTGAGGGCTTGGGGTTTAGGGTTTAGGGTTTAGGGTTTAGGGTTTAGGGTTCAGGGTTCAGGGTTCAGGGTTCAGGGTTCAGGGTTCAGGGTTTAGGGTTTAGGGTTTCGGGTTCAGGGTTTAGGGTTTCGGGTTTAGGGTTTAGTATTTAGGGTTTAGGGTTTGGGGTTTGGGGTTTGGGGTTTGGGGTTTGGGGTTTGGGGTTTGGGGTTTGGGGTTTGAGCCCTTAATTAGGGCTTAGGGTTTAGGGTTTAGGGAGGCAAAGCCGCGCGCCCCCTCTCCAGCGGCAGCAGGATAATGTCCTCCTACGCCCGCGGCTTGCCGCTGGCCCAAGTGTCTTTGCCCAGACGGTCCAGCAGCCCCAAAGACCCCAGAGAGGACCCGCACAGAAAACAGCCCTGGACCACCCCTCTCTGGAAAGTGACGTGAGTGGAGGCCAGAGTACCGGCCCACAAACGGGCACCGCAAACTCCAGGTAATTGTTTGTGGATTTGGATCTCATGATCAGGGAACCCGGGAACTGAAGCCCAAAGCCCTGAACCCGCATGGATCGGAAGGAGCCTCGCTGCACCCACTGCATGACGTCGCCCTGTTGCGAAAGGTAGGGAAGGGGGGTCAGGCCGCAACATCCGGGAAGTTTTAGGGTTTGGGCTGTTGAGGGTTTGGGGCTTCAGGGTTTGGGCTGTTGAACCCTAAAACCTGAACCCTAAACCCAGGTGTTTGGGGTTCAGGGGTGTAGGCCATAAACCGAATGAAGCGCCTCGGCCATCTTCACGTCCTCCGCTGCAGACACGCACAGCCTGACGAGTGGCTCACATGGCTTGGCGTTTGAGGTTTGGGGCTTTTGGCCTCGGGGTTTTAGGGTTTAGGGCTTAAGGTTTAGAATGGGGCTTGAGACAGCTAAGGGTAGGAATGGCGAAGGGGTTTGAAAGCGTCCCGATACCGAAAAGAAAGCCCCGCTGCTAAAACCCGAGAACCCCAAACCCTGGAGCAGTACAGCCTCGCCTCCTCCAGCAAACCCGAAAACCTCCAAACCTCCAAACCTCCAAACCTCCAAACCTCCGAACCTCCAAACCTCCAAACCTCCAAACCTCCAAACCTCCAAACCTCCAAACCTCCAAACCTCCAAACCTCCAAACCTCCAAACCTCCAAACCCTAAGCCCGGAACCCTAAACCCTAAACCCTAAACCCTAAACCCGGTCCGAGGTTCGCGCTTGAGACCCTGGTAGAGGAAGGCGCCGTAGGCGCCCTGAGTCGAAGCCTGCACTTTGAAGCTTTGTGCGGTTTAGGGTTTAGGGTTTAGGGTTTAGGGTTTAGGGTTTAGGGTTTAGGGTCTAGGGTCTAGGATCTAGGGTTTAGGGTTTAGGGTTTAGGGTTTAGGGTTTAGGGTCTAGGGTCTAGGATCTAGGGTTTAGGGTTTAGGGTTTAGGGTTTAGGGTTTAGGGTTTAGGGTTTGTTTTAGGAATGTAAAGCTGTGAAAGTTGATGTTGAGCCCTTGATTCAGGGAACCCTAGACTGACTACTGCGCATGACTCAATCCCACCTCGTCAGCGTTCCAGGCGAGCGCCTGGCGAAGGCTGGACCGCTGAAAGTTCCAGGAATTCCGGACTCGCTTGCGGGGGGGTGGAAGGGGGTTTAGGGCTTTAGGGTTTCGGGCTGAGGGTTTAGGGCTTGGGGCTGTTGAGTTTTGGCCCTGTATGGTAACCTCACTATACGCAATACAGCTTAACCCCCTAAAAAAAACACACACACACACACAACAACTCTCGCCCCTAAACCTGGAACATCAGATTGAGCCCCCAATCCTGAACCCTGAACCCTGAACCAACAGCCCACAAAACCCTAAACCCCTAAAGCCCTAAACCCTAAACTCCCAAACCCTAAACCCTAAACCCTAAACCCTAAACCCTAAACCCTAAACCCTAGATCCTAGACCCTAGACCCTAAACCCTGAACCCGAACTCAAAACTAATCCGGTCCCCGGTGCCCGAAGCACCAAAGTTGGCCTCACGAGACGCTGCCAGCAGCAACTGCCAGGCATCCTGCAGACGTAAAGGCCTACGGTGGGTTTAGGTTATGGGGTTTGGGGTTTGGATTTGGGGTTTGGGGCTTGGGGTTTGGGGTTTGGGGTTTGGGGTTTGGGGTTAAGGGTTTGGGGTTTAGGGTTTAGGGTTTAGGGTTTAGGGTTTAGCGTTTAGGGTTTAGGGTTTAGGGTTTAGGGTTTAGGGTTTAGGGATTACTGGTCCTCATACAGACAGCACTTCCGCAGCGACTTGGCAAGCAGCAGCTGCACCTCGGAGGTGCGCAGCTAGACCCACGAGTAAAAAGAGGGTATAGGGTTAAGGGTTTAGGGTTTGGGGTTTAGGGTTTAGGGTTTAGACAACCCTAACCCAGGCACTAAACGGGCGCCCCCTTGTTGGTTCAAAGGGGATTTTTGAGCGAACCGAAACTCCAAAAACGGCAAAACTGAGTGCAGGTTTTCGCATTTAGGGTTTAGGGTCCTCCCGTGTTACCCAACATGCTACGACTATCCTTCTTGTAGACTGCACACCAGAAGCAGCAAGCGCGATACCCAGCCAGCAACATCGAAGAGATGTGGAGCCCCAGTCTCAGACTGTGCGCCACACGACGGTGTGCCACTGCAGGGTTTCTCCACCGCTTCCGCCCCAGGCCTGAAGCTGGGCTTAGGGTTTAGGGTTTAGGGTTTAGGGTTTAGGGTTTAGGGTTTAGGGTTTAGGGCTTAGGGTTTAGGGCTTAGGGTTTAGGGCTTAGGGTTTAGGGTTTAGGGTTTAGGGTTTAGGGTTTAGGGTTTAGGGTTTAGGGTTTAGGGTGTAGGTTTTAGGGTTTAGGGTTTAGGGTTTAGGGTTTAGGGTTTAGGGTTTAGGGTTTAGGGTTTAGGGTTTAGGGTTTAGGGTTTAGGGTTTAGGGTTTAGGGTTTAGGGTTTAGGGTTTAGGGTTTAGGGTTTGGGCTTTAGGGTAGGGGTTTAGGGTTTAGGGTTTAGGGTAGGGGTTTAGGGGTTAGGGACTCATACCTTCGAGGCTGACACCTGAAGCTGGGCTTACGGACCGCCCTCGTCTGAGGTTCCAAGTATGGGCCCTCAATTTGGGTCCCTTGATATATATATATATATATATATACATATATTTTTTTATTCTTATATTTATACATAACCCTTATCCGCCGACCCCAGACGGGGCGGCGTCAGTGAAGACCCACCCCCCCCCCAGCCCTCCCCTTACCCTTCCACGCCCCCCCCCCTCCCCCCAACCCACACCTTCCTTTCCCTTCCCATGGCCCCATGCCCTTCCCCCCCACCACCTACCCCTTCGCCCCCTCCCACCCCCGCACCCCCTCCCCCTCCCAACACCTCGTCCCCTTACCCTTCCACGAGTCTTAAGTGCATGCCCACCGCACCCCCCCCTACCCGCTCCCCCCCCCCACCCCCCACCCCCCGCCCCACACCCCTCCCATGGCCCCCTGCCTCGACACTCCCCCCTGCACAGTCAAACGCCTCCCCCAACCCCCTCCGCCCCCCCCCCCCACCCCCACGCACCCACCCACCCCACCCCCCAATCCCACCCCGCCCCCACCCTGCCGCACTCCCTGTCCTCTTGTAGGCCTCCAATCTTTAGTGTTTTAGGGGTTCCAATGCACGCCCGCCCTGACCGCCCTCCCCGCTCTCACCGCCCTCATCTCCGCAGTTACTCCTGATCCAACACCAGCCCTCACTCCCCCCTCCCCACCACCCCACCCCGCCCACCCCCCGACCCCACCCCCCCCCCCCCCACACTCCCCCCCCCACCCCCACCCCCCCCCAGCCTACTCGCCGGCCCTCCCCCCCCCGCCCCCTACCCCCCTTCCGCTCCCCTGTCCTCCCATCCCCTGCCCTGCCCTCAGGGCGCTCTCATCACTACCCCCCTCACTCCTCTGCCTATACCCAATCCTCCTCCCCTCCCCCCACCCCCTCCCCACTCCCTGTCCTCCGCCTTGTCGGCCTCCAATCTTTAGTGTTTTTACCCCCCCCCACCCACCCACCCACCCCACCCCCCATCCCCACCCTCTCCTTCCATATGATCCTCCCCCCCCCACACCCTCCCCCCCCCCAAACACCCCTCCCCCCCCCGTCCCCCCACCCCCCCACCCCCCCACGCCTACTCCGCTCCCCCTCCTTCCACTCCCCCACCCAGCCCTCCCCCTCCCCACCCTCTGCCTATACCCATCCTCCTTCCCTGCCACTTTTTCACTTCCCACTTACCTCACTTGCCCTTGCCACTTTTTCTCCAGCCACTTTCCACTTACCTCACCTCCTCCACCTACCCCTCCACTTCCCCTCTCACCCCCACTCCCCCACCCCGCCCCCCTTGTGTTGTGTCTATGCGACGTCACGGAAGGTCGGAAGTCTATGGAAAACATGGAAGCTTCCAACACGGCCAGGAATATCGGACCCTCTGTGATGATAATTGAATGGATCGACGAAGGCGTGTGCCGCAGCTGCACGCGTGCCGTCGCATGCACTTGCCTGCATCTGTTCGGCCCTAAGGCCAGGCGATCCTATGAACCCTAAAGGAGCCCAGGGGGGCTTAGGGTTTGGTGAGTTCAGGGTTTAGGGGGTAGAGTTGGTTTAGGGTTTAGGGTTTAGGGTTTAGAGCTTAGGGCTTAGGGTTTAGGGTTTAGGGTTTAGCGCTATAGGGGTTCAGGATGGAGGGGGGTTTCCGTTTTAGACCCTTGACTCTTAATCCATCCTAAACCCTAGCCTTCGCAGCCAGCTGCGGCTTTGGGGTCGGCGGCACTGGCGGTAGCCATTAAATCGGGCAGCGCGAGGTCCCCAAAGGACCGAGCAAATGCGGACCTTTTAGCCCGGGTCGTCCCGGGAATAGCCTTGCTGGCCTCTGGCCTTCTGCGAAGCAGAATTAGGCCGGACGCCAGTGCCGCCGACCCCCGCGTGCCGCCGGTGAACGGTTTTTTTTTCGTGGTTTTTTGCGTCGCCACGGAGGCCCCCAGAGGGCGCGCATCATGAGCATCAGCGGGTCCAGCCCGGGACCCCCAGGCGCGCATCAGGAGCATCAGCGGCTCCCGGGGCGGGACCCCGGGGGCGCATCAGGAGCATGATGCCCCCCAAAGGGCGGGCATAAGCGACGTGTCTAAGCCCGGGCTAGGAAAAAGGGAGTTTAGGGGCCTTATAAAGTGCTTAGAAACGTTAAGGGAGTCTAGGAGCCTCAAACGCTTAGAGATTTGAAGGGAGTTTAGGGGCCTGAAAATGCTTAGAAACTTAACGCTTAGAGATTTTAAGGGAGTTTAGGGGCCTCAACATGCTTATAAACTGCTCGCCCCGGGCTTCTGCGTGCGCTGCCCGCCCATGGGCGCAGCCCCTTAAAATATACACGATGATTAGGGCCCATACTTTGGATCCCGAAAAGCAAGGGTAAGGGACCATGCTAAAGGCCCATGGTTCCAACCTTAGACTAAGGATCTGGGGACTTGAGGGTTTAGGGTGTAAGGTTAAGGTCTTGAAGAGGCCCCCAGAAGAGCACCCTCAACCCTAGGCCATAAACTGACAACGCCCAGCGTCCGTGCCTTCTTGTGCAGGAGAACTTCCGGCTCGATGGATACCTGCTGAGGTTTAGGGTATAGTGTTGTGGGCAGCACGCAGCTGCCCACCAAGTACTTGATGATTGCTATGAGAAGTTGAAGATTCCTTGCTAGCTGCAACCCCTCAAAAACTCGGCTGAGTGCCAGGTAACCTTGAAGTCTCATCCGAGTCTTAGTTCGCCCGGTGCCTGCGGTGCATCTCCCTCCGCGTCACCATACAAGTCGAGAGCACGGCGCGCACAAAGCACAGCCTGAGAACAGAAGGGCAGATACAAGCTGACAAAGACTCACTTGGCCCATTCCACTAATGGTTATTTCCCCAAATAGGGATACCCCTTTGATCTCCCAAATAGAATAGAATCCCCTCAAAGAGACCCCCAAAAAGGGCACCCACATTTTCGGAAACCCCCAGATACAGATAGATGCAGGCCCTAAGTCCTAACTCATACGCAGGTGAGTATGCTGCGCCTTCTTGTGGGCGAGCTGGGCGTCGTGAAGGCTCCACCTCACTTAGGTTTGGAAGACGCGGCACCACCAGGATTTGGGGTTCGGGTATCCCCGAACCGTAAACCGTAAACCCTAAACCCTAAACCCTAAATCCCTAAATCCCTAAACGATAAGCCCCGCATCCTAAAGCTCTGTGAGCCGAACTCCCACATGAAAGCACATCCCCACGCCCCCAAAAATTAGGAGCAGAGGCACCTCATTCACGAAGAGAAAACCTTATCAACCCCAAACCCTAAACCCCCGAACCCCCAAACCCAAAACCCCAAACCCCAAACCCGAATCCCCAAACTCTAAACCCTAAACCCCAAACCCTAAACCCTAAACCCTATACCCCCCCCCCCTCCAGTTGGGGCCATGGCAGCTCTATGAAGACTTCAAGGCGGGGGCTCTGTGAGTTCAGCGAGGTCCACACCCTGGGGCGCGTTGGCTTAGGGTTCAGGGCTTGGGGTTTTAGGGTTTGGGTTTAGGCTTTGGGGTTTAGGGTTAGGCGTTGGGGGGGTGAGGGGGTTTAGGGTTTAGGGTCTAGGGTCTGGGGTTTAGGGTTTAGGATTGAGGTTTCTGGCCGGGTCTCGGGTTTTGGGGGCTGGGGGGGAAAAGACTTTCAGGGTTCTCGATCACAAGAAGATGGGAACCCTAAACCCTAAACCCTAAACCCTGAACCCTGAACCCTAAACCCTAAACCCTAAACCCTGAACCCTAAACCCTAAACCCTAAACCCTAAACCCTCAACCCTCAACCCTAAACCCTAAACCCTAAACCGAACCGTGGCCTCTCGGCTTCCTCCAGCTCCCCGCGCATGAGATGCAAGCGGCCTTGGCAGAGCCTTGGCCACCAGGGCGCGGGAACACGAAAGTTGAGGGTTTTGGGGGGTTTGGGCTTTTGGGGTTTGGGATTCAGCGATTCAGGGATTCAGGGAGTCAGGGGTTTAGGGTTTAAAGTTTGGGTTTAGGGCTTAGGGTTTAGGGTTTAGGGTTTAGGGTTTAGGGTTTGGGGTTTAGGGTTTAGGGTTCAGGGTTTAGGGTTTAGGGTTCAGGGTTTAGGGTTTAGGGTTTAGGGTTTAGGGTTTAGGGGGTAGGGTTTAGGGTGTAGGGTTTAGGGTTTGGGTTTAGGGTTTAGGGCGTTCATTTCCGAACAGATAGATGGCATTGTCATTGTGCTTCAAGACTCCTTTTGCCGCATCCGGAGGCTTCAGTTGCAGCGGCCGGCTATGCTTCGTTCGGGGATCCTACTAAACAATAAACCCTAAACCCTAAACCCTAAACCCTGAGCCCACGGCTTGCCCAAGAAGGCATCCCGAGCCTGTGCATGGAGAACTCAGCCCCAAGAGAGCCCCAGGAATGAAAGGCGGGTGCTCCTTTTTTGGCCGAAATGGGGCTTAGAAGGGTTTAGGGTTTAGGGTTTAGGGTTTAGGGTTTAGGGTTTAGGGTTTAGGGTTTAGGGTTTAGGGCTTAGGGTTTAGGGAACCTTAAGCCCCCAAAGAGGGAATAAGAGCCTGCTCTGGGCCCTACCAAACTGACAAGGCAAAGGGTTCAGCGCCTCGGGTTTTCCCAAACTCGTCGGAGCCCTGCCCTGACCGGCCTGCCACCCTACGACCCTAGACCTCAACCACCTTCAAATCTCAGACCATAGCCACCTTTTCAAATCCGAAACCCACAATGCGCCTGCCTCGACGGCTGAAATCGCTTGCGAGGCCCGCCATGAGCTGAACAACGACCATGGGGAGGCCTTTGAAAAACGCTAGCAAAACTCAGAGGGGAGAGGGGGTGGCTGTTTGGGGTTGCAGGTCAAAAGCGAAGGTTGGGCGGTAAGTTTTAGGTTTTGGTCCCTTTAGGGTTTGATCCCTTAAATCCTAAACTTCCTAGACCCCCTTTAGCCCAAAAGACTGCGGGGCCTTTGGGAGTCAGGGTGCGAGTTGGCCGACGCGTCACCCTGAGACATCGGCCGCGGCTGCTTGTCGCAAAGCCGGGCCCAGCGCCACTGCCCAACTGGCACGGTTTAGGGAGGGCTTCGGGCTTCGGGTTTATAGGCTTAAAGCGGGTCAAGCGAGAATGGCCCTCTACTCTCACCTCAGAAAACGGCATCCTCAGCAAGCGCCAACTTTCATGGGCTCTCAATATGGTCCCTTACCTTCCCCCTTGAAACCAAGGCAGCACCTGGCAGGCTTCGGAGCTCGCGCCAAGACACCTCTCCAAGCCAGCGAATCGGGGTTCAGGGCCGAGGCCCAGCTGGCTGTGGCTTCCAGGATGTTGGGGGCCTCATAGGGTTAGGGTTTAGGGTTTAGGGTTTAGGGTTTAGGGTTTAGGGTTTAGGGTTTAGGGTTTAGGGTTTAGGGTTTAGGGTTTAGGGTTTAGGGTGTAGGGTGTAGGGTGTAGGGTGTAGGGTGTAGGGTGTAGGGTGTAGGGTGTAGGGTGTAGGGTGTAGGGTGTAGGGTGTAGGGTGTAGGGTGTAGGCGTCTCAGTGCTGAGGCTTGCTGCAGGTTGCGGATTTCAGGCGTCAGCTCACACGCATGGGCAGAGACACACAAGCAAACCAGCAATCTCCATCGTGCTGGGCGACCCTGAGCCCTGAACTCCTAAAGCCCCGAGCTCCGAACCAGGGCAGCTTTCTAGGGCATGATGACATCAGCCATGTTATCGCATCAAGCCTGCGTCAAGAGGCCTGCGTCATGAGGGCCCTTCTGCTTCAAGCCGGCCAAAAGGCCACCATAGATTTTCACGAACCACGCAAGACCCGTGGTACACGATGACAGGATTTGATGCACGAGCCGCCCACTTTTCCAATATGGCGTGTGCTTGAGTGACACTTCTTTGCCCGAAGTCCCAAAAGCGGGAGATGGGTGAGACCCTGGGAAATTGTTGCTCTCCAAGGACAAGGCATGGATCTCTGATCTTGGAAATGGTATGCAATGTTTCTATACCATGCGTCGTGTTGACTGTCAGTCTTCATCATCTGGTTCAAGCTCTTCTAGATAATCACTGCCTGACATGGAGGATTCGCTGTCAACGAGGGACGATTCGCTGTCACCGAAGTCAAACTGGTCAAGGAGCCGTCTCTTGCGTTTCGGGTGGCTGAGAATCACAAGCTGGTACTCGCACACTTGCCCTAGCTGTGGTGATCCTGGCCAATCGGAGACATGACTTATTCGACTCGGCACCTTCTCAGTGCCGTGATACAGCACGGCTGCATCCAGCCCCTGATTCAACGACAGTTTGGCCAACGCTTGCAGCAGGACATCATCACGGCATGTTTCATACTCGTCGTTCACGGCAATGATGCACGAAACACCTGCCAAGGTGGTGATTCACAGCAGAAAACACCCTACTTTGACCTCGGCTGCAAACTTCTCGTCGGACAAGAGGCGGTCGCTCGCGTAATCCAGGGCACCGGGCTGCTGGGCCACGATTGCCGACATTGCCCTGGAATCATCCAGCACGGAGTAGTCAGCCTTGCGCAATGCCCGCGGATCTTGGCACGCAGCTGCTACGACCAGCTCCGCGTCTTTTCTCAAGTCTGTACCGGCATACTGAAGAGCATTCCAATGCATGGCTATCAAGGGCATCATGAAAGACTTGTCATTACTCAAGTCCCTGCCGGCATACTGAATGGCCTCCCAATGTTTGGCTACCACGGGCATCATGAAGGACTTGTCATTCCTCAGTGTCTCACATGCTGAAGTGCATGCCACGACTGCGCCACGGCAGCCGAAGCGAGCTCGGAATCGTTCCGGAACTGTGAGCCGGCATGCTTCAAAGCCTCCCAGCTTAGCGCAACGGCTGCAGCGACGATCTCACGGTCATCCGTCATGAAGTTGGAGTGACTGAGTGACCGCCAGCATGGCCGGCGACTCTTTGTGAGGGCCTTAGTTGCAAGTGTTCCTCATCCTGTTCACAGAGCAGCCTTGTACAAAAGATGCGCGCCGCTCACAAGCACAGCCCCTCGAACAGAGTAAAGGCCACTTCTTTCACTGGCTCCAGGATCCGAAGTCAAGAGTCATTTGGCCTACCTTGTATATGTACCACGATAATGAACCCGCAACTGATGAGACAGCTGCCAAAATATAAGCAACAAGAGCCCGCCTATGAAGATGCACAACACAGGATTTGTAACCATTTCCAATTGCACGAGGTCATTCAAGAACATCTCGTGTCAAGCCTGACCCTTTGCACGTCACGGGCTCTCCTTGATCGAAATCTCGCGAAGCCTACATGATTCTTGGCAATGTGGTTTTCATCTCTCGTGGGGTCGTTCTGGTGGCAAATTGCCCGCGCACAGATTGAATCTTAGAACACGGGACACTTCCCCGCGCTATGGGATTCTCGTTTTACTTTGGCGTCTCGACGATAGACGGCAATTTTCTCTGCAACACAGGGAGCTCAGAAAGCTTATGCTTCAGGATTTCCACTCGGCGCCAGATTGCTTCAACTATCTCTCTACGCCATCGCAGAAATTCGATGAGCAGTCTGTGAATAAAATACCGAACAGAGTCATGGATCTTTCCTCCACAGTTACCAAACCGAACACGTGAAGAGTGGTATGGCAAGTCAAAGGCTACACAAATGGAACAACTAGGGTAACTAGGGTCAGTGCTGCCAGGGCAATCTCCCGATCGTTGCTATACGCTCGCAGGCGGAACATGGAGCTTGCATCCATCATGACAGCCGCCATTGCAATCTCACGATTGCTCTCCAGGATGTCTTCTGCAATGTACGAGAGCACGTGGCTCCAAGCATGCTCCGACGTCAGCATGGAAAGTATGACCTCTGGGTCTCGCTTCAGCTCCGCACTAGCGCTCGTGAAGTTGCTGTAGCTCCGGTGTACTGCATGAGCAACCACTTCACGGTTGCTCAACAATGTCTGGTCTGCATACTCGAAGGCAAACCAGCACTGGTCAACCGCTGCTTTCACAACGGCGCTGTCTGCACGGAGCTCTTGACTGGCATGCTGAAGGGCGCGCCCGCTACTGCGTATGGCAGTCTCCACGATCCCACGATCGTTCTGAAGATCTGCGCTCGCATACTTCAGAGCATCCCCTTGAGAAGTCACTGCCTTACTTGGTGGGGGTTGGTGTGAGTCAGAAGGGACTTAACTTTAGTCGCTTTGATTTGAAGACAGTCTTGGAAGTTCGTCTTCAGGCGTTTGCTGTTTAAACTTGTTCGGCTTCCACCCTATTTTAAGTTTGTGTCCAAATCGCGCAGATGCACAGGCATGTCACGCACACGCACGTACACACACACACACACACACATGCACACACGCACACACACATGCACACACGCACACACACACACACACACACACCCGCGCGCGCGCGCGCGCGAAGAACATGTCAAAACACTGTCTGGAATCAACTAGACATCGCCTCGCACGACACTAAGAAAAATCTAACTCATCTCAGAGACTCCCAAAGCGCACTGTCACAGAACCCCTAGAGTCTCAAAACCCATCTTGCATCGGCAATTGCACTTCTGATCTAAACCCACGCGTAGACCCCTTCCCAAGTTCTGAACCCAAATCACGTCACAACAGTTCAGGGTTTAGGCTTTAGGGTTTAGGGTTTAGGGGTTGTCTGGGAAATCCTAAACCCTAAACGCTCACACAGTTTTTAGGTTTGCAACTCATCAGACCGGTCCTATCTTGGACACATATGCGGCGCGCACCAGAATCAGCAAAGGAACTTGGCAGCAAACAAGGTTTTTGGTTCAGGTTTTAGGGTTCAGGGCTTCCGGTTTAGGGTACGCAGGCATGTCCACCAAGAATCCAGCATACCTCTGGGCAATTGAATGAGTCACGCGCACTGTTAGTATCCCTGACCCCCAGTGGTGCAATTATATCTCTTGTCCCTTCCCTGGCACGCCATCTTTTTTGATGCGGAGTTCTGATTCGCAGTAACCCCGCCCCCCCCCCCCTTGCCCCATGCCCCAAAACGCAGGGTTGAGCCCCGAGGTGTCTTGATCGCGTCACAGGAACCTGATCCTCCAGGCCCCAGTTGCACAGGTTGACCCGCTAGAGAAGTCGGGGCTTCAAACTCTCAAACGTTCAAAGTTTGGAAAGAGTACTCGTGACATCTCTCGGGGTGTGGGGTGTGGGGTGTGGGGCGGGGTGGGGGGTGGGGGTGGGGCGTGGCGGGGTGTGGTGGGGTGCGGTGGGGTGGGGTGTGGTGGGGCGTGGCGGGGCGTGGCGGGGTGTGGTGGAGTGTGGTGGGGTGTGGTGGGGTGTGGTGGCGTGGGCGGGGTGTGGTTGGGTGTGGGTGGTGTGGTGGGGTGTGGGGGTGTGGGGGTGTGGGGGTGTGGTTCCTGTGAACCTTGTACGGGCCCAGCCAGCTGTGCTTCTACGCTGTGCAACAAGGCACACTGCTGCACAAGATTTGCTCTCGGCATCTCTCGGTGACATGAAGAGGTCAGCCCTGTTCATCTTGGGCCTTGTAGCAATAAAACTAAGACTATAGCACCAGATCTTCATCAACGACAACCTTCAGCCTTAGCTCTCCCTCTCCCTCTCCCTCTCCCTCTCCCTCTCCCTGCCCCTCCCCCTCTCCCTCTCTTCCTTTCTTCCTGCCTTGCTTCAGGCATGGGGGCGAATGCCCCGAATATCTTGGCCCGCCCCTGTTGTCAGGGCCTCTCGGAAACATGTTGAGCTGAGTGGTACCAGCTGGGTTGCTTTCGCAGCCTCTCTCTCTCCCGAAGTTTGCACACATAGATATATATATATATGCAGGATTATGTAGGTATGTCCATATGCAGATGTATGAATATATAGAAACATAGCATTGGAGATTGACTCTTTTCTGGTCTATCCCTCAAATGTACAAAACAGACAAAGTACATGGCCTTTCCAGGGCAGCGCCATGAAACAACTAAGGTCATCACCGCCAGGACAATTTCGCGATTGCTCTGCAGGGCTTTGCTCGCATGCTTGAGTCCACAGCCGTGGCTTGACACCGCCTTCATCACAATCTCATAGTCAGCTTTCAGCCGAAGGCTGGCGTACTCCAAGAGCCTGCCGTCCTGGGCCACGGCAGCCTCAACAATCTCGACATCGTCGCGCAGAGCGCTGCCTGCGCATCGCAAGGCATGCCCTAACTGGCGCACAGCTGCGAAGACAACTTCACGATCGTTCCGAATTGTCTCGCTGCTCTTCAGCGCCGCGACTGCAACTTCCCGGTCAGCCTGCAGCTCCTTGCTTGCAAACTGAAGGGCTTCTCCTTGTTGCGTCACCACCTCCAAAACTAGCTCGCGGTCGCCCCGTAGAGCTTCATCAGCCCAAGAGAGACCGCTCCACCAGTTTGTGGCTGCTATCCTGACGATTTCCCCATCGCTCTGAAGCCTCTTGCTGGCATGCTGAAGTGAATTTCCATCTACTGCCACTGCAGTCTTCACTACCTCGTGATCATCATTCCATGTCCCCCTGAGGTTGCCCAATCTGAGTTTTTTGCTTGCAAGCTCGTACAGCAAGGTCTGACGACTCAATCCCACTCCGGTATGACGACGGATTTCTGGGTCTGAGCTGGCATCGCTAAGCATCTTGCATTGTAGTATGCTGCGTGTTACACACTACTCGAGTAGAGTCTAGAGTATACCCCTAACTCCTCTTGCCTGCGGCCGATGACTCACTTGTGAGGAGCCACTAGACAATCACAAGCCCTACACCCCCGACATGTCAAGCAAACTTTAAACCCTAAACCCTAACCCGAGAAGCCCTAAGCCCCAAACCCCCCTCACCCCCCAGCCCCTCAGCCGCTCAGCCCCTCAGCCCCTCAGACCCTCAGACCCTCAGCCCCTCGGACCCTCAGCCCCTCAGACCCCAAAACCCAAAGCCCCAAGCTTCAAGAAATTCCCCGAAACCCTACTAAACCCCAAACCCCAAACCCCTCAAAGCCCAAAGCCCAAAGCCCCAAGCATCCCCTACAACCCTAAAACCCTAAAACCGTAAAACCCTAAAACCCGAAAACCCTAAAACCCTGAAACCCTAAAACCCTAAAACCCTAAAACCCTAAAACCCTAAAACCCTAAAACCCAAAAACCCTAAAACCCTAAAACCCTAAAACCCTAAAACCCTAAAACCCTACAACCCTACAACCCTAAAACCCTAAAACCCTAAAACCCTAAACCTGCCGACCTTCGGCCCGCCAGGGAGGACAGGGCTCCCAGGTCCCTGTCCCTGGAAGCGTGGGCGACGGGGCCCAGTAACCTAGGAAAGCACAAGGGTTTCGGGTTTAGGGTTTAGGCTTTTAGGGTTTTAGGGTTTTAGGGTTGTAGGGTTTCGGGTTTAGGGTTTAGGGTTGAGGGTTGAGGGTTGAGGGTTTAGGGTCGTGAGTTTAGGGGAGCCTAATGTACAAGAAGGGGAGAAGGGCACGACAGGGGATGCTAGAACCCACCGCCCCTAAGGGAGTCTTAAAGAGAGTTCCTGAGTCGTCCCCATTGCCACGAGTATGGCCTGGGGGGCTCCACCAGGTCATTCCATAACCCTAGGTTGGAGTAGACCCTGGAAAAACAAGTCTATACTCTTTAAGTAGAAGCAGCTTTTCTAGGAACCCAGAACCAAAAGAAAGTATGAAAGTATAGTACTCCAAAACCAAGATACGAGGCACCTTAACCTTCGAGATATGCGGTGGTTCTATAAGTGTCAGCTTACTGTACAAGTTTGACTCATGATGCAAGGGGTGGGAGAAAAAAAACGGCGTTTGGGCAAACACCCTGACGTGACCTCTCCGGGCCGGGATGCCCCTATGGGAGGGTTTGCGAAAATAGGGGACCCCTAAAAATAGGATTCTTTTACAATAAGGAACCCAATAAGGTAGCCCTAATCCCATGGCAAACCGAAGACACCGAAACAAAACCAAGGAGGCAGCCGACGGTGGAGAACGTTTAGGGTTTAGGGTTTAGGCCTAAGCCCTGAGCTCCCAAACCTCCAGCCTGAGACTTTAGAGCCCGAGTCCTCGAGGGTTTAGGGTTTAGGGCGAATTGTGCCAGGGGGGTGACATTGCACTTGTTTGATGGTAACTGTCCCTAGGGGCTTCTCGTGGTCATGCGTTACTTCTCCAAGCCTCAAGCCTGAAGCTTGTCAGGATACTCGTAAACCCAAAACTCCAAACCCTAAAACGCTAAATCCCTCAACCCCACAACCCTATAATAAAATAATAAAACAATAAAATAAGAAATAATAAAATAAAAAAATAATAACATAATAAAATAGTAAAATAATAAAATAATAAAATAATAAAATAATAAAATAATAAAATAATAAAATAATAAAATAATCAAATAATAAAATAATAAAATAATAAAATAATAAAATAATAAAATAATAAAATAATAAAATAATAAAATAATAAAATAATAAAATAAAAAATAATAAAATAATAAAATAATAAAATAATAAAATAATAAAATAATAAAATAATAAAATAATAAAATAATAAAATAATAAAATAACAAAATAATAAAATAATAAAAAAATAACCCCAACACCCTAAAACCCTAAAACCTTTAAAACCCTAAAACCGTGAAACCCTAAAATCCTAGAACCCTAAAAACCTAAAACCCCAAGCCCTAAACCCTACACCTCAGAGTCCTAGGCGCTCACAGAAGACTGATGCCCTAAGCAAAAAAATCCATGGCTTCTCCCGGGCATGCCAGAACGGGCCCCAAGGCCAACAAGCCAACAAGCTCTTAGCAGCCAGGGTCCAGGGTGTAGGGCTTAGGGTGTAGAGGTTTGGCATTCACAGGTTTAGGGTTTGGGGGCAGTTCCACATACTTGACAATCCTAAGACGAGTGCTGAAGCACCAAGTCCACGTGGCCTTCTGAAACTACTAACCCTAATCCCTAAACCCTAAACGAGCCTTCTTAAAACCTTAAGCCCTTGACAATTGAACCCTTGAACCCTGGAAACATCGAACCCTAAACCCGAAACCCTAAACCCTAAACCCTTACGTAAACCTTAAGCCCAATCCTTAAAGGTGGTTGGGATTCAGGTTTATGGCCCGAGGTGCCAGGACAGGCGGCCCCTGGTGGCTGCCTGAGGGATATGGGGTTTTCCGAGAATAGGGGTACCCTTTTTGCGGGGTTCCTATAAACGGATTAATACGACTTGGGGAATATTAGGGATACCCCCTATTTTGGGACATGCCCAAGAGTTCAGATTTAGGACGGGCTTCCGTAACTTGGGGGTTTTGGGTTCGCAGGGTTTAGGCCCCAAACCCTAAACCCTAAACCCCAAACCCCAAACCCTAAACCCTAAACCCTCAACCCTCAACCCTCAACCCTAAACCCTAAACCCAACAACCCGAGAGCTGAGGCTCTGGGTTCGCCTTTCTTCATGAGCCCAAGGAACCAGACCCTAGTTGGCGGGCCGCAGGGCTTGAGCTCGGGAGTTCGGGCTTAGAGTGGTTTAGGTTTTAGGGTTTAGGGTTTAGGCCTTGCAGTTTGCTGCTTAGGGTTTAGGGTTTGGGGCTTCCGGTTTATGGCTTAGGATTCAAGATTTACGGTTTACGGCTTAGGGCTGTTTAATTGCCGGCTTTGGGGTTGAGAGCGGTACTTTGGGCTCAGGCTCGGGTGGGAGTTCTCCCTAAAGACCCCCTGGTTCTGTGTCGGGAATGAGGGAATGAGGTACCCTATATATATATATATATGTATATGTATATACCCTTTAAGGGATTATATAGGGTACCTCATTCCCTCATTCCCTACTAAGAACCAGCCAGAAGATCCTGCGCGCTGTAAAGACAGCTACGCTCGCCACGCAACATGCAGACGCTGTTGCCCTGCACCCCTAAACCCTAAACCCTAAACCCTGAACTCTAAACCCTAAACCCTAAACCTAAACCCTAAACCCTAAACCCTAAACCCTAAACCCTAAACCCTAAACCCTAAACCCTAAACCCTAAACCCTAAACCCGAATCCGAAACACTTTCCCAACACCTCACATGCAGAATGGCCCTCGGGTCTGGGCAGAACCTCCGCCGACGCAACATCCTTGACCGGATTGCATTTGCAACCAAGGGTTTAGGGTTTAGGGTTTAGGGTTTAGGGTTGAGGGTTTAGGGTTTAGGGTTTAGGGTTTAGGGTTTAGGGTTTAGGGTTTAGGGTTTAGGGTTTAGGTTTAGGGTTTAGGGTAGGCGGTGACGAGACTTGTGGCATGGTGAACCCACGCGAGCAAGCCCAAATACGACCCTGACTAGGGTGCAATATATTGGCAATTAATTACTGCCGTTTAGGGTTTAGGGTTTAGGGGTTTAGGGGTTTAGCGTTTAGGGTTTAGGGTATAGGGTTTAGGGTTTAGGGTTTAGGGTTTAGGGTTTAGGGTTTAGGGTTTGCCTGTGTTGGTGTCGTCAGGTGATCTTCTGTTGGGTAAGCTCAAAGCTACGTTTCCGCGTCTCTAGAAGCAGCACCGTATAGGGAGAACGCTTTGGGTCCGAGGGCAAGCGTGGATTAAGTAAAGTCTTGAATAAAGGGGAAACAGGTTGGAGATAGCTGCTAGGACTTCCTTCTCAGGAGGGTCGGGGTGGAAGAGGGGCCGACATGTCTGAAAATGGCGCTACCCTGTGGTAGGTCAAGCCGAGGAGCCCAGTTCCCGGCAAACCGAACACTTGTAGCGAAAGGGCGGGAGGCGGGGGAAACATTCAGGGCTGGGGATTACAGGTAAGAAGCGCGATCAGGCTTTTCACTGTTGCCAGCTTGTGACTCATGAAGTTCAGTGCCGATGCTGTTGCTGCAACTAGATGTTGAACTGGGAAGTCCCTGGAGCTGTTTCATTGCAATCTGAGCTGCGAAGCATACGTTCAAAGGAGCTGGCATAATCAAAGGTCTCATCGGGCCTGGTTCACTTTCGACGCGCAGCGTTTAACATCGCCGGCAATCCTCCACCCTGAACCCTGAATCCCAAGGGCCCCCTCCCCGCGGGCCTCGCCGGTTGCGAGGTGCTCCTCGGGCCTCACGGAATGGAAATACGGGCCTGTTGGGGGCGGGGAGCAGCGTAGGGTTCAAGAATCCTAGCACTTGAGGCTGAAGGCGTGTCCTTGTTAACCAAGGATACAGTATACGGCGTACACCTTGCCAATGAACCATGACCGGAGTAGCTATCAACAACGTGTTTGGTCAAGATGCCCTAGCTTCCAGGGGTCAGCAGTCCGCAGGCTTTGTCAGCAGCTCACCTCAATCGCAACAATTCCAGAATCCAAAAAAGCAAAACAAAGCCAGAACTTTGAGAACCTCGTTGCCCCAAACCCCCAGACCCCAGACCCCAGACCCCAAACCCTATACCCTTAATCCTAAAACCTAAACCCTAAACCCTGAACCCTAAACCCTAAACCCGAGGCTCCGACCTCGCCGGCCCATGTGCTACATAGCCTGGTGGGCGGCGGTGCACCAGCGGCTCCGAACCTTGAGGCACTTAGGGTTTAGGGTTTAGGGTTTAGGGTTTAGGGTTTAGGGTTCAGGGTTCAGGGTTCAGGGTTTAGGGTTTAGGGTTTAGGGTTTGGGCTTTAGGGTTGCCAACTTACTGGGAAGGACATGCCGTATCTGCTGCCTTGCAGAGAGGTGTATCGGCGTGCCCTCCTGCGAACTAGCTAGTAACCCGCAACCTCTAAACCCTAAAGCCTGAACTGGGTTGGCCTTTAAACACTTTGAAAAAATGTATACACACATATATATACATATATTTATATACATATATATATATATATGTATATACACACACACATATATATATATATATACATATATCTATATACACATGTATATACACATATGTATACATATATATATATATATTACATATAGATACATATAGATACATATAGATACATATATATATACATATACATATATACATATATACATACATATATACATTATATATATATATATATATAGAGGGTCCCATAGCAACCCAAATAAGGAAAATCCGAAGTATCCCAAAAGCCAACCTAGTGAACCTTGAGCTCCAAACCCTAAACCCCCCAAACCCTCGAAGCGCCTGAGGTTTAGGGTTTAGGGTTTAGGGTTTAGGGTTTAGGGTTTAGGGTTTAGGGTTTAGGGTTTAGGGTTTAGGGTTTAGGGTTTAGGGTTTAGGGTTTAGGGCTTAAACCCCAAACCCTCGAACCGCCTGAGGTTTGGGCCCTTGCCCTTGCCCTTGACTCGGTCTGGTGGCCCTCACAGTCGACGTTCTCTTGCGATTAAAGGGGGTGTGGGGGCATTAGGGGGGTTTAGGGGAGTTTGGGGAATTTATGGAGTTTAGGGGGCTTTGGGGAATTTTGGGGGTTTAGGGGGGTTGGGGAGTTTTGGAGCTTAGGGAGGTTAGGGCAGGCAGGGTGGCTGCCGCCGCATCGTGACAATCAGCGGATGGCAATCAAGGCCCGTGTGCCTTGTTCAGGAATGGCAGGTGCCTCCTGGCCGCGCAAGATCATACGAAGCCGTCTGAGATTTTGGAGCCTAGAAAAGAATGCTGAAAGTCACCTAGATCCCAGCAGAAATTAGGGTGCTTAGGGTGCTTAAACGGGAACCTTGTATAACCTGACAGAACTGCGTCTTAATTGTTAGTCTTTGGCCATGCGGGGCTCGGAGGCTTTTGACATCTCAGCATACCCTCTGACCTGGGGGTGTACGATGTTGGGGGTACCTCTTTGGGGTCCTTATTCTAAGGGAATCCTACTATTTGGGGTCTATATAAGGGGTCCCTTGTTTTCGTAAACCCCCGCCTGGAAAAGAGGCAAAGCACCGGGCCTTGCGAGTCTTCCCGGCAGCCTCCAGCCAAACTGCGTTGGAGGCCTCGTAGATCCTCCCCCCCCCCCCCCCTCCCAGAGGGTTTAGGGTTTAGGGTTTAGGGTTTCGGGTTTCGGGTTCAGGGTTTAGGGTTCAGGGTTCAGGGTTTAGGGGCCCGCGTAGCCCTGCCATACCACAAAAACTGCAGGATGGGGTTTCTGGGGTTCCGGGTTCAGGGTTTAGGGTATAGGGCTAGTTCGGGTTCCTGCTTTCTACTCCAAATATCTCCCCAGAGCTCCTGCGCACGTTGGCTTCCAGATCCGCCGCCTGAACTGAAGGAGCTGGTGCAGTTCAGGGTTCAGGGTTTAGGGTTTAGGGTTTGGGGTTTGGGGCTTGGGGCTTGGGGCTTAGCGCTTAGGGCTTAGGGCTCAGGGCTTAGGGCTTAGGGCTCAGGGCTCAGGGCTTAGGGCTTAGGGCTTAAACCCGGAACCCGAACAAAACTGCCAATAGCCGAAGGCTGCCATGTGCCCCGCCTTGGTCAAGACGTCTTTGGCCAGGCGCCTCTGGATGCGGATGCTCTAGGGTTTAGGGTTTAGGGTTTAGGGTTTAGTGTTTAGGGTTTAGGGGAAAAGCTGGGCTTCCGAACTCTTTTGTAGCACTTCGGTACTGGCTGTCTTGTACCGCAGGCCACACCTCCTGCAGGCTGGAGGCTTCGACAGCTGACGCATCTCAACGACCCCCGGCACTAAAACCCTAAAACCTAAATCCTAGACCCTAAACCTTAAACCCTAAACCCTAAACCCTAAACTCTAAACCCAAAACCCTAAACCCTAAACCCTAAACCCTGGCTGTCCTGCAGCACCTTGGCAGCAGGTAGCGGGTGGCCTGCGCTGAACTGGAGCAGCGCGACCTTGCCACGGAACACCAAACTTCAGGGTTTTGCTACTACTAGCTTAAGAACCCCCCCCCCCCCCCAATTAAAAAAGGGTGCAAGATTTAAAGGGCCTGGGCTTAGGTTTAGGGTTTAGGGTTCAGGGTTCAGGGTTCAGGGTTCAGGGTTCAGGGTTCAGGGTTCAGGGTTCAGGGTTAAGGTTTTAGGGTTTAGGGTTTAGGGTTTAGGGTCCCCGAGCCGCGGGCCCAAAAGCTCACAGCAGGCTGCACGAGGGCAGGCACCAAAGGCAGCATGCCGCGAAGGTGCGGCAAGTATGCGGAGGAGGCCTGAGCACGAAACATGACGCCCTAAGCCTAAACCCTCAACCCTCAACCCTCAACCCTCAACCCTCAACCCTCAACCCTCAACCCTCACCCCTCAACCCTCAACCCTCAACCCCAATTCCTAAACTCTAAGCTCGAAACCCCAGACCCTCCGAAGGCTCAGGGGCCATATGGGACCGAATGCAACCCCCCCGCACTCCCCCCCACCCCTAAACCCTAAACCCTAAACACGACGAAGCCTCCTCACGCCCGTCGTAGTGGGCAAGGCGGCCGCATTGGTAAAGAATCTGGCGGGTTGGATTAGGGCTTTAGAGTTTGGGCAGGGCTTCCCCTAAACCCGAAACCCTGAGCCCTCTGAACCGTGAACCCTAAACACATCGGCCTCTCTCGAGGACCGGTAGGACAGCTCTGCCTCAGCTCATGGTGCCAAGCAAAGAGCTCTATTCAATTCAAAAGCATTGTTTCTCAGAATGAATTCGAACTATATGGGGGTAAAAAGTACATTTTAAGGGAGTTGTGGAGACAATCCTGACTTGGGGTAGTTATGCTATACCGATCAAGGGATTGCAAGGTTACTGGTACTCAGGCCCACCTTGCCCGGAGGGTGGCTTTGAGACTCCCAACAGCAGGCGCTGACAACTGAGTGAAGGAACGAACGGATGAAATAATTCTTCGAACGCCACGGCTTCAAGCTTGAATACTATGGGGGTCATGCCTCCTATTGAGGGCCAAGCTTGAAGGTTCAGGGTTCTGGGTTTAGGGTTTAGGGTTCGGGTTTTACGGTTCTCAGTCGTAAGTACACACCGGCCGGCACAGACATCGGTGCCGGGGCCCCGACAGCGGCCAAGCGCCAGCACTCGTCCCACTGCCCGTCAATTGCAAGGGCCTGCATTCGTTCCCTAAGGTGCACCAGATGTGCAGGTTTAGGTTTAGGGCTTAGGGCTTAGGGCTTAGGGCTTAGGGTTTAGGGTTTAGGGCTTCAAGGAACTCAGGCTGTTCGACTGTTCGACAGTTGGCTGCCAGAAAAGTTTAAGCTCTGAACCTCCCGGACTCCAGACACGGAGATACCTGGACTTTCGACGCCGTCAACCGCAGCACCCTCGCCTTCAGCGCGAGGCAAACGGCGCGCTGCCAGGCAACGGGGAAGGGGCGCAAGGCGACTGCAGCAAGCAGAGCTGCCTGTGCTTCAAGGGCTTCGGCTACGGGAGGCTCAGGTACCTGAAATCTGCGGTCTGGGCTTGCCTGCCGCATGGATGTCTAAAAGGAATGGCCAAGTGAGCGGGCCAAGCAAACGTTTCAGAGCTCGGAGATGCCAAGATCAGAACAGAAATGGATAATTAGTAATGCGTGGTAGAGCGACAGAACGGCCTCGGCAGCCCGGGCGGGTCGCTTGTTGCGATGAAGGAGGTGACGCCTCGGCTGTGGACGTAAGAGAGCAGATCCTTCGGCCCCCAAACGCTTCCTTTGCCAGAGACCTCGGCATGCTGAGGCCGGAGCCAGAGCACTTCCAGAGCAAGGAGCTTGGAGGAGATGGCCCGACGTGCCATGCCTTCCTTTGCTACCGGCTTCTCGGGAAGATTGGGAGGTCGGTCCAGGCTCAGGCTCTGCAACACCGCGCAGGCCGAAGCCTGGGCCTCCTCGTCCACCGAGACTTCTGCCAAGACCTTCCGCAGCGCCTCGGCGCCCGTCCTCCGCTGCACCTTGCTTCCCTCCAGGAGCTGCTTCGCGAAGCTGGGAAGGCCCGAAAGAGGGTCCACTTCGGCCGCGCGGGCGGCCCTCTCCGCCTCCCCCAAGTTCGCCAGGCACCGCAGGGCAAGCAGAAGGTCCGGGGCCGCCTCCAGCGCCTCCCGGCAGCAGCGCTGCGCGCGCTGCTGCGTGGCCGGCCGCCGCAGGAAGCTCTGGGATGCCGAGGAGAGGAGCAGGCACCAGCCCATCCAGGCCAGGTAGAGGCCGTCGGGCCGCAAGGCGCAGGCTTCTTCCAGGGAGGGCAGGGCCTCCTGAGGCACAGCACAACAGCACTCCAGAATACTCCAGAGCTATCCGCAGGTAACGCAAGGACTCAGCATCTTCTCTGCCCTTGCAAGGCACCTCGAACTGACCGTCGAGGACCAGGAGCCGCCCCATGCCTTGCGCTCAGAGCAACTTCAAATAATTGGCGTCATTCGAAGTTTGGGGTTGAGAGTCGAGGGGTTGAGGGTCTGGGGGTTGTAGGTCTTTGGATGCCTTTTGGGGAGGGGGGAGGGAGCTCATAAGAGTACAAACCCTACACCCTACACCCTGAGCCCTAAACCCCAAACCCTAAACCCCAAACCCTAAACCCTAACAACACTCGCCGAGCTCGCCGCCGAAGAGGGCTTCGTGGCAACCGGAGCGCTTGGCGACCAAGTTCTGGTTCAGGCAGAATTTGCCGGTTTCCGAAACTAGGGGTATCTTCTTGGGGTCCTCATGATAAGGGGCTCCTAAAATTTGGGGGTCAAATTTTGGGTCCCCATTTTCGTAAACCACCATGTGTATTTACAGATCTTATAATTCAATGCTAAGGGGGGGTCGTCCGGAGCAAGATGGACAAGCTTGAACTGAATTGACCAGGAGCCTATAAGCCCCAAACTCTTTTGATGGCGATGAGAGATCCAAAACATGTCCGACGTGACGACGGTTCAGGGCGCGAAATTCGGGTTAAGGGTTGAGGGCAGTGCCTGCAACAAAGAGGCAGGAGACCATGTACCAGGGCATGCAGAGTTGCAGTCGTGTTTCTGGGTTCCCTAAACCCTAAACCCTAAACCCCAAGCCCCAAGCCCTAAGCCCTAAGCCCTAAGCCCTAAACCCTAAACCCTAAACCCTAAAGCTGAGCCAAAGAACGCAGCACGCCTCGAAGACCGATCTGCAGTGCTTCCCTGGGAAAGGGCTGTCGGACCCTGAAGCGCTTAACCTTGGGTTTAGGGTTTAGGGTTTAGGGTTTAGGGTTTAGGGTTTAGGGTTTAGGGTTTAGGGTTTAGGGTTTAGGGTTCGGGGTTCCTCATATCCCACTGTGGAGAAACAACACCTTAAGGTGTATATGAGAAAGTATTGCGTACCTAATTCCCTGGCTCTTTAAAAAAACCACGACGAAACACCTGCAACCCTAAACTCAAGGGTTTAAAGTATAGGCCGCAAATGTGGGGCTGCCAATTTTGGCACCCTATACACCCATACACCCAGTATATCCCCTGTATATACCTTTGAGCGTTCCATCCCCCCCCCCCCCCCAAGACACAGACCAAAGGCCCAGTTCAGGAACGCACACATGTTAACTTAGACACCCCAACTACAGCTAAGGAACCTCGCCTAAAACCCAAAGCCCAAAAAAGCCCAAGAGCCTTGAACCGTCCTAACACCCAAAGCCCTCGAACCCCAAACCCCAGCAAATCCAAACGTCAAGCTTTGCTTTGCCATTCCAATGAAGCGACTCAGGGACCCCATCCGAAACCCCAAAACCCGAACCCTAACCCCAAAACCCTAAAACCCTAAACCCTAAAGCCCGAACCTGCAAAGCCTAAAAAACTCCCAAACATAAAACCCAAACAAAACAAAAAATGAATATGTATATATATATATATATACATATATATATATATATGTATACATATACAACTATATATATACAACTATATATATATATGCATATATAACTATAAAAAAAGTGTATATATATACACACACACTAAACCCCAAACCCAAGACTCCGAAACCCTAGACCCCAAACCCGAACCCCCGTGCATCAACGAGCCCGACCCTGGACCCTAACCCTAAACCCTCAACCCTCAACCCGGGCCCCAGGCGTTCAGCTTGAACCGGTGAAAAGGTGAAGGTCTTCCACGGCGTCCGGTGAAGCCAAAGCCTGTGCACACCAGGTTTCGGGCGAAAGGATCTAGGGTTTAGGATCTAGGGTTTAGGGTTTAGGGTTTAGGGTTTAGGGTTTAGGGTTTAGGGTTTAGGGTTTAGGGTTTAGGGTGTAGGAATTAGGGTGTCGGGTTTAGGGTTTGGGTCTTGGGTGGCGGGGGGGGGGGTAGACTTTAGGTCTTTGTGTGTTCGGGTCCAGGGCCCAGGGCTTAGAGTGTATCGGTCTGCAGCAGAAGTCGACACAGCACAGAAAGCCGTAAGTGCAGGGCCAATCGAGTGCATCTGCGTCCTGCGACAAGGGGTTTGGGTTTTTCCTGGACTGGAGGTGCGCCAATCCTGAAGCAAAGGCGTTCTTACATCCTGAGGGCAAGGCCGAAGTAGAATCGAATCTCGCTCCAGCTACCCTGCTAGAGCCCGAGAAAGCAGCCAAAAAACCAAAACACACTCCCGGAACCCAAGACCTTAAACCCTAAGCCCTAAGCCCTAAGCCCTAAACCCTAAACCCCAAACCCTAAACTTCCCTAAACCCTTAACCCACCCCCTCTGGCAGGCACCTCCAAGCAGTCGTAGGATGGCTCCAAGTCCAGCTCGGCCATGGCGCTGCATCGGCTCCCACTTGCAACATCGGTGTTTGAGGGCTTAGGTTTTAGGGTTTAGGGTTTAGGGTTTAGGGCTTAGGGCTTCAGGGTTCAGGGTTCAGGGTTCAGGGTTTAGGGTTCAGGGTTCAGGGTTTAGGGTTCAGGGTTTAGGGGGTTTCGGGGTGTAGGACTACAGGGGCTTAGGGCTCTATCTCGAGTAGGAGATTAGTGAAGTCGGCGGTCCCCCTGTATAGTCCCTCACAGGGACACAACATTTCCAACTCCTGCGAAACTCTGGGCTTAGGCCCATGAGGTTTCCATGAGCCTATGCTCGCGCTCCACTGGATTGAGCGTCAGTCTGATCACGAAAGCGGGCTAACACGCTTGCAGAAGGACGCGGGTACCTGCAGTGGCATCGGCAGCCTTTTCGTACTGAGCTGGCAACGATGACATGGTAATGGCCAATCTACATCAAGACAAATTCATTGTTGCACGGCTTGTGAAGTACGTACTTGTATTGGCCCTAGGTCATAGTTACTAGTTCAAATTCGCTCTTGCGGTTGCTGAGCTCCTGCTTGGCAGGAAGCACGCGTTGTGAAACTTCACCGCGCCTTGCCCGCGGTGTCTGCCTACCGCCTGTCTGCTTGCGGAGCTTCCGTCAGGAACGCACCTTGCGCAGAGCCCAAGAAACCTCGAACACCTAAACTGAAAGCGTCTTCATTATGCATCCGCCCTGGGTCTTCTTCCGAAAGCCCAAGGTGGCAGTTTGGGGCTTGTTGGGAGGTCAAAGGTTGAATTTCGTTGATACCATACCAGATTCTACCAGCCTGCATCGGCTACACAAGAAAGGCTTTAGGGTTTAGGCTTTAGGCTTTAGGCTTTAGGCTTTAGGCTTTAGGCTTTAGGCTTTAGGCTTTAGGCTTTAGGGTTTAGGGTTTAGGGTTTAGGGTTTAGGGTCTAGGTCCACGTGAGACTGCGGTTTGCTCTAAGTTTCGCGCCGCATCCGGGCCCAATAAGTTCGCCATGGCCTGTAGCAGAAGACTTGCAAGCTTGGACTCTGCCAAGTCGTATGCCATGGTCTGGCTACTAAAAGCTCGACCCAAGATTTAGTTTAAAAAAACCTTCTAAGGGACCCTAACCCCCCCCCCCCCCAAAAAAAAAAAAGGGGAATAGGGGGAATGGGGGCCTACTCCGGGTCCTAGAAAGGCATAGCATCACAGCGCAGGTCGGGTTGCTCAATTAATTTTAAAAGTAAACCCCGACAAGGACATAGTTTACAGCAGTGGCCCCTTGGAACCCTGACGAGGGTTTAGGGTTTAGAGTTTAGGGTTTAGGGTTTAGGGGGCCTGCTCTGTCCTAAACAAGCACACTTCCCCAAGGACTCGTGAGGCCAAGGGCTTTGGGGGATCTTTTTGGGGTAGGGCTCCTAAACCCTACACCTTTAGGCAGCCCCGAACGGAGTTTTATGGGGTACATGTTCAGGGACTTACCATGAGGCCTAAGCTGATTACGGGTCTAGGGTTTAGTGTTCAGGGTTTGGGGTTTGGGGTTCAGTGTTTATGGTTTAGGGTTCTATACCCGAAGATCCATACTACAATCCAAAAGGGTGCTTACGGGGCGACCCTAAATTTTGCAAACTACTGACGTCGACGAACACAACCCCACGTGAGCCGTGAAGAATAGTCTTGTACCCTAGGTTCTCGCAAACAAAGAACCGACACGCCAACGGCGAAGCTGTATTACTTAATCATACTATACTACTTTTTATCCATGCTACGGTAACCCAATTTTTACTACAGCCCTTTAGCACTCGCAGCCCCAAACCCTATGCCCCCGAATCCTAATCCTCAAGGCCCTCCACCTTCGCCCCGGCGAACAAAGGCCCGCCTCAACCCTAAACAGGGCTTATAGGGTTTATGGGGCTAGGGTTTAGGAGTTTAGGGTTAGGGCTCAGGGTTAAGACCCTAAACCCTAAAGCCCCTAAACCCCAAACACATGGGGTGCCTTCTTCAGCGTGCTCTGCATCCCGGCAGTCCTTTCGGGCTGCAGTAGTCGTTTTGGCTAGGGCTTTTTGGGGTTTTAGGGTTTGGGCTTTAGGATTCAGGGGCTATTTAGGGTTTAGGGTTTAGGGTTTAGGGTTTAGGGTTTAGGGTTTAGGGACTAGGCTTTCGGTTAGGGACTTGAGGGTTTTGGGGTTACAGGGTTTACGGTTTTCAGGGCTTTGGGGAGACTGGATCCTGAAAGTCTTGAGATTTGAGGGTTTAGGGTCTAGGGTCTAGGGTTTAGGGTTTAGGGTTTAGGGTTTAGGGTTTAGGGTTTGGGGTTTGGGGTTTAGGGTTTAGGATTTGAGGGATTTGGCCCGGTTCAGGCTAGAGGGCCGAAGGGGATCTGGGGCATGCAGAATTCAGACGAAGCATCTAAGCTCTACACACCTAGACTGTACACCCCTAAATCCTGAACCACAAACCTTAAACCCCAAACCCTAAACCCCAAACCCTAAACCCCAAACCCTAAAACCCCAAAACCCTAAACCCCAAAACCCTAAACCCCAAAACCCTAAACCCTGAAACCCTAAACCCAAAACCCTAAACCCCAAACCCTGAACCCCAAACCCTAAACCCTAAACCCTTAAACCCTTAACCCCTAAACCCTAAGCCCCAAACCCTACACCCCAAACCCTGCCCTAAACCCCAAACCCTAAACCCCAAAACCCCAAACCCCAAACCCCAAACCGCAAACCCTAAACCCTTAACCCTAAACCCTAAACCCCAAACCCCAAACCCTAAACCCCAAAACCACAAACCCCGAACCCTAAGCCCCAACCCCTAAACCCCAAAACCACAAACCCCAAACCCTAAACCCCAAACCCTAAACTCCCGAGGCGGAGTCCCGACTTCGGTGGGCCGCGCTTTCGCAGTGCCAACCGCCGTGACAATGATGCGGTCGCTCTTGACCCTGGGCTGGTTTAGGGTTTAGGGTTTAGGGTTTAGGGTTTAGGGTTTAGGGTTTAGGGTTTAGGGTTTAGGGTTTAGGGTTTAGGGTTTAGGGTTTAGGGTTCAGGGTTTAGTGTTTGGGGTTTGGGGTTTGGGGTTTGGGGTTTGGGGTTTGGGGTGTGGGGCTTGGGGCTTGGGGTTTGGGGTTTGGGGTTTGGGGTTTGGGGTTTGGGGTTTGGGGTTTGGGGGTTGGTTGGGGTTTGGAGTTAGGGTTTGTTTGCAGGGTCTAGGGTTGAGGGAATGGGGAATGGCAGAACACCCTCGGGTTTTGCCCTAAGCCCTAAACCCTAAACCGCAAACCCGAAACCCCAAACCCGAAACCCCAAACCCCAAACCCTAAACCCTAAACCCTAAACCCTAAGTTGAAACTTGTCGGCAAAGCCTGGTTGCCAACGAGACAATTAGGACGGGTAGTTTTGCAGGAATAGAAGTGCAATACGAAACCCATAACCCTAAACGCTATGGACCCCAAACAATGCGAACCAAACTACTTAAATAGGGTATAGGTTATAGGGTTTAGGGTTTAGGGTTTAGGGTTTAGGGCTTAGGGTTTAGGGTTTAGGGTTTAGGGTTTAGGGTTTAGGGTTTAGGGTTTAGGGTTTAGGATTTAGGGTTTAGGGTTAGGGTTTACCTAAAAAGCACGGGCAAGCGGGAAACTACTACGCCCTTGCAAGTGCCTACAGTGCCTGCTTCATGCCAGCCAGCTGGGCTTCGCACAGCAACGTCTTCGAGCCATTGGGTGTCGTGTACACCTCACTCAATGACACGAGTTTTTCCGAAACCCTAAGCCCTGGCAAATCAATGAAACCTAAACCCTAAACCCTAAACATCCCTAAACCCTGAACCCCGCCACTTGCTGGTCCGCAGCCCAAAGTAGGCTTGGCACGAAGTCGTGTGTCGGCGTGGCTTGGTCCAAGAAGTCGCCGGTGTGCGCAGACTGCAGCAAAGGGTCACGAGTGATATAGCATGTTAGGAAAACATGGGGTTTTAGGGTGCAGGGTGTCCCTAAACCCTAAACCCCAAACCCTAAACCCTAAAACCCTAAACTTTAGGGGGAATTGGAACCCGTCCGGCCTGTGATGCCTCAGCACTGCGATACATTGCCAGAGGCATGAGGCCACGCTCCCTGGCGCAAAAAACCGTCGGATGCACATGCAAGGGTTTAGGGTTTAGGGTCTTAGGGTTTAGGGTTTAGGGTTTAGGGTTGTGCTTAATATGCAGCAAGCCCTCAACTGGGTTGCCTTTGAAGCGTTTGCTTCATGAATAGGGTGGCCTTCTAAGGAAAGAAGGAAAGCTGGAAATTTTCCCAAAGCACGAAGCACAACCCAGTCAAAGATCTGGAGCTGCATGGTCTGACACGAAACCCTAAACCCTAAACCCTAAACCCTAAACCCTAAACCCTCAACCCTAAACCCTAAACCCTAAACCCTAAACCCTAAACCCTAAACCCTAAACCCTAAACCCTAAACCCTAAACCCTAAACCCTAAACCCTAGCACTGCCTGAAGAGCCAGACCGCAAAGTCCTGGAACCGGGCTTGGTAAAACACCTTGCATCGGCATGCATGGAGCGGGCCCACCGACTTACCAGCTCTTAGCAGGGAGAATTTAGCGCAATGACACCCCAGATTCCCTGCTATCGCCGGTATTCTTTCTCTGTCTCTCTCTCTCTCTCTCTCTCTTCTTGTCTGGCCCACAGATACCAGGGGCAGAGCTTTCGGCACGTCGATGATCATCATGGGGGCCTGGGCTTTAAGAGAGGTATGGTTGGATTGCTGCTCGGGATGCAGTGGCCTCGATCAGCGCATCCACCATGTTGATCAAGTTCGGGTTGTACCTTAGGCCACGAATTGGGTTTAGGGTTTAATTCGGGTTTAGGGTTTAGGGATTAGGGATTAAGGGGTAGGATATCTTCCTCGATGTAGATCGCTGCCAATAGGACCTGGAACCCGCAGAGGCAGCTGAGTCGAGCAAACAGCGAGGTTGAGTCAGGTTCTGGGATTCTGGGTTTAGGGCTTTGTCGGTTGCCAGAGAGCGGCTTCTGCACGCCAAGGTGCATCGAACTGGCTACCATTGAAGTAACCGTCGACTCGTAGAACACCTGCATCACGTGTCTGCCCAACCCTCCACTCCCCTTTGATTGCATGCCGCAGAAGCCTGGCCGCGCAGATATCTGGGATGGTACTTTATGTCATGGACTTCCATGTCCTGCAATCAGCAAGTCGACACATGGGGGTGCATGGCTTCCTCGCTGCTGACGCATGAAGCCCAGCTCGTTTTTCTCTGATGTGACAGCAACCAGAAACCCTAAACCCTAAATCCTAAGACACGACGACATACAAGCTCCTCTATCCGCTCTTCTCTTCATTTTTGAAAAAGAAGCCCCTGACCATTAGGGTTTAGGGTTTAGGGTTTAATGTTTAGGGTTTAGGGTTTAGGGTTCAGGGTTTCTGGTTTAGGGCAGCTGTTCCAGGGACATGTTCCATAAGGGCCAAGGTCGACCCGAACTCCTCCTCAAGATGGCCCTGCACCGTGCGCGTTTGCGATGTGAGATTGGCAGCAAACAAACTGCCCCCCCTCACACCCACCCCCCCTCACCAAAAATCGGACTACCGGACCACCTCTCACTGATTCCTTCTTCTTCTTCTTATATAGGCTTCTTCCTTCTGCTTCTTCCTTCGTTCTTCTTCTTCTGCGTCATTTTTCTTGCTTACTCTTCCTTCTTCTTCGTATTCAATCTTCTTCCTTCCTCTTCATTGTTATTGTTCCAGTATTCCTTCTTCCCGATTCTTCTTCTTCCTTCTTCTTATTACAATTCCTTCTTCTTGTTGGTAGTCCTTCGTCGTATGATTATTCTTTCTTCTTCCTTCTTGTTCCGTCTTCTGCTTCTTCGTATTATTCTTCTTCGTATTTATTCTTATTCTTCTTGCTTCTCCTTATTCTAATTAATCTACTGCTGCTTCTTCTTCTCATTATTCTGCCTTCTTCCTTCTTCCTTCTTCCTTCTTCCTTCTTCCTTCTTCCTTCTTCCTTCTTCCTTCTTCCTTCTTCCTTCTTCCTTCTTCCTTCTTCCTTCTTCCTTCTTCCTTCTTCCTTCTTCCTTCTTCCTTCTTCCTTCTTCCTTCTTCCTTCTTCCTTCTTCCTTCTCCCTTCTCCCTTCTCCCTTCTCCCTTCTCCCTTCTTCCTTCTTCCTTCTTCCTTCTTCCTTGTTCCTTCTTCCTTCTTCCTTCTTCTTTCTTCCTTCTTCCTTCTTCCTTCTTCCTTCTTCCTTCTTCCTTCTTCCTTCTTCCTTCTTCCTTGTTCCTTCTTCCTTCTTCCTTCTTCCTTCTTCCTTCTTCCTTCTTCCTCCTCCTTCTTCTTCCTCTTCTTGAGCGCACGCGTTGCGTGCATGCGTGCGTGTGTGCATATGTGCATGCGTGTGTGCATGCGTGTGTGCATGCGTGTGTGCATGCGTGTGTGCATGCGTGTGTGCATGCGTGTGTGCATGCGTGTGTGCATGCGTGTGTGCATGTGTGTGTGTGTGCATGCGCGTGCATGCGCGTGCATGCGTGCACGCGTGCATGCGTGCATGCGTGCATGCGTGTGTTTTTGCATGCGTGCATGCGTGCATGCGTGTGTGCGTGTGCGTGTGTGCGTGTGTGCGTGTGTGCGTGTGCGCGTGTGTGCGTGTGTGCGTGTGTGCGTGCGTGCGCGCGTGCGTGCGCGCGTGTGCGTGCGCGCGTGTGCGTGCGCGCGTGTGCGTGCGCGTGTGCGCGGGTGACCCAATGTCTTTGCAAAATACGCTGGAATCGGCTGGGCCCGCACAGCCAATCAAAAGCTGTCCAACACTTCGCACGTGCTCCGAAAAGTTTTTCAAACTCTGGCAGGTGCTGCACCCGGAACCCTAATGAAAAAAACCTTAGGGCTCAGCCTGTTCTTTTGGACTCTGCGAATAGTCCTCGTACTTCTCGGTGGAAATGCCTCCATCGAGGCTCTCAACATCGATCACGGGCCTCGGAGAGACTCCATCGAGGCGCCAGGCCGGGCGAATTTGGAACGAGCGAAGAGGCAGGTCACGCATAAACCCCAAACAACCCTAAACCCTAAACCTCAAACCCAAAAAACCCTAAACCCAAAACCCCAAACATTACACCCCTCAGTAACCTTTTAACCCTAAAGTATGGTTCTTCTGAGCTGGCGGCGGCGGTCTGCCATCCAATCCCATGGAGCGAGCCAGGGCCTTTCCGGCTGAGTTGAGCATGGAAGTACTTGGCCCCCCAAATATCAAATCCCCCCCTCCCCCTTCACTGATTCAGGGTATACTCTTCTTGCATATGACTATGAGAACTTCTGCTCTGGTGCATCTGCCTGTAAGAACGAAAAACTTCTGTGCGCGGGAGAGGCGCTTCGGGCTTGAGATCCAGGCTAACTCGGCCCCGAACCCCCTAAACTTGCTCCCGGACATGGGGTTTAGGGTTTAGGGCTTAGGGCATAGGGTTGCCCCAAGCCCTCGAAACCTCCTGAACCCCAAACCCTAAACCCTAAACCCTAAACCCTAAACCCTAAACCCTAAACCCTAAACCCTAAACCCTAAACCCTAAACCCTAAACCCTAAACCCTAAACCCTAAACCCTAAACCCTACGCCGCGGTCGTCCTTGGCGCCCTTCATGAAGGCCGTGAGCGCCTGAGGGAGCTCTGGCGGTGGTCCTGAACCAGTGGAAAGGGATGAACAAGTGCGCAAGGGTACTAGGGTTTAGGGTTTAGGGTTTAGGGTTAGGGTTTAGGGATTAGGGTTTAGGGTTTAGGGTTTAGGGTTTAGGGTTTAGGGTTTAGGGTTTACGGTTTAGGGTTTAGGGTTTACGATTTAGGGTTTAGGGTTTAGGGTTTAGGGTTTAGGGTTTAGGGTTTAGGGTTTAGGGTTTAGGGTTTAGGGTTTAGGGTTTAGGGTTTAGGGTTTAAGGCCCAGGGGCCCCGTCTCTGGTAGCTCACATCATCTGCGCAGATCCCCCCACATGGGCTACAGCTCGCAGGTCCGAACTCGGGTGCCAGTGTGTTTCTTGTGGGCTCGGCTCCTCAAAATGCCCCACGAACCCGAATGCAGCACACACGAGACATCTCAAAACGACTGCTCACGCTTTGAGACACCTCGGACATACTAGGGTTTAGGGTTTGAGCCGGCTCCATGCCACGAATTTCGGGGGGTTTGGGGTTTGAAACCCCAAACTCCTAAGTACCCCAAGCCCTAAACCCTAAAACCCACTTCTGAGATGCCGGCCGACCAAGGCAGTACTGAGCAAGGGTTCCTCCTGAACAGGATCTTGCGGTTTAGGGTTCAGGGTTTAGAGTTTAGGGTTTAGGATTTAGGGTTTGGGGTTTAGGGTTTAGGGTTTAGGGTTCTGGGGTGCGCTCTCAGGAGGCGAAACCCGACGTGGACCTAAATGTGTCCAGGTTTCTAACCCCTATATATCTATATATATATATATATATACCTGACATAGTCCCTATATACCTAAGTAGCCCCAAAATAAGGGATTCAAGCGGCATGTCATGCATCCGGCCTCGACGAAAACCCTCTCCGGCGGTAGAAGCTCACCTTCGTCCGAGCTACACTGCTGACTACGGTTTAGGGTTTAGGGTTTTGGGTTTAATTAGGGAGGTTCAAGACAGAGCGATACCTGTGGAACCGTACGGGGTTTTTGGCGGCCTTCGGATAATGCTAAGGAGCATCGGGCGACCCAACCAAGTGGAGGAAGGGCCCCGTAAGAATCATCTGGGGTCTATGCATTCCCATTTAGAAAGATGCACTGTGCAATCATATTCATACACATATGTGCCACATGCGTACGGGCATTCTTTAAGACAACTCTGTCTGGACCTTTCCCATCCTGCAATTATCCAACATACTTGCAACGGCGTTTCGTTCTGCTGGAAGCGTCCCAAAGATTCCGCTACCGCTGCTGCCACAAGAACCAACATGTACCTGGAGAAGCTCCCTAAATCCTAGAATCTTAGATCAGATCACAGCGCATCACTCCAAACAACCAAAGCTCGTTGCCTGCACAAAGCTCTGAGTGCAAAGCAGCTACCGGGATATCCATGGTCGGTGATCTCGGCAAGGGGCAACAAGCTGCCATCCGGTTGAGGTTCAGAAAATCAGAACTCCGCACAGCACATACAAAGGTGCCCCAAGCAGCGATACAACTGCTTGTGGGTTTTTGCAACAGACGCCTGGGATCCGCATTCAGCGATGCGCAGCATAGCAAATAAAGTCTTGCAGGATACTTTGCGTTGGCATGTGCAAACGCAACGGAGCTGTTGCTTGCGCTCTGGCTGCAGCTACGTGGGTATGCCAAACGAACCTAAACAAGCCCACAAAACCAAAGCCCTCAAAAACAAGACCCAGAAAGCTTTAAAGCCCCATTAAAGGAAAAGCTTACAAAGTTCCTTGAGCTTCGGGCAATGGGGATGACCTTCTCGAAGGGAAGCAGGTGAGAGGCCAACGTCTGAGCTTTTCGGTTTACGGCTTAAGGTTTGTTGGTTTACGGTTTGGGCGTCTAGGGGCTTCGGTTGCAAGGATTAGGATCGAGGGCTTAGGGTTCGGGGGCTCGGGGTTGTCAACTTAGGTTCAGGGGAACTCGGATAAGGATTCAGGGGGCTAGGTATTGAGGAGTTCAGGTGTTAGGGTTCAGGTTGACAACACATACTCGAAGCTACGTGCTAAGGGTTCAGGGGTTTAGGTTTAGGGTTTTCGAAGCCCGAACTCCAAACCCTAAACCCTCAACCCTGAACCCTAAACTCAGCATCCCCTCACATCGAAATCTTCCCTCACTGCCGGCAACCCTGATCGGGCACTTTGAGGGCCACACAGCTGCAAGCACCACTCGCGCATCTGCAGTTTTCATCACCTTTCGCACCCCAAACCCTAACTAGACCTAGGAGTAACCTAGGGATAAACAGGTTACCCTTTTTGGTTTGAAGAGGGGCTATAAGGGAACCTACACCCTAAAAAAGGGAATAAGGGCCCACTCTGGGTCTTAGCCAAACCTTGGGGGTTTAGCGTTTAAGGTCTTGGGCTTGCAGCACTGCTCCTGAACCCCCGAACCCCAGCCAACCCCTAACCCCAGCCCAAGTCGACCTAACCAACCGCAATCCTGAACCCCAAATCCTCACACCAGCCTCAAGCCCCAAGCCTAAACCCTAACCCTACACCCCGAAACCCTGAAACCCTAAAACCATAAACACTGAACCCTAAACCACACAAATATAAACCCATCAACGGACGCGTGATCTCGAGGACGCGCCTTGTTGATGGGCCCGGAATGGCTCCTCGCCTGAAGCGCTGCCGAAAACGGCAGCAAAACTGCAGAAGCTTTTCATGTGGGGTCTAGGGTTTAGGGTTTAGAGGAAATAGCTGCGGCTCAGGATTTTACAGCTGCAGAGATGGCGTCAGCATGTAACAGTCGCATCACGCGTTGCTGCTTCGCTGCGGCCACTTCTCTCCCCATCCGAGCGATGCGCGATGACGATGCCGCCGCATGTTTCAATTCCAGCTTTGAGCAGGTCCTCCGCACCTGACCGGCATCCTACTCGAAACGTGGGTATGAACCGTAAAACCAAGCTGAGCCACTGGTCTTTCTCCGTGCTGCCCAGCATCGCAAGACCCTAAACTCTAAACCCTAAACCCTTAACCCTAGACTAAACCCTAACCACTAAACCCGAAACCTGAACCCCAAACTGCTCGGTGTCTACTCGGCTGCCGATCTTGGAAGCCGGCGTAGGGCCGATCCCGCAACGAAGTAAACCTGAGCAGCGCCTACAAATGGGGCCGCAATAATCAGAACAGGGTTTTGGGGTTTAAAGGTTTTGGGTTTGGGGGGTATTGTAGGGACCAAAAAAACAATCATTCCGACCTATGGTGCTGTCGCCGCGGTTCAGGGGGTTCTACGGGTTATGACTTCGGGTTGAGGTTGACTAATAGATCACCAAAAAGAATGATAGTAGCCAGAAGAGCGAGAAGAATGGCAAGTAAGAGAATACTGGGCAAAAAACGAGGAGAGTAGCAATAATAAGTTGGTGTGGCAGCAATGATCAGAACTATATCCGAATTTAGAAGCTGCCCTGACACAATCAAAAACATGATCATGGGCGCAATCACTGTCAACATCAGGATAATGATACAAGAAGCGAGAATGATTCTGATGACACTAGTCGTAATACAAGTGGTAACAATATCGATGTTGATGCTCGTGTTGATGACAACGATAACCGTAACGACTCTGAACAGCATCCTTACGAGAATGTCCAACAATACGCACCATTAATGAGCATTGATGAGGGTAACAATGAAAACGGTTTGCGATGCTACTGTAGACAATAAGCATGCATTCGACAATAACAAGTCGGTTGCTACGAAAACAAGAACATATGTTGCCCTAGACCCTAAACCATAAACCCTCAGGGCCCGTGCCCTTTCCATGTGGCAGATTTCGTGCCAGTCCGCTGGCCTGGGTGTGGTTTAATTAAGTTTCCAGCTTTAAGGTTTAGGGCTTCGGGTTTAGGTTTCAGGGTTTCGTTCAGGGTTTCGGGTTTAGGGTTTAGGGTTTGGGGTTTATGGTTTAGGGTTTAGGGTTTAGGGTTCAAGGGCGAAGATATCCGTGCAGCACACCCCTGGGCTCTCGACTGCAGCTCGCCCAGGAACACGACAGTTGGCTGGCTGCCCTGCGGGTTTAAGGGCTTAGGGTTTAGGGGTTTAAGGGCTTAGGGTTTAGGGTTCAGGGTTTAGGGTCCAGTGTTGAGGGCTTAGGGTTGAGGATTTAGCAGGAATCATAGTGACCCAAAAAGGGACCGATCAAGCCCCATGTCGTTCAGAGATCGTTTCAGCCAGATGAAGGGGGTTTGATCTTCATCGGCGCTCCCATCTTTTTAGCAAGTAGAGCCTCTGATAAGCGGATCTCCCGAAACAGGGTTTAGGGTTTGGGGTTTGGGTTTAGGGTTTAGGGTTTAGGGCTTAGGGCTTAGGGCTTAGGGCTTAGGGCTTAGGGCTTAGGGCTTAGGGCTTAGGGCTTAGGGCTTAGGGCGTAGGGCTTAGGGCTTAGGGCTTAGGGCTTAGGGCTTAGGGCTTAGGGCTTAGGGCTTAGGGCTTAGGGCTTAGGGCTTAGGGCTTAGGGCTTAGGGCTTAGGGTTTAGGGTGTAGGGCTTAGGGCTTAGGGTTTAGGGTGTAGGGCTTAGGGTTCAGGGTTTAGGGTTTAGGGTTTAGGGTTGAGGGCTTAGGGCTTAGGGTTTAGGGGTTAGGGTTTAGGGTTTAGGGTTAGGGTTTGCGGTTCAAAACCTTACCCTCTGCAGCTCTCTAGCCTGGTTCAGCTCCAGGCGGTCGTCTCTGAGCGCCTGGTAAGGGGAGCAGCTTCCCCTTGGCTAAATTTCGGGTTTCGGACACTTTGGTAGAGAGAGCCCCTTTCGAAAATCTCGGGGCCGTGGGGTTGAGGGTTTATAAGGGCTTAGGTCCCTAATCCCAACCCTAAGCCCTTACTAAACCCTAAACCCCAAACCTCAAACCCCAAACCCCAAACCCTAAATCCCAAACCCCAAACCCCAAACCCCAAACCCTAAATCCCAAACCCCAAACCCTAAACCCTAAACCCTAAACCCCAAACCCCACCTTCATGAAGCTGTGGATGCCAACCGCAGCACCAGTCCTCAGCGCAAAGCGTTGGCTCGAAGCCCTGTGTCCCCTCGGACCCCAAACCACAAGCCCTAGACTTACTAAACAGACTAGACGCTAGGATTTAGGGTTTAGGGTTTGGGGTTTGGGGTTTGGGGTTTAGGGTTTAGGGTTTAGGGTTTAGGGTTTAGGGTTTAGGGTTTAGGGGTTTAGGGCAACTCTGAAACCCTAGAGACCCAACACCCGGGACCCCGAACCCCAAGCCACCTGACCCCCCAACCCCTAAGGCCCCCAACGGCTCCTGAGATTCCTAAGCGACCGAACTCGAACTCAAACCCAAACCCGAAACAGCATCGAACAAAGACGCCAAAAAGCCTGAAGACCCAGACAAAACCTAGGGGCCCCTAAAGAGCCCCAAAAGCTCTAGAACCCTCAAAACGGCCTTAAATGCCTTCAAAACGCCCTGAACCAGCCCTTTTCCCAGACCTTTCAAACCCTAAACCCTAAATCCTAAACCTACACACTAAATCCTAAACCCTAAACCCTAGACCCTAAACCCTAGACCCTAAACCCTAGACCTTGTTAATTAAGCCCTTCCAAAAGCCCGTAAAGGACCTGAAGCCACGTCCAGGGATGCGGCATTTTCGAGCTGCCCACCGGGATGCTGCTCACTTCGGTGTCCTTGGTTTAGGGCTTCAACGTTTCGGGTTTAGGGTTTAGGGTTTAAGGTTTAGGGTGTAGGGTTTGGGGTTCAGGGCTTTGGGTTTAGGGTTTAGGGTTTAGGGTTTAGGGTTTAGGGTTTAGGGTTCAGGGTTTGAGGCCTCTTGGGGGCCTGGGGTCTTCGGGCCTTACGGCCTTCGGAGAGTATGGGCTTTATAGGGCTTACCAGGCTTATCCCTATGGGCTCCTCTGAAACAAATCTGCCGCCGCCCGCCCCACCCCCCCCCCACACACACACAGCCCTAAACCCTAAACCCTAAACCCTAAACCCCAAAAAAAACTTAACCCTTTGACAGGGACTGGAGGATTTCAGGGCTTGAGATTTCAGGGCCTGCTGAGCTTGATGGCCTAAACCCGAAACCCTAAACCCCAAACTGGTATCAATTTGTAAGGAATGGGCGCTCACGAAGCAGACCAGAATGTGTCCTGGCAGCGACACGCTTCACACTGGCAGGCCTCCTTGCTTTGCCTGTGTTGGGCTTCAGGGCTGCCGGCTTATAAAGTTTAGGGCTTAGTGCTTGGGGTTTAGGGTTTAGGGTTTAGGGTTTAGGATTTCGGGTTTTCGGGTTTCGGGCTCACGGTTTCGAGACGTCCTCCACTGCTCAGCACATGCTTTGGAGGCCGGCGCCTTATCCCGCAGCTCGCTGAGAAAATGCCGCACTTCGGAGTAGCCCAGGGCCCGGGCTCACCCATGGCATCTCGGCGACAACCTTGTGGGGCTGGGGGCGGTTTATTGTTCAGGGTTTAGGGATTGGGGTTCAGGGTTCAGGGTTCAGGGTTCAGGGTTCAGGGTTCAGGGTTTAGGGTTTAGGGTTTAGGGTTTCGGGTTTAGGGTTTAGGGTTTAGGGTTTAGGGTTTAGGGTTTAGGGGAGGGGCCGTCCCCCTATTTCATTTCAGATAACCCTTAAGCATTTCAGTTCCGGGCATGGCGCCCAAAAACCTTCGTGGAGCCTACGCTGAGGGGCCACTAGTTTCTTGTGGCAGGCGTACGTCAACTTGGGCCCCTACCCACTTCACAGTGTAGGATGTGCGGTTGACCGAGCTTCAAGGGACCGTGAAACGCTGAAACCCTAAAGCCCTAAAACCCGAAACCGCACGTGTAACGGAGGGTCTAGGAAACCCTCGACCCTAAACCTGATACCCCGCGTTCCGGGGCTTTTGGGGTGACACCAAGCGGCGGTCCAGCAGAGCCTCAAGCTTCTCAAGCTCCTGTGATTGCGGGGTTCAGGGTTTAGGGTTGAGGGTTGAGGGCTCAGGGTTTACAAGAACGACAAGAATCATCACCGGCGTCATCACGAAACCCCAAACCCTCAACCCGAAACTGGCGAGGGCGCCGCTGAGCATAAGCATGGGCGCCCCCCCTGGCGTGCCCCTTGCGGCCTGGACTTAGCTGCATCTTACACGACTATACCGGCCTTGATTGGCCCCTGCTTTTTGCGGCCAGGGTTTAAGCAGGGGGGAGGGGCGTGGCATCATAGCAGCACAGAGCACCAGTGAGCCACCCTGAACCCGAAACCCGAAACCCTAAACCCTAAACCCTAATCCGAAACCGTAAACCCAAAACCCCCAATCCGAAACCCGAGCCCCCAAAGACTCCCGCAAACAAGAAACCCAAAACCCTGCAGAACCCTGAACCCTAAACCCTAAACCCGAAACCCGAAACCCTAAACCCTAAACCCTAAACCCTGCAGCTCCTGCTTCTTCTTCTCCATCTTGTCCATCGCCTCGTTGGCCACCTCGGGCTCCAAGGGTTAAGGGTTTAGGGTTTAGGACTTAGGGTTTAGGGTTTAGGGTTTAGGGTTTAGGGTTTAGGGTTTAGGGTTTAGGGTTTAGGGTTTAGGGTTTAGGACTTTGGGCCATCAGGGTTCAATCTTGGAGGGCTTTAGGGCTTGGGGTTTGGGGTGCTGGCTTCGTACTTAAGGGGTCCAGGGGCTTAGGGTTTGGGGTTCACGGTTTAGTGCTGTAGGGGTTTAGGCTTTGGGGATTCAGGGTTGAAGGGTTTGGAGTTTGGGCTCTGGAGTTTCAGGAGTGTGCTGCGCGTAACTCTTGTTTGGAGAGCCTATTCCTGGCTGTAACAGAGTGTAGTAGTGTCCTCTAGAAGGTACGCAGCCTTGTCTGCCCCTCAGAAAACCAGAATCTGTCCCTTCTCTGCAATATCGTCTCTGTTGGGGTCCTGATTATGAGGCGGTCATATTTAGGGTACCCTAAAAAAGGGACCCTAATGTAGAGAACTGACCATATCTGCAAGGCTGGCATCTACACCCACCCTTAGTCGTCTAGGGTTTAGGGTTTAGGGTTTAGGGTTTAGGGTTTAGGGTTTCGGGTTTAGGGTTTAGGGTCTAGGGTTTAGGGTTTCTCCAGCCGTGCCAGGCCTTGCCCAACAGTTTCTTCGCCTCGCCCTGGGAGGTCAAGGGGTTTAGGGTTTAGGGTTCAGGGTTCAGGGTTTAAGGGTGTAGGGTTTGGGTGGACGTGTGTCGGGTTGGGGTTGACGTGTTGGTTCGGGTTGTAGTGTTTTGGGGCGGTTTGAATTCTAAACCCAAGACCCTAAGAAGCGTTTCGGGTTGGGGGGTTGAGCGGTTTGAGGCTTAGGCTTGAAGTTTGAAGTTTCTGGGAGTCTGCCGGGGCTGAACAGCCTGGGGCTTAGGGTTTCGGGTTTAAGGCTAACTAACCCGGACCCCGAAACCCTGTCCCTGAACCCTAAACCCTAAACCCTAAACCCTAAACCCTAGACCCTAGACCCTAGACCCTGAACCCTAAACCCTAAACCCTAAACCCTAAACCCTGAACCCTAAACCCTAAACCCTAAACCCTAAACCCTAAACCCTAAACCCTAAACCCCAAGCAAAAGGCCTCGACTTCGCCGTCCGAGCCCATGTCCTCCTGCTTCCGGGCCATGCTGCTGCGCGGAAACTGGCCCAGGTGGTGCGGCGCTGTGGGGGTTTCGGGTTAGGGCTTAGGGTTTAGGGTTTAGGGTTTGGGGTTTGGGGTTTGGGGTTTAGGGTTTAGGGTTTAGGGTTTAGGGTTTGGGGTTTAGGGTTTGGGGTTTAGGGTTTGGGGTTTAGGGTTTAGGGTTTAGGGTTTCTTGGGTTCTTGGGTTGTGGCTTTAGGCGTAGAGTTTTGGCTTCTTCTCCGTTTGGGGAGTTTAGGGCTCCAGCCGTCTGGAGCTTGGTTCAACTTGACGTTTAGGGCTTCGGGCTTGTCGTTTAGGATGTAGAGGTTTAGGGTTGAGGGTCCAGAGTTTAGGGTTTCGGGTCTCCGGTTGAGGGTTTAGGGTTTCGGGTCTCCGGTTGAGGGTTTATAGGGTTTCGGGTTGAGGGTTTAGGGTTTAGGGTTGAGGGCTTAGGGTTTAGGGTTGAGGGTTTAGGGTTGAGGGCTTAGGGTTTAGGGTTGAGGGTTTAGGGTTTAGGGTTTGGGGTTTAGGATTTAGGGTTGAGGGTTTAAGGTTTAGGGTCCACCGGACCTTTCTTTGGAAGGGCTCCGTGTTCGTGGCGGCACCGATGACGTCGGGATGGAGCCCCTTCCTGGGCGCAGCGCTCACCCTAAACGCTAAACCCTAAACCCTAAACCCTAAACCCTAAACCCCCCCAGACTACGATCCTGAGAGTTTAGAGATAAAACACAGCTAAAGCACAGAAACCCTACTAAAGGCTAAACCGTCAAACCCTAAACCTATACCCGCACCATACCCCTAAACCCGAAACCCTAAACCCGAAACCCTAAACCCGAAACCCCAAACCCGAAACCCGAAACCCGAAACCCTAAACCCTAAACCTATACCCGCACCCCTCAACCTCTTTTCGCCCAGCAATGACCTCCGGGGCCCGCACTCCAGGAACCTAGCGAGGCAGACGGGCTGGAGCCGGTTGTGAGGAAGAACTCTTAGGGCTTAGGGCTTAGGGCGTAGGGTTTAAGGATTAGGGATTCGGGCGTAGGGCTTAGGGTTTAGGGTTTAGGGTTTAGGGTTTGGGGCTTAGGGCTTAGGGCTTCGGGCTTTGGGCTTAGGGTTTAGGGTTTAGGGTTTAGGGTTTAGGGTTTAGGGTTTAGGGTTTAGGGTTTAGGGTTTAGGGTTTAGGGTTTAGGGTTTAGGGTTCAGGGTTTGGGTTCAGGGTTTAGGGGCATGGGCTCTGAAAAGGGGACCCCTTATATACCCCCTATAGCACCCTACACATCATCAGCCTTGAAAGGAGGTAAGGGGCGACATTCAAGGACTGTGTAACTACCCTTAGAAGGCCCCTAGGCCAGAAGCCCTCAGGGCCGCAAGGGCTTTGAAAGCTTTAAGGGTGTTCGGGGCTCATTCAGAGGTTCAGGGGAGGGCTCAGGGCATAAAGGGCCTTAAGGAAGGGGTTTAGGGGCTTCATTGAGGATGTCTAGGGCGCTCAGGGCATAGGGTTCGGGGAACCGTAAGAAAAAGCCGGCCTCTTCTTGACCCTCAGCATGATGTCCTCGTACTGCTCATCCATCTCTTTCTGGCAGCGGTGGACGGTGGCCGTAAGCCATGAACCCTAAACCTTAGACCCATATGGGGGTTTACGAAAATTAATAGGGAACCTAGACCCCCAAATTGTAGGGTTCCCTTATCATAAGGACTGCAATAAGGTACCCGAATTTGGGAAACCACCAGTCCATGTTTGGATCAGGGGGTGCATATAGGGGAAGAGGTGGGGGTGTTTCGTGCCAAGGTGCCCGTGGGGTTGAAACGGTTGCTTTCGGTTTAGGGTTTCGGGTTTTTGCTGTACCATGTGTGGATGTTAACGGCGGCATAGATTTCACCACCGGGAACCCAAACTACAATCAGTCACAACCCACGTACTTGCCTAGAATGGATGGTTTCTGAATATTTCACATTACTAGTCTCGCGTAGATAGATTGAATATGGTATGCCAAGAGGAGGGAGAGAGAGCGGGAGAGAGACAGACACCGCAGATTGCAAATACCAAAGCATTCAAGATACCCAAAACTGACTGCATTCATCGCGTATGTATCTGCGCGTCTTTGTGCTAGAGGAACATGAAACCGAAAAACCCAAAGACCCAAGAATCCATTCAGAGGTGAATGGGGGTCTGCAAGGAACGTGAGATCTGGAATGAAGACCAACAAGATTCACACGCCGAACTCCCCCAAACCTTCAAGCGAAATCTTAGGGTCCATCATTGCCCTGAGGCGAGGATTCTGGATTCGAGGCCGTCATCTTTTGCAAAGAAAACGGAATCTCCGAATCCCCTCGGTCAACGCCAGCCTCTAGTTGACCCGGAACCCTGGAAACTCAACAGACAGCCCTCAGCCCGAGCCCCCACAAAACGCAGGCAAGTGTAAACCCGTAAAGCGCGCTCTAAAGCCCCGAAGGTCCGAAACGGGAAATTCTCCTCAACCCTGAACCACAAACCCTAAGCCGTAAACCCGAAACCCTAAACCCTAACCGTAGACCCTAAGCCTTAAACCCTCCCAAAAGCCCTTCAAAGCTCGGCTCGGCCTTCAGCCGATCCACCTCTCGCTCCCTCTCCTTCTCCTCTGCCTGGAGGAAGGGGCTTTGGGGTGTTGGCTTTAGGGGTTCGGTTTCAGGGTTTGGGGTTTGGGGTTTGGGGTTTGGGGTTCAGGGTTGCGCGCGCCGGAGCAGTGTAAGGGTGTTAGGGTCCTGGGGCCTAGAGGAAACTTGGCCATCGCGACTAACCTCCCTGAGGATCCCTTCTGACAAGGCTGAAGCCGCCCTAAACCCTAAACCCTAAACCCTAAAACCCTAAAACCCTAAAACCCAAAAACCCTAATCCCTGAACCTCCCCTGAACCCCAGCCGCCGGAATTTTCACGCTGCGCGGTGGGACCGTGCCTCCCTCTGTACATCTGCACCGGCTTTCAGGTTAGGGTTGCAGGGTTGCAGGGTTGCAGGGTTGCAGGGTTCAGGGTTCAGGGTTCAGGGTCCAGGGTTCAGGGTTCAGGGTTCAGGGTTGGGGTTTAGGGTTTAGGGTTTAGGGTTTAGGGTGAGGGTTCAGGGTTCAGGGTTTAGGTTTTAGGACTGAGGGCTTAGTGCTTCGGGTTCAGGAACCCCTCCCTTGCGACCAGGCGCAGTTGCAGCGAAAATGACACTCAGCCTCGAAGCACAGCAAGCTTCAGGGATGCGAAGTTTGCGCTCTCGTACTGTACAGATGTGGCTAGATCGGAGGGTCGGCGGGAACGGCTGCGCACGACCCAGATCCACAAGAGGCCAGCTCCCCTTTTAGGGTTTTTAGGGCTTCTGGAACTTCGGATTCAACAAAGGACCCCGCAGAATTCTCCTCTCAAGCTGATGCGCTGCCATGAGCACCCTGTACTCAGCGCTTGCGGCGGCGCTGCGTCGTCCCACGGGAGACCTGGCAGGCACAGTTTTGGGCTTCTAGGGTTTAGGGCTTAGGTTCAGGGTTTGAGGTTCGTGGATCGCCCTAAACCCTCAAACCTCAAACCCTAAACCCTAAACTCCAGTCTGGAAACCGCACCAAGCCTCTGGGCGCAAGCGTCGTCGCTCCAATTCATCCAGCGCATCCTCCTGGTCGTCCGCATGGCGAGGTAGGTAAGCGGGTAGGTAGGGGGGAAGGTAGACGGGTGGGAAGGTTGAGGGTTTAGGGTTTGGGGTTTTGGGGTTTAGGGTTTAGGGTTGAGGGTTTCGGGCTTCGGGCTTAGGGATGAGGGATGGGAAAACAAGACTAAGAGTACCCCGAAGGGCCCACAGAACCCCTTAGTAAAAGGCAGTTAAGGCGGCTTTACACTCCACCCAGACCCCTAAAACCCGTGTTGACCCCGACTCCTCTGCGACCGGTGTGAGGATCTGGAGGGTAGCCTGCGGCAACGTGCCGCTTCGGACTACGTAGTCACAAAACATGTGTGGAGAAAACGGCCGAGGAAGCAACATGGCTCGGAAGTTCCACATATCTCTGCGTGCAGACGTCGGCCGATAATATCGTGCTAAAAAAAACGTTGTAATGTGCGTTGCTTTTTGCATCGGGAAGGGAGTCGAGCAACAAGGAGCTGACGCATGTGGAGAAGCTGCAGAGAACTCCGCAAATCTGGGGAGCGGGGGCGGGAACATGGAGTGATTGCATATATATATATATATAAATAGACAGACAGACAGACAGACAGAGAGACTGACAGACAGACAGAGAGAAAGACAGAGAGAGAGAGAGAGAGAGACAGAGCGAGCGCTTGAAATTCTTCAAATAGATGGGTTTACTGAAACTAGCTAGTTAAGTCAACTACACTACCAAAACCTCATCTAGTGTAATTGCGCATGGAACCCCGGATTCCAGCCACGGTAAGTTCACAACTCATTCATTCCGATTTCGTTGACTTAGGTCAGTCAATGAACTCAATTCACCAATTTCCCCAGGGCTGGAACATCCCAACTAAATATGTGCCATACATTTTTAACTAAGGCCAATGAAACTACATGATTCCAGAACACTGATTTCGGATTCGCTTCATTCGAACACTTGAATTCAAGCCAAAGAAATACATTCTGTCCAAAAATTGACTTTGTGATCTAATTCATCAATTCGGTTCTCGTGGCTTCTTAGAACAAATTTAATTCCGAAAATGGATTCTCGAACATATTTCAGGTAATAATGTAAGTGAGAAACATTCATTGGCAACTATCTCAATGGAACGAATTAGGCTGCAATAGTTAATCTACTCCATTTAATTTTCCGGAAATCATAGGTTCAGCTGCGGAAATAAACGAATCGAGCCAGCTATGCCCGAAGATAACATTTCTGAAGCAACTCTTTTGACTCCATTAAACAAATTAAACGAAGTAAACTATCTAAACTGATTAGGTCCAAATTCCATTTGCGGAAGTGATTGACATGATGAACTTACTTGGCTTTGGCTAAACTACGTAGATTGATAATATCTCCGTATATATGTATGCATGTATACATGTATATATGTATATATATAAGTGTATATATATATATATATATATACAAGCGCGCGCATGGGGGTTTGAAATTGACATGTATAAGCACCGATATGATATACTGCAAATATGCACATCATCTATCTCTGCACACCGCCCTTAGGGCACATTGCACATTGCAAAGTGCCACCAGCCGCTACTGAGTCCCACACCTTCTGAGCCGCCACCCGAACAAATGGCGGTATTGGCACACCTGGAGGTATAAGCATGCAAGAAGCACAAGAGCATGCAAAACTGACCCAGACCCCTACACCCTACACCCCCCTACCAGCACAAGGCCCTAACCCTAAACCCTCGAAGCCTAAACCCCACAACCCTAAACCCTACAACCCCAAACCCTTTCCAAGCCCTTCCTCGAGGCTTGCTAGAGCGCTCGGCGTGCAGCCGCGCTCGTTCGGCCCAGGTTGGGGTCTTGTTCTCCTCAGGACAGACGATCACCGCGCCAGTCTCCTCGACCCCGCGGGAAGAAGAGGTTGCCGTTGGGATGTTCCAACTTATACTACCAGTCCTTAGTAGGGATTGTAGTACCCCCGATTATAATCCCTATTCAGGACTGTCAGTATAAGGGGGAACATTCCAGGGTTGCAGGGGCTGAGGGTTTTAAGTGAAGGAGCTCACAGCACAGATGTGCGAGCCGCTTGCTGTTCGAACCCGTTCCGGCATGCAGGTCAGCTTCGTTCTTGCAAGGATGCGACACTGCGGCGGTCTAAGAACCATGAGCACGATATTTGGGCGCATCAGAGCAAACCCCATGAACCGCTGCCCTTTGCTAAGAAACAGGCGCCAAGCCAATAAAGAGATAACTGCCATGAGCACCAGAACCTTCATGCAGAGATATGGAGGGGGGTCCTCATCACATGCCCAGTTGGGTTCGCCGACGTCCAGCCAGGAGGACAGCGAGACTGTGTCGCAATCAACAAAGTCATCCAACGCTTCCGGAAGCGAAGGCCACTCAGATCTGAGCTGAGGCTTGGGGTCTACCATAAACCTCATCGGGTGGAGGGTCTTGCATGGGCGAAGAGGTCATTTGCACTGGCACTCCATATGTTCATCACAACCCCCCGAATTACACCCAAACTGAACCTCTCAATTCCAAACTCCAGACCCCGAAGCCCCTACACCCTAAGCCCTTAAGGCCCCTAAACCCCTAAGCCCCTAAACCCTCTTTGGGAGGCCCGGGCCCGAGGAGACAGGGAGGGGCCGGACCGCTTGGCTCACTTTGCAGATGGACTGCCACCTCTGGCGACTGACCTCTGTTGGGGTTTAGGGTTTAGGGTTTAGGATTTAGGGTTTAGGGTTTAGGGTTTCGGGTTTAGGGTTTAGGGTTTTAGGGCTTAGGGCTTAGGGTTTAGGGCTGGTGGGGGTCGAGACATAAAGGGCTTTAGGGTTTTGGGCTTTGGGCTTAGGATTTTGGGCCCACTGCTGCCCGAATCAAAAACTTCCGATCTTCAGCAGTCTGGGGGCGTTCCTGATAGCTTTCGAGGCTGTGATCCTCCGCACTCGAAGAGTCCGCACAGAAATCCCAGGTCTCGGCCGCTTCCTCGCATGTCAGGTGTGGGGGCTCAAGGCGCGGGGTTTTGGGGGTTTAGTAGCCCTCAGACACTTGAACTTCCGGAACCCCCGAAACGAGGTTCTCTGTACTCCCCTACGGGGGAAATAAGGTATCCAACGGGTGGATTTTCCTACCACGAACCTGTCAGTCGTTAGGGGTTTAGGAGGGTTCAGGGTTTAGGGTGCAGAAGAGGCTCCAGCGGTGCCTTGATTCCCTTCCTCGAGAGGGCACCTCCGGCAGCACTTCTTAAAGCCAAAGAACCCCAAGCCCTAAACCCTAAACCCTAAACTCTAAACCCTAAACCCTAAACCCTAAACCCCGAGCCCTAAACCCTAAACCCCCCTCCACATGGCCCTGTAAGCTTAAAAAACCCTCACCTCCAAACCCTGAACCCCTTAAAGGATCACGTAGAGAACGCAATCCCCGAATGCCCTGGCTGTGACGGAGCCTGGGCCAATCATGACCTCTGGCAGATCCTCGCAACAGAGGCTGGGACCGGCAGGTCCGTGCCGGGAGTCCTCCGCTGCCTTGGTTCAGGTGCAGTCCTTAACCCGAAACCCCAAACCCCACATCATCCCTTCTACACACTGCGTCCCCGAGCAACCTGGCAATTCATAGGTGCCAGTCCTTGTTTGAAAGGTTCTATAGGGGAGCCTAACCCACTAAAGGAAAGCGCAGAAGGGCGTCGGGTATTACTACTATACGGGGAGGTGCATCCCAAGTTTAAGTTGAGGGGCTTGCAACTTTAGTGGGGGGTTGAATCGTGTGAGAGCTTGAAGGTATCTTTGAAGTTACACAGAAAAGGTGACAAGAGGCCCCGATCGTGGTTTGGCCTGACAAACTCGCCAGAAAACAGCCGAGATGCAGAAGAGACCTTCTCTTCTGGCTTGATGCGTGGAGGGTGCCGCCTACACATGGCCTCGATGGTTGCCGAGGTGACAGACATGGCACGATGGTAACTCGACACCTTCGAGCCGGATTACTGCAGTTGTGCAAGACAATCAAGGTCCAGCGTGTGTGTGTGTGTGTGTGCGCGCGCGCCCTTATGTCATGGGGTTTGGGCGGGTTAGGATCTCAAGCCCAGGTGGTAGAAGCATGCCAAGGCTGACGGAGCCTGCGCGAAGTCCGCAATATTGGCTGAGGCCTCACCTGTCCTGGTCGACATGTTGTCTGCCAAAGCTTCCCAAAACATCCATGGCACCTCTCCAAGCTGGGCTACCCACTGGCTGTCAGCAAGTTGCCTGCAAGCATGCGACACGGCCACGCTGCCATCGAGGCTTCAAGCACCTAAAGCCCTAAATCGCAAATCCCCCCAGCCTCAGAGAAGGGAGCATGTCATCCTTCTTCTTTTTCCTGGCCAATCATCCCAATTGGGGGTTTACCAAGGGGACCCCCAATATCGATCCCTACATAGTAGGATTCCCTTAATGATCAGGACCCCAAGAAGTAATCCCGAATTTAGGAAACCTCCAGAAACTAGCAATCAAAAGCCTCTTATTCTCCTGACCACAACTGGAAAGCACACATCCACCGCTCCCTCGTACTCTGAGCAGGGGAAGTCTCGATTCACTTCTAGATAGGGATGTAGGGAAGTAGGGGTACCTTACATCCCCAGCACAACCCTGCAAGTGATTGTATAGGGATCCTCATTCCCGAAACCCTAAACCCTAAACCCTAAACCCTAAACCCTAAACCCTTCATAAACCCCATAAACCCCCCAAGGAAAGCAGTAAGTCGAGTGCTGCTACCAGTGCGCAGCATGACTCAGACCCAGGCCCGGCTAAGACCTGCGAAACGGGGAAGAGAGTTTCGACATCACGGGGCGTATAGGGTTCTTAGGGTTTAGGGTTTCGGGCTTAGGGTGTAGGGTGTAGGGTTTAGGGTTGAGGGTTAAGGATTTGGGGTTCAGGTTTAAGATTTAGGGTTTAGGGCTTAGGGCTTAGGGCTCAGGGACCCTTATGCTTTGGGGGAAGGAGCAGCTTTTGTAGGGTTTGGGCTTTCGGGCTTTTGGGGCTTTTGAGGGTTTCCCAACAGCCTCAAACCTCAAACCATCAAACCCTAAAACCCTGAAACCCTCAAACCCCTAAACCCTAAACCCTAAACCCCAAAAAAATACCGTGCGAGGTTGAGGGTTCAGGGCTGCTTAGGGCTTCAGGCTGCTATTGGGATTTAGGGTTTAAGGTTTAGGGTTTGAGGTTCGGGGTTTAGGGTTTAGGGTTTAGGGCTTAGGGGTTTAGGGGTTAGGGTTTAGGGTTTAGGGTTTAGGGAAGTTGATGGTTCAGGGTGGAGGGTTCCTGGCAAGGTTTAGCTCCTCTTAGCCGTGCTTCTGGTGCCTTCTGCTGCTGCTTCTCGAAGAGCGGCAGGCGCCGTGGCATCTTCGCCCGCCTCCCCAGTCTCTGGGAGGAGGTTTGGAGTGAGGGGCTCTAGGCCTCAAAACCCTCAACCCTCAACCCTCAACCCTCAACCCTCAACCCTCAACCCTCAACCCTCAACCCTCAACCCTCAACCCTCAACCCTAAACCCTAAACCCTAACCAGGGTTTAGGCTTTGGGTTTTTAAGCTCCAAACCTTCAACAAACTTCAACAATATCAAGGCTTTGCCCTGCGTGGACAACAATCTCGCCCAGCCGATGGGCGTGTGCGGATTCGGGAGACTTGGGGGTTCAGAGATTTTAGGGGATTTGGGGATTCAGGGATTCTCGGGATTTGGAGATTTCGGGATTTGGGGGCATTGGGGAGATGACAAGGGTTCTGCTGGTTTGAAGGAAAAATGGGAGTGGGGGAGTTCTTGTGTTTGCGACTGGGGGGTTTAGGGAATTAGGGGATTTCCGAGGGTTTTTGGGCTTTTGGGATGCTGGGATTTATGGTTTTTGTTTGGGAATTTGGGGGTTTAGGGGATTCTGCGTGCCTTTGGGGGTGTGGGGGATTGCGGGGATTTGGGGGAGTTCGGAGCTTCATGGCATTCTTGGGATTTGGGGATTCGGGTTTTGGATGGTTTTGGTAACTTGGGGGTTTAAGTTTCGGGTTCAACCCCAAACCCTGAACCAGAGGATGTGGGGGATTCTGAGGACCCCCAAACAGTCACCCCTTTGGGACGCGGAGACATGCAAATCGCATAATATGGCCACCCCTAAACCCTAAACTCTGAACCCTGTCCGGTTGAACCCTGAACCCGAAACCCGGAACCCTGAGCATGGTGACTTCCGAAACAGGGTTGCCCCTTTTGGGTATGTAAGAGGCAACCCTGTTTGAGGAAATACGCGATCTTCACCAGTAGCTGAAGCCCAGCCACGAGATTTTCGGATCTTCGCCGGGTGGGACTTGTGCGATGGAATCGAGCTCGGGAGCAATGAAGACCTGGCTCTCGGCGGCTTTCGGGGCTGAGGGCGCTGGGTCCCTGAATCCTGAAGGAACCTCCACACTGATCCTACGTCCTGAACCCTGAACCGTAGCGACCCAAAGGTCTACGCCCTAAACCCTCAAGCCCTTAACCCTAAACCTACTAAACCGCTTGAATCCTAAACCCTGAACCCATGAACCATCTCAACCCTAAACCCGAAACCTCAAACCCTAACCCCCTACACCCGGCAGCCCCGAGTCAACGTGCGCTGCGCGCACCCCGGCCGTGCGGCCCTCGACCACCTTGAGCTCGTAGTCGGGTCCTTGGACTTCATGTGAAACTTAGGCGTGTAAGGGGATCCAGGGTTTAGGGTTTGGGTTTGAGGGTGGTAAGGTTCAATGGTTTACGGGTTCAGAGCTTAGCTAGGATGTGTTCTTCTCTTTTGTCGGGTCAGGGCTCAGGGGCTTTTAGGACCTTGAGCTTTCGGGTTTAGGCTTCGGGCGCAGACTCCAGGAAGTTCCATCTAAGCAGACGGCCGGGGTTGATCAGCACCTCTCTTTCGCCTGGCAGGGTACACGGTGGGTTTAGGGTTTAGGTTCAGGGTTTAGGGTTTAGGGTTCAGGGTTCAGGGTTCAGGGTTCAGGGTTTAGGGTTTAGGGTTTAGGGTTTAGGGTTTAGGGTTTAGGGTTTAGGGTTTAGGGTTTAGGGTGCAGGGAACTACGATCCGTTGGCCATATGCACACTCTGGCCGACTCGCTACTTCGATTGGAGCTGCGGATTGCCACAACGCACGCAGAGCACCTGGCCTTTTGCATGGCCGCGGCTGGTGTTCAAGGGAACCGTGTCAGTGATTCCTTAGCAGAGGTTCCCTACAAATAGAAACGAACTACACCCCAGCAGGGATCCAAGAAACATAAAGCAACCCTAAACCCCTAACAACCCAAACCCCGAAACCCCTAAACCTCTCAACAAACTGCAGCACCAACCTCAGACTGCCACAGGGATGACACTGGACTCGCAGAAAGCTTCGAAGCACCCAGGCCCGATCCGATCAAGTAGGTGCTGCCCCTGGACCGCACCATGACGTCCTCAAACCAACGCGTGTAGGGTTTAGGGGTTAGGGTTGTTTAGGGTTTAGGGTTTAGGGCTTAGGGTTTAGGGTTTAGGGTTTAGGGTTTAGGGCTTAGGGTTTAGGGTTTAGGGTTTAGGGCTTAGGGCTTAGGGCTTAGGGCTTAGGGTTTAGGGTTTAGGGTTTAGGGCTTAGGGTTTAGGGTTTAGGGCTTAGGGCTTAGGGCTTAGGGCTTAGGGTTTAGGGTTTAGGGTTTGGGGCTTAGGGTTTAGGGTTTAGGGTTTAGGGTTTAGGGTTTAGGGTTTAGGGTTTTTAGGGCCTCCTCCATTGGGGGCACCAAATTGGGACCCGAATTTACACACAACCCCACATGACCCCATGTGGTGGAGACGCAAACGACTTGCAGACGAGATTTGGTGGGAAATCGCAGTCCTCAAAGGCATCCATAAAGCTGTAGCCCGTGTACCCAGTTGAAAGTGGCACCTGCACGAGGAAGCTGCTCAAGGGACTCTATCTTGGACCTCTACCCTTGGGTTTCGGCCTTTTTCAAGAATCCCCTTAGGGAATGTAGAAGCCCTAACCCTAAACCCCAAACCCTAAACCCTATTCGTAGTGTGTTCAGGGAACCTTTTGAGGGGTTACCATCTTCGACGTGCGAGTTTCGCCTTCGGGGCTTAGGACTTCGGGACCTAGATGGATAAGCCGACCAGGAGCAAAAGACCCCAAACAGTAGTAAGCCACGGAACCCGAAATAGAACTTAGCCCCCCGCACCCCCACCCCACACCCACAATTCAAACAACAAACGGAACTCAATTCTCTGCCCCTCAACATAAGAGAAACTGTGGCAACAAAACAACGGGGCTGCGGGATTACGAATTCCGGGCCCCCTCCCAGAGAGATTGAACCAATCAAGGGGGATGGGCGGGGAGGGGGTTGCATTGATAGGAAGTCAGCATTCAGCCCCTTGAACATCCCCGAACTCAAAGCCCTAAACCCTCCAAACCGACGTGCCTCGTAGAGCTCGTTTCCGAGCCCGTTCTCGTAGTCAGCTGGCAGAGACAGACTGAGGAGGGTCCCATCTTGGGGGCTTCCTTCATCCGTCAACCTTTAGTAGGTCCTGGGGTAGGGTTGAGGGTTTCAGACCACTGGACGGAGTGGATGGCCGCTCCACGGATTGGGGTTTACGGTTTGCACATAGAATTTGGGGGGGGGGTTCGCAGATGCAAAAAACAGTAAGCGGCAAGTGGGAGAAGCGTGGCTGCTGCCTGTGTGGACATTCTTAGCAGGGCAGGCTTCGGCACTGAAACTTAAAATTTGCTGTTCAGGACATAAAGTTCAGGGTCCTGCACGCCAACAGAAGGCCCGAATGCTCCCAACGCCCAAACATCTGGAACTCTGCGGTTTAGGTTTAAGGCTTCGTCTGGGGCATTCTGCTTCAGGGGGCCAGTTCCCGCAGAGCCCAAGCAGCCCAAAGCCTGAAACCTCAGACGCGAATGTCTAGGCGGCGTACACAGCCAGTGTCGCCGGACTGTGTACATAGTATCCGTGCCCTCACCTAGCAGCAGGGTTTAGGGCTTCGGGCTTACAACTTCGGATTCAGAGTCCAGGCGGTTTGTGCGAGAGGGGGGGGAGGTGGTTGGGTGGGAGTCCGACTCAGGATTTGGGTCTAAGCCTTTGGCCCCACCTGACTCCGAAACCGAAACCCTAAACCCCAAACCCTAAACCCCTAAACCGGCACCCGCTACTGCGAAAACCCTTAACCCCAAATCCTAAGCCCGAAACCCAAAAGCCCTAAAACCTTCCTCACTCAAACCCTAAGACCGCCAAACCGGCCTGCTCTCGGATTCTGCTCAGGGGCTTTGGGTTTTGGGTTTAGGAAGCCCTTCTTCACCCCTAGGGCTGCAAGGCTGTGTGGAGGCTGAGGGTTTCAGGACCTCAAGAATCTAGCGGGAAACCCTAAACCCTAAACCCCAAACCCCAAACCCCAAACCCTAAACCCTAAACCCTAAACCCTAAACCCTAAACCCTAGGGGACTGCGGGCACCGGGTTTCCTGCTTTAAGCCAGAGACCCTAAGCTCTAAACCCTAACCCTAAACCCTAAACCCTAAACCCTAAACCCTAAACCCGGCACAGGGCTTCCCACCAACAGAGACGCAGAGGTTGCTGATCATGGTGATGGCCCCCGGAAACATGCAGGCCTTCCAGCGGCATGGCAGTCTTCAGGTTCAGGGTTTAGGGTTTAGGGTTTAGGTTTTGGGGTTTAGGGTTTAGGGTTTAGGGTTTAGGGTTTAGGGTTTAGGGTTTAGGGTTTAGGGTTTAGGGTCCCCCACCCTCCGCACCTTTCCCAACAGCCCCATCTTGATGGCATCGACACCTGGGCACATGAAAGCACGAGATCTGGGATGGAACCTTCTGAGGACTTACTGTTGGTTCGTAGGAATGAGGGAATGAGGTACCCTATATCCCCCTATAGACACCCTTTAAGGGATTATACAGGGTACCTCATTCCCTCATTCCCTACTAACCAACAGCACGATGAGGCATGAGTTGGTCTCCCGCTGACGAAGTAGGAGTTGGGTGTTGAGCCGGACAAGACGGAGCCCCGATGCCTTCAGAGCATTGATGCGCATTGCTCTGATCAGTGAATACTGGAAACCATCTGAGGCCGAAACTGAGAGCTGTGTAGAAGGCCTCCAAACGCTGCTTGAAACGTGGCTGTTCCCAAGCACTCGAGGTGCTGTAGAGGTGCCTCCCCTTGCATGCTCGTGGCAACTTCATGAGGCAAGCGCACGTAGCCCGGATCCTGCTGCCAGCTGCACATATGGCGTACGTGCCTTGGGTCAAGATGGGGCTGCGGGACCCTGGACCCTAAACCCACTCTCACGAGTGCCCGACGCATGATGTTTGCCTGGTCGTCAGCGTTCACTTCAGACGTCTGCATGTTCGGCAGAATCTCAGCGCACGAGCGGTTTGGGGCTCCAGCATCGCGACTAAGCAATAACCTGGGATGCACGTGAAACCTGAAAGAGTTGAAGGACTGAACCCGCATAAAAGCCTAAACCCCCAGAATCCCAAAGGCCAGGGGAAAAAGCCAGAAACCGCACTAATCCGCCGAACCTCTGATTTTGATTCGTACCAAATGCCCTGCTTTAGTAAGGTTGGTGATGGCTGTTTTAAGCAGGCACAGCCCCCAATAAATGCAAAAATCTAAACCTCAACCCTAAGCCCTGAACCCTTAAAGAGAAAAGCGTATGAACCCTAACAGTTCAACAAATCTCCGAAAACCTCTAGGACCCCAAGGCCCTTAAAGCCCTAAAACTCTCTAAAAACCTAAAACCCCCCAAAACAAACCGGGCTCCCCCACAACTGCGCATGTCGCATACGCCGCGCCAGCTCTGCGGCAGTCAGCCGGCTGAAAAGTCTGCCCAAGGCTGCAGTGGGCTGTAGGGGCGACTCGAGGCTTCAGTGGGCTGTCGGGTTTAGGGTTTAGGGTTTAGGGGTTAGGGTTTAGGGTTTAGCGTTTAGGGTTTAGGGCTGTCGGCAACTCAATTAAGGTTTGGAGCTCTTTCAGGTCTATGGTGTTTGGGGTTTCGGGTTTAGAGTGGAGGGGGAGGGGTAGTAGGGGTTTAGTCGGGGTGTAAGGTTTAGGGAATGTGAGTTTAGTTTGGGGGTTTAGGGGAAGTTGGGTTTGGGTCTTAGGAAAGTTCAAACTCTGAGGTTTTGGGTCTAGGGAAGATGGGGTTTCGGAGTTTCGGGTCGAGGGAGTGGGAGTGCGGTGCCTCTCCTTTGATGAGGAAAACTCGGCTTCGGAACCTCAGCCCGCAGTTGCAATCCCGAGCCATGCTGATATTCCCGCTCTCCTTCTCCCTTCTTCACCTTTCCCTTCTTCTCCTTTTTCAGCTCACGCGCTTTCTCCTTCTCACTCGCCTTCTACTCAGTGAACCCCTTACTGGCGCCTTTCCGGTCCTGGTTTGTCATTCAGTTGGGCCTGCCAGGGACGCCCACTTTGATGAACACTAATGGGGCTGCCACGCTGGAATGCCTCCCTCTCTCTACCTCTCTGCGCTGGCTCACGCTCACGCTCTCGCAATCGCTCCCACTCTCTCTCTCTCTCTCTCTGGCATTCTCTGGTTTTCTCTTCGTCTTCTTCTGCGAGGCTTAAGAGGAAGGTCAATCGCCCCCATGCACAGTAGTGCGTCCGGAGTCCGAGGTCCGGGTGGAGACTCCCACACCGTGCCTTTTGGGGGGGTAGGGGTCCGAGACTGGTACCTGTTAGCAGGTAGATCCATTGCCCAAAGAAGGCTGCCGACGCTTTTCTTTCCTTCCTTCTTTCTTTCTTTCTTTCTTTCTTTCTTTCTTTCCGTCTGTCTCTCTCTCCCGTCTGTCTCGCTCTCCCTCTCTGCACTGGGCTCCGTTCATGGAGGCGTCCTTGAGATCAAGTAGCCTTGCGAGGCTCTAGGAGGCTCTGTCGTCATCGCGTATGTACAGCTGCGGCTGCCATAAACCCTAAACCCTAAACCCAAAACCCTGAACCCTGAACCCTGAACCCTAAACCCTAACCCTAAACCCTAAACCCTTTATTCACTCAGAGGGCCTGCGGAGGTGGGACAGTGTCTTGGAGTCCTCGAGGAACACCACGACATCGCGCGCCTGTGTTCCACTTCAGCTTCGGAAGAAAAGCCCTCACCAGTTGGGACCTGTGGGCTTTTTGTGCAATTACAAGGCTCTTTGGGGAAGCTTAGGGTTTGGGGTTTGGGGTTTAGGGTTTAGGGTTTAGGGTTTAGGGTTTAGGGTTTAGGGTTTAGGGTTTAGGGTTTAGAGTGAACGGTGCAACCCAAGGAAAACAGGCCTCGCGCTCGAAGTCCAGGCCACCGGCGAAGTGGTTGGGATGGTAGTACTGCAGGGAGGCGCGCTTGTGCGGTCCCTAAACCCTAAACCCTAAACCCTAAAACCCTAAAACCCTAAAACCCTAAACCCTAAACCCTAAACCCTAAACCCTAAACCCTAAACCCTAAACCCAAACCCTAAAAAAGGGGACTAGAGGAGTGGGCCCTACAAGCATCTCCCATCTATTCCGCCTCATGTCGCCTTGTCGTACCCTGTTCTCACTCCCCCACGCCCCTCCAGCACTGGAAGGTCATGACAGCTCTGCGACAGGTTGCCAGACTCGATTTAGCACCGGCCCTGCCTCGAACAAGAACTCGATCAGAGTCTTTGCTGTCCTGGCGCAAACAGAAGCAGCTGCTGCCGGTATCTGAGGCTCAACCCAAACGCCAAAAACCTAAGCCTAAACTCCTGAACAATTCTACGCCCTAAACCCCGTACCCTAAACCCTAAACCCTAAACCCTGAACCCTGAACCCTGAAAAAAAATCCCAAGCTCTACACGGTACCGGTAGACCTGAAGAATCTGCATCGAAAAACCGAGCCAGTTGCTCGGGCTGCCCGTGACGATGGTGTGACCGTCGCTTCGGTGCTGCCTGATTTTAGGGTTTAGGGTTTGAGGTTTAGGGTTTAGGGTTTAGGGTTTAGGGTTTAGGGTTTAGGGTTTAGGGTTTAGGGTTTAGGGTTCAGGGTTTAGGGTTTAGGGTTTAGGGTTTAGGGTTTAGGCTTGGGATGTTGCCCCTTATACAAACAGTCCTTAGTAGGGATTATAATACCCCCGATTATAATCCCAATGAAGGACTGTTAGAAAAAGAGTGAAAATCCCAAGTTTAGGGCTTGGGGTTTGGGGTTTGGGGTTTAGGGTTTGGGGGTTGGGGGTTGGGGGTTGGGGGTTGGGGGTTGGGGGTTGGGGCAGCATGGAGCGCTGGCAAGTAGAGGCGACTGCAGGTTTTTGCAGGGCCGCTTACTCACTGGCTGTCAGCAATGAAGTCGGGAATTCAGCAACTCTGTCTAAAACAAAAAAGGAAAAATAGGGGGATCTGCGGCACCTAACTCCCGAACTCCCTGGAAAGTTTACGGTCTATGGGGCCTGAGGACTTCAGGGATTAAGAGGGGCGAAGACGCGGTCACGTCCGAACCTGCAAGCAAAATCTTAACTCCACAGCGGCCTGCTCTCGATGGGATAGCGCCTCGCAACAAAGGCTCATGAGACACGGCTTAGGGAATTTTAGGGTAAGGCTTAGGGAATTTTAGGGTTGAGGGCTTGTAAGAGCAGAGACCAATGCTAAGGTGGCCGCCCAACGAAGCTCGCACGGCCTGTGAGGGCGTTCAGGCCCACAGGCACGATCCTGCACGTCCAGGGCTTCGGGTTTCAGAACTCTGTCAACCTTACTTGGTTCTTCACCGGAAAGTAGGGTTTTTTGCCAGGGTCCCTAACAAGGGAACCGAATTCCCAAACCCCCCCCCCCTGAGAACTAAAACTCCGGAACTGAGGCGCCAGCAGGCCCATCTGGTAGACGGCGACACCCAGTCCGAAGACGGCAGCTATCTGCAGACACAGGGGTTTACGAAAATTGGGGACCCGCAATATAGAGCCCAAATAGTAGGATTCCCTGAATAAGGACCCCAAGAAGTTACCCCTAATTTTTTCGGTCATCCCCACATGGGCAGGCACGGGCATTCACAACCCTGCGGCGGCCGTGGGGGCGAAATTCGTTTAGGGGCCTTCTGGCGCTTTGTGGGAAGCCCGGAGACTCTTTTAAGCATGAAGATTAGGGTTTAGGGTTTAGGGTTTAGGGTTTAGGGTTTAGGGTTTAGGGTTTAGGGTTTCGGGGTCAGGGTTTAGGGTTTAGGGTTTAGGGTTTAGGGTTTAGGGTTTAGGGTTTAGGGCTTAGGGCTTAGGGCTTAGGGTTCAGGGTTCCTGTCATTTCCCTTGGCACCCGCATAAGGAAACACTACACACAATGTACCATCGCACATCGAACATTGGCGAAAATGTGGCATCTTGTGGCACAAGGGCACAAGGTGCGATAGACAAAAGATCATGTCCCATGGAGGTGTGTTGAAGTATGAAACTGCCTAACCCTAAACCCTAAACCCTAAACCCTAAACCCTAAACCCTAAACCCTAAACCCTAAACCCTAAACCCTAAACCCTAAACCCTAAACCCTAAACCCTAAACCCTAACCCTAAACCCTAAAACCAATTTTGGAACAAACATGCTGGCCGAGGAGGAAAGGCGGCTTCGGAAACGCTTCTTGTGAACTTGTTGAAACCAACCCTAAACCCAAACCCTAAACCCTAAACCCTAAACCCTAAACCGTGTTGGGCATCCTACCGAGTACCAAGCAATTCCGCGGCATTGCAATAACGGAGCAGCTACGACGAGATGGATCTCATAGGGTCCCCCCAAAAATGATACTAGAGTACTTGGGACTACTTGTGGTTTCCTTCTTGGGGGAGGTTTGGGGACCCCTACGACCCTTATGAGATCCAGGGCTCCTCACTTTCCAGCCCGCAACCAGCTGCAAAGCCGTCAGGTGAACGCACCCCGCCCCGGCAGAAGCCACCATCAAGCCCTTCAAGGTTCACCCTAACCCTAAACCCTAAACCCTAAACCCTAAACCCTAAACCCTAAACTCTGAACCCAAATCCTAAACCCCAAGCTCTGAGAAGGCTTTCGAATACTTAGGGAATCTTGGCATGGCCTGGCCAATGGAGCAGCTTGGATTCCGCTCCTTTGCTTTAAGGGAGCTTTGGGGAGGGTTTAGGGTTTAGGGTTTAGGGTTTAAGGTTTAGGGTTTAGGGTTCAGGATTTAGGGTTGAGGGTTTAGGGTTTAGGGTTTAGGGTTTAGGGTTTAGGGTTTAGGGTTTAGGGTTTAGGGTTTAGAAGTGACTCAGAATTCTCTCAGAATTTCTGGTGCCAGGATCAGGTCGGAATTGCAGATTGCGATCCGGGCGTGCTCGGAGTTTCGCGTGTCAGGGTTTAGGGTTTCAAGGCTTAAGGATTGAGAGTGCATGGTAGACCCAGAAAAACTCAGGCTAGACCCCAAAATTAAACCTCTAACCCTAACCCTAACCCTCAACCCTAGACCCTAAACCCAAAACCCTAAACGACCCTCTCGGTGCCGGGCACTGTTTCCCAGGAGCGTGAAGAGCGACACCGACCAGACCTGTTGGGTGCAGTACACAGCCAGCTATTTAGGATTTAGGCTCAGGGGTCAGGGTTTGGGGATGTAGGGTTTAGGGCTTAGGGGAGTTTAGGGTTTAGGGTTTAGGGTTGAGGGTTGAGGGTTGAGGGTTGAGGGTTGAGGGTTGAGGGTTGAGGGTTGAGGGTTGAGGGTTGAGGGTTGAGGGTTGAGGGTTGAGGGTTGAGGGTTGAGGGTTGAGGGTTGAGGGGGTTGAGAGGGCTCACGGATTTAGGGTTTCTAGGGTTTAAGGGATTCAGGGTCTTGGGATTTACAGGGCTTTTGGGGACTTGTCTAAGCTGTGGTCCCTGTCGCGGTACCCTAGATATGAGGGGCCGTACGCAACCCAGGGTATCCGCTTCCCATTTCATGAGATGGGTTCTGGAGGAATTAAGGCGCCAAAGCAATCAAACCCTACATCCTAAACACCCGGGTTTTTGTTGGGTTTGGGGCCTCAGGGGAACCAGCAAGGCGGTTTCCTCTCTCTCTCCTCTGTCAGCACTAAGCAGCCGACCAGACCGTCGGACATCGTCCAGGGATACTCCGAACCTGAGGGCATAGGGCTTTTAGGGTTCTCGTGCCCTTTTGCATATAGAGAGAGGTGTCTGCAAGGGGGCCTTGAACGAAAACTCGTGCCGGCAACCCCAAAACGGTGTAAGACCGCCTCAAAAGCCTCAAAAGCGAGCATTCCCAAAAGCACCCGAGATCACTGCCAAAGACCACTCCAAAACCACCCCAAAGACCCCCAAAAACACCACACGTTTTCGTGCGACGCGCAGCGACGCGGGCAATCTGTACCACGAAAAGTGCACTGGATCCAGGCGAGAGCGTGACTGAAGCCTGTTGCCTGCCCTGACCTGCGCACGGCGCCGAGTAACCTTTCGCGACTTGAAATGTGCACTGGCGCCTGTCCTGAGCTTCCGGGCGCGCGGAACATGCCGAGAAGGCCACCGATTTCAAAGCCACGTGTGCGCTGCCGTGGGGTTTCCATCAAGCTAAAGCCCTTTGCTCCGAACGCAAGGAGACCTCACAGTGCAAGCACCGTTTGGTGAATAACCCCCATATCCCAGCATCGATTTCAGAAAATCAAACTTCGAAAAAACCCTAAACCCTCAACCCTAAGCCCTATATAAGCCCTAAACCCTAAACCCTAAACCCTAAACCCTAAACCCTAAACCCTAAACCCTAAACCCTAAACCCTAAACCCTAAACCCTAACCCTTAGCCATTAATCCTTACTGTACACCCTAAACCCTAAACCCACGATGCGGCTTTGGAGGTCTGGGGCCGCGAGCCCGTCAACTTGTCCTGCGCGATGCTACCTGTCCGAGGGTGTAGGAGTTTAGGGCTTAGGGTGTTAGGGTGTTAGGGTGTTAGGGTGTTAGGGTGTTAGGGTGTTAGGGTGTTAGGGTGTTAGGGTGTTAGGGTGTTAGGGTGTTAGGGTGGTAGGGTGTTAGGGTGTTAGGGTGTTAGGGTGTTAGGGTGTTAGGGTGTTAGGGTGTTAGGGTGTTAGGGTGTTAGGGTGTTAGGGTGTTAGGGTGTTAGGGTGTTAGGGTGTTAGGGTGTTAGGGTGGTTTAGGGTGTGTTAGGGTGTTAGGGTGTAGGGTGTTAGGGTGTTAGGGTGTTAGGGTGTTAGGGTGTTAGGGTGTTAGGGTGTTAGGTGTTAGGGTGTTAGGGTGTAGGGTAGGGTGTTAGGGTGTTAGGGTGTTAGGGTTGTTAGGGTGTTAGGGTGTTTAGGGTGTTAGGGTTTAGGGTTTAGGGTGTTAGGGTGTTAGGGTGTTAGGGTGTTAGGGTGTTAGGGTGTTAGGGTGTTAGGGTTAGTTGTTAGGGTGTTAGGGTGTTAGGGTGTTAGGGTGTTAGGGTGTTAGGGTGTTAGGGTGTTAGGGTGTTAGGGTGTTAGGGTGTTAGGGTGTTAGGGTGTTAGGGTGTTAGGGTGTTAGGGTGTTAGGGTGTTAGGGTGTTAGGGTGTTAGGGTGTTAGGGTGTTAGGGTGTTAGGGTGTTAGGGTGTTAGGGTGTTAGGGTGTTAGGGTGTTAGGGTGTTAGGGTGTTAGGGTGTTAGGGTGTTAGGGTGTTAGGGTGTTAGGGTGTTAGGGTGTTAGGGTGTTAGGGGGTTAGGGTTTAGGGTTTAGGCTTTGGGGTTTAGGGTGTTAGGGTTTAGGGTTTAGGGTTTAGGGTTTAGGGTGTTAGGGTTTAGGGTGTTAGGGTTTAGGGTTTAGGGTTTAGGCCGAGTTGAGGAGCTTGGGATGCAGGATCCGGGTGGCATCGAACTCGCAGCCAAAGGGGTTTCAGACGCGGAGGGTGTACCTTAAACACGCAACCTGCAACCCTAAACCCTAAACCCTAAACCCTAAACCCTAACCCCAAACCCTTAACCCTAAACCCTAAACCCTAAACCCTAAACCCCCGGCCTGGCTGCGGCCCCAGGATCTCCAGGGTCATGACGATGGCCGCGAACTGAGCACCAAACTTCGGGGGGGGGGGGGGGGTTGGGGGCTTTGCAGGTTGAAGGTTAGGGTTTCGGGTTTAGGGTTTGGGGTTTAGGGTTTGGGGTTTAGGGTTTAGGGTTGGGGTTTAGGGTTTAGGGTTCAGGGTTTAGGGTTTAGGGTTTAGGGTTAGGGCCATGATCCTAACCTGGCATGCTGGGCTTCGGACCAGGAACATGCCATTGAGGACCGTCACCGACACATAGGCGATCTGCCTGCGGAGTGGGCTTAAGGCTTAAGACTCCTGCACCCTAAACCCTCAACCCTGCACCCTCTACTGGTACACCCTTGGGATGTTCCCCCTTATACTAAAGTCCTTACTAGGGATTCTAGTACCCCCCCTATAATCCCATTAAGGGCTGTCAGTAAAAGGGGGAACATCCCAAGGTACACGCCTCAAAATACCTCCCCCAAAACCGCAAACCCTCCTCTGTGTTAGTTGGGGGGGGGGGTCCTCTTGAAGTTGTCCTGGCTCTTGCTGGTGTCTCCTCTCGACAAGCAAGACAGGCAGCCTCGGATGCCAACCGTCGCGTAGGGTTGAGGGCGTAAAGTTTAGGGTTCAGTGTTCTGGGTTCGGGTTTGGAATTTAGGGTTTGGGGTTTAGCTTTTGGGTGTAGGGTGTAGAGCGCCTACACCCGCAACCCTGAACCGAAGGGCAAGAAGATGATGCTCAACAACCCTATAAAGCCCTCAACATCCCCCCGCAGCCTGAACCTGAACGACCCCCGCAACTCCAGTGAGGACAGCGTTCCGGCTCTGGGGGCCCTAAACCCTAAACGCTAGGGCTTGGCGGGCTTGGTCACCCAGTGCTGCCGCAGGCACGGAAGACGTGGACACTTGCCAAGAAGGACAGTGACCACCAGGTTCGCTTTTCTGGCACACATGGGGGAGAGGGGGGGGGGGGGGGTAGGGGGACATTCTCGAAACTCTGGGCCTTTCTTGGGTAGGCCAAATCACTTAGAGAACCTCTCGTCAAGCGTTCCATCTTCCACTGTTGGCTTTTGCTATAATGCCGGACACAGGCTGAAAAACCAGCGGGCTGAAACCATGCGAGCCTTCGCCTGGAGGTCCGGCTACGATGCCTGGCGAAACAGGGGGGTAAGGCTTTTGGGGCTTTGGGGTTTGGATGTTCGGGCAGGCGTAGGCTTCTGCTGTATGACGGCCATGCGCTTCCGAAATGCTGCTGGGAGAGTGGTCTGGCGCAGTGTCAATGCAGCTTCCATACGCCCCTTTGTGTGGTTCGTGAGCTAGATGAAGCCTCGATTCCATGCTGAAAATGCGCAATTAATCCGATCGCAAAGTGCTTCGGCTCCATGACGCATCATCTTGGACCGTAGAGCCAGCAAGTGGGTCACAATGGCCTGCATGTCAAAACGGTGAACCCGTAACCCTGAGCCATAGCCAGGCTGGCAAGTCCTGACCACCAAATCCGTGTGAGTCCCGTGCGGTGCAACTGGAACACTGAGTTGGTCATCGCAGACAGGTGAATTTTCTCTCGACGCCTTGTTGCTGGTTCAGCGCCCATCGCGTGAAGGAAGTATCGATCAGAAGATCGCAACCATGGACCACCCTAAACCCTAAACCCACTAAGGTCCAAGCGATTTCCTGAGCACGAGGTTTGGAACCTTCGATAGAGGCATCGCTTAAAGGCGGCTAAGGAAACGATTCTGAGGGTTTAGGGAACCCCGAATCCCTAAACTCTAGACCCTAGACCCTAAACCCTAAACCCTAGACACTGAAAACAACAAAAGGCGAAGCCCCACATCGCTACATGGCTAAATGCATGTCTGCCCGGCCTAAGCCAACCGTGGAGGTGCAAACCAGGCAGTCGACCTCATAACTCAAGGCGTCGCTGAGGGCTTTTGGCTTTGGGGTTTAGGGCTTTGGGGTTTCGGGTTCACGGTTTGGATTTTAGGGTTTTGGGGTTTCGGGTTCAAGGTGTGGGGTTTAGAGTTCAGGGTTTTGGGTTTCGGGTTCAGGCTTTGGGGTCTGGGTTCAGAGTTTTGGGGTTTAGGGTTCAGGGTTTGGGGGTTTAGGGTTCAAGGTTTTGGTGTTTTGGGTTCAAGGTGTGGGGTTTCGGGTTTACGGTTCAGGGTTTTGGGGTTGAGGAATCAGGGCTTTTGGATCTCGGGTTCAGGGTTTTGGGGTTTAGGGTTCAGGGTTTGGGGGTTTTGGGTTCAGGGTTTTGGGTTTCGGGTTTACGGTTCAGGGCTTTGAGGCTTCGGTTCAGGGTTTTGGGGCTTGGGGTTCAGGGTTTGGGGGTTTAGGTTTCGGGGTTTTGTGGTTCAGGGTTCAGGGTTTTGGGGTTTAGGGTTTGGGGGCACGCTGGGAGCTAGAGATGAAGGAAGCGCCCGTTTCTCCTGAGGGTTCAGGACCGGGCAACGAGTCCGCCACGGAAGCTGTGGAACAGCAACTGCGGCGGGGCTTTGAACAGCAAGGGCTGAGGGTTTCGGGTTTAGGGTTTAGGGTTTAGGGTTTAGGGTTTAGGGTTTAGGGTTTAGGGTTTAGGGTTTAGGGTTTAGGGTTTCGGGTTTGGCATCTAAGGGGTTCCAGAATAAACCCCCTGCGGTGTGGAGATCTACCCAAGAACTGGAAGTCTCGTGGGGTACTCCTCACACTGCAAGCAACTCAGCATGGAGGCTGCGCAAGCCTGCCGGAAGCCATCACAGCACACCTCGGAAGGAAGGAAGGAAGGAAGGTTGGTTTCGCTCTTGAGCGCTTGGAAGGGTCTGGGGTCTTATGAGGCTTGGGGTGCTATAGGGTTTGGGGCAAAGACTCGATCTCCTGAACCCAACTCCCCGCCAACCCATCTCGGAACCCTGCGTATGCCCATCGAGAGGCCACGTCAATCAGGGAGATCAGCGTACCTTCGGCCGACACCAAACCCGAGACGCCTAAACCATACCCGAAACCCTAAACCCTAAACCCGAAACCCTAAACCCTAAACTCTGAACCCTAAACCCTAAACCCGAAATCCTAAACCCATTCTGCACCATGAAGCTCCTGAACCCTGGACCCCAAAGACCCAAAAACCCTATCAACACTACCCTCGACTTTGCGAACCCTAAACCATCACAGATACTTTGTCTACGCCCTCGCAAGATCTTCGGGGCCACGCCCTAAACCCTAAACCCTAAACCCCTAAATCCGTAAACCCCTAAACCCTTAAACCCCTAAACCCCTAAACCCCTGAATTCCTAAACCCCTTTTACCCCTCAACCCCTAAACCCCTAAACCCTAAACCCCTAAACCCTAAACCCACATATCGGCTCCCAACACTGCGACATCAACAACTGGCTCCTAAGGAGCCCGCCAAGCATCTCGAAGGCATGGAGTAGTGGGTCCACAAAGCCAACCTCGGGAAACCCTCAGCCCTAAACCGTTTAGGGCTTGGTGTTTATATAGGGTTATGGGTTTCGGGTTTAGGGCTTCGACAAACAGGAGGGAAGTGTGCTATTCCCGAAATGACGCGCTGACCTTTCGCGGAGCGGAGAAATTGCCAAGCCCGGGACTGTCGAATACATATTTAGGGGTGTAGGGTTAAGTGTTGTCTAGGGTGAGGTTACTAATTGCTAGCAGGGAATCGGGGAGTTAGGTGCCTCACATGATCCCTCACATCACCTCTGGGGCCCTCTATGTGGGCATCTATAAAACCTACTTCCCTGATTCCCCTAACAAAAACAACCAGCTGGAGTTCCAGAACCGAAGAATCTTGTCCTGAGGCCGCCAGCGATGGAGCGGTGTACCCAAGTGATACTCTGCAGCATGTAGATGCCTCTACGTTGAGGGCTTGGAGCTTCGGAGTCTTAGACGCGAACTCGCATTAAGCTACCCTCATATGGATATATGCATATAAAGAATATATAGGATATACGCTAGGACCCTAATCAGGACCAGCATGTATCTGTGATGATGGTCCCCATTTGGGGGTACCGACATTGCCCTTCTATCAACCCGAATCCCAAACCCCGCTTCCCAGCCTGCGCACCCGAAGCAGATAAGCGAATGTCAACAAAAGCACTGGAAAATGGGACGAGATCTCTGCCTCCGATCTCTGCTTCCCATTGAGGGCACGCTGAACTCCTAAACCCTAAACCCCAAACCCCCCGAAGACCCGCGTGCCTGTCAGGCATAAGCCGGCACCCGTTCCTGCCGAAGCCAGGCCATACCTCCCCACACAGACTGGGGTTTGCGGGGTTTAGTTTAAGGGGCTGGGCTCGGGTTCGGGGGCCCTTTAGTTCAGGGCTTGGGGTGAAAAAACAACCCCAAACCCCTGAACCTTGAAGTTAGGGTTTAGGGCTTAGGGCTTAGGGCTTAGGGCTCAGGGCTCAGGGCTTAGGGTTTAGGGTTTAGGGCTTAGGGTTTAAGGTTTAGAGAGCATTTGGCGGCGCACTGGTAGCGTCCGAAGGTCCCGCGGAAGTCAAAGTCGATAAAGGGCGCCAAGGTTGTCCACAGCACTTGGCGGTTTCGGGTTTAGGTTTTAGGGTTTGGGGTTTTAAGGTTTAGGGTTTAGGGTTTAAGGTGTACGGTTTATCTAAGGGTTGCACCTTGGACTTTTAAGGTTGTACCCTTGGGTTTGGGGACCCGGTTTGAAGATCCTCTAGGTCGTATAAGGGCCATATTAGGAGTATATTAAGGGGAACCTGGCATACAACCTTAGGCGTACGAGTCTTAGTCCCTTGAGTTTGGGCTTCAGGGTCATGGGGTTTGGGGGGGGGGGGGTTTAGGGTTTAGGGTTTAGGGTTTAGGGTTTAGGGTTTAGGGTTTAGGGTTTAGGGTTTAGGGTTTGGGGTTTAGGGTTTAGGGTTTAGGGTTTAGGGTTGGTTTAGGGTTTTGGGTTTAGGGTTCAGGGTTTGGGGGGTTGGTTTCGGCCCTTAAGTCCTCATATCAGAACCTTAAACCTTAAATCCAAAACCCCCAAACACTTAAACCATAAACCATAAGCCCTGAAAAAACCTTAAAACCATGAATTCCCCCAAAAGTTAACACCTAAAACCCATAAGCCGTAAAAACAAACCCTCAACTCCTGCACCCCTATACCTATCAAACCCAATACCGTTAAACGAATAGCCTCTGAACCCCTTAAGCCCTAAACCCGGAACCACGAAACCCCTAAACGCTGCCCCAAAAACCCCGTATGCCATATTCGACGACCCTAAACCCCGAAGCCCTATTTCGGGTTCAGGGTTTAGGGTTTAGGGTTTAGGGTTTAGGGTTTAGGGTTTAGGGTTTAGGGTTTAGGGTTTAGGGACCCCAAACCTTCAACCCCGAACCCCCCTTAATCCCCAGAGAACCGGGACCTGAGGAGCAGGCCACCGGCCAGGACGAAAAGCGCCCAGAGCCCGGCCTGCCATGCTGGGGGGCTTCCCAGACATTTCTCGGCTTTACAGGCGGGGATTAGGGTTTAGGGTTTGGGGTTTAGGGCTTGGGGCTTAGGGCTTAGGGTTTAGGGTGGGTATATTTGGAGATAAGGAGTTCAGGGGTCAGCAAGCGCACGCGCGGCAAAGACGCGAAGCGAGGCGTCAGCTGAAGCACCAAACAGTTCCAAGCGGCCGCGACGAGGAGTTGGCCTGCACACACAATAATCATGATGGGTTCAGGGTTCGGGTTCAGGGTGTAGGGTGTAGGGTGTAGGGTTTAGGGTTTAGGGTTTAGGGTTTGAGGTTTGAGGTTTAGGGTTTAGGGTTTAGGGTGTAGGGGTTAGGGGTTAGGGTTTAGGGTTTAGGGCTTCGGGTTTGGGGTTTAGGGATTTAGGTTCTAAGCTCGTGGGCAAAGAAAGGCCCTGCTGGGTGACAGGATCCAAAAGATGCCAGGGTCATCGGGTGAATTCCTCGGGGCAGGTTTAGGGTTTAGGGTTTGGGGTTTGGGGTTTAGGGTTTAGGGTTTCGGGTTTCGGGTTTAGGGTTTCGGGTCTAGGGTTTAGGGTTTACGGTTAATGGCTTGCAGGCAAACCCCCTCTCCCGCCACCACGAAAAAAGGAGACGTTTAGTTTAGGGCTGGCTGTCACATGTTCTTGCCAAGAACAGCCCAAAACCCGAACCCAAAACCCTAAACCCCAAACCCCAAACCCCAAACATCTAAAACCCTAAACCCAAACCCCAAACCCTAAACCCCAAAACCCTGAAACCCTGAACCCGAAACCCCAAACCCTAAATCCTGAAACCCCTAAGCCTAAACCCGAAACCCCTAAACCCTAAATCCTAAAGCCCCGAAGCCTAAACCCGAAACCCCTAAACCCTAAATCCTAAAACCCCTAACCCGAAACCCCAAACCCTAAATCCTAAAACCTCTAAACCCCGAAACCCGAAACCCGAAACCCGAAACCCTAAACCCTAAACCCTAAACCTGAACCCTAAACCCTAAACCCTAAACCCTACACTCAAAACGGCAGCCTGCGACATGCTCCCAGGTTGGTACAGCGCACTCCTGTCATGGCTGGAGGGTTTAGGGTTTAGGGTTTAGGGCTTAGGGTTGAGGGTTTGGGGTTTGGGGTTTGGGGTTTAGGGTTTGGGGTTTAGGGTTTAGGGTTTAGGATTCAGGGTTTAGGGTTTAGGGTTTAGGGTTTAGGGTTTAGGGTTTAGGGCTTAGGGTTTAGGGTTTAGGGCTTAGGGGTCTATACTGCTCGGGGTTTGGACAACTTGGGGCGCAACTGGCGATTCTATGGCTCCGAGTTTAGGCTTCAGGGACCCTTTGCCCCTAAAGTAGAAACACGGTCGATTGGCATGAATCGTATACAAGTCTTCGGAAACCCTAAACCCTACGCCCTTACGCCCTAAACCCTAAACCCTAAACCCTCAACCCTCAACCCTAAACCCTAAACCCTAAACCCTAAACCCTAAACCCTAAACCCAACCAGTGATGCCTCCACCGCCTGGCATCCCCAGCTTGTGTCGGACATATCATCGAGGGCGAGAGGGCGACGTCCGACAGGCGAAGGTCTGATCGGGCTGGGGTTCAGGGAGCTAGGGGCTTAGGGACGTTTAAGGGGCTTGGGGGCTTAGGGTTCAGGGGACAAGGCTTAGGGGTTCAGGGTTTGGGCATAAGGCTCAGGGGTTCAGGGTATCGGCAGCTACCAGACCATGTCTCGCGAAGTGCCACTTATGGTGTCTCCGGTCTTTGACATGTGGGGGGCTCACTACATCTGGGGTTCGTATTCTGCGTAGCCATATGAAAGGAATATAATTCAGAGAGCTGCCCATGTGCGTTGCGCATTGGCACCTTGAACCGGCGGCCACAGCAGCGGAGATTCAAAGAGTCCAAAAAGATCCCCTAAACCCCAGGGCTCAATAACGCCCACTTCAAACACCGGACCCAAAGGGGCAGGAATGGGAATCCTAAATCACGATCTCGCGAAGACAAAGCACTGTCTTAACCCAACGGCTGCCAAGAGAAGCACCCGTTGGCTGCACCGGCTAAGATCTTCAAAAAAAGGGCTCAGGGTTTAGTCTTAACGTACTTGCTAGGACTATATGTAGGTTGCAAACCTGCTCCCTCAACTAATCCACAAAAGGAGCTGCAGCGAGGTGCGGCCAGCTTCCGGGAGAAGAAGCGCGCGGCCAGTCGACGAGGACAGCCGCGGTCGCTTGTGGAGGAGGCAGCAAGAGGAAATGTGGCATAGCAGCATTCTCAAGCAGCAAGGCAATGGCGACTAGACTGACTACGCGCATTTTGGTGCAATGGCTCTTGCATGCGATGGTGTCCGCACCTGTACACGGGGGCAGTTTACATCGTGCATGGGTGAGGATGACTACAGCAATATGACTGCTCGTTGCTTGCAGCACCACCAACTTAAAACCCTTGAACCCCACACCCCCACTAGCCAAGATACAGACAAGAATCCACACTCGGGGCGTGCATGAATTTCAGCTTCCAATCCCTCACGGCCACAAACGTTCCACTCACTGCAGGGGCTTGCCTAGACCATCCCAAACCCATTTCGCGGTTTCAGAACTTAGGGGTACCACATTGGGGGGTCCTCTTTACAAGGGGAATCTCACTATTTGGGGATCTATCTAGGGGGTCCCCGATTTTCGCAAACCCCAATTTGCAATCTCAGAGTACAAGCAGCCTATGGCTTAACCCTAAACCCAAAACCCTGAACCCTGAAGTCTGAACTCTAAACCCTAAACCCTGAACCCTAAACCCTAAACCCTCTGTGCCGGGATCGGAAGGCGAGCGTTATCTGCGCGGACCCCCTTGAGGGATCCAGCGGTCGAAGCCCAAAAGCCTGAAAATCCCGAGGCTTCCCCCAAAGCCCTCAACCGCCCCGAGCATTTTAGGGTTTAGGGTTTAGGATTTAGGGTGTAGGGTGTAGGGTGTAGGCTTTAGGGTTTAGGGTTTAGGGTTTAGGGGTTTAGGGGTTTGGGGGTTTGGGGTTTAGGGTTTAGGGGTTTAGGGTTTAGGGGTTTAGGGTTTAGGGTTTAGGGTTTAGGGTTTAGGGTTTAGGGTTTAGGGTTTAGGGTTTAGGGTTTAGGGTTTAGGGTTTAGGGTTTAGGGTTTAGGGTTTAGGGTTTAGGGTTTAGGGTTTAGGGCGTAAACCCTGAACCTAGCCAAACCCGAAAACCCAAACCCTCCAAACCTAGACCTCAGCAAAACCTAAACCCCAGCAAGCCTCAGCCCCCTCAACCCGAAACCCCCCTAAACAACAACCTTAACCCTTATCCCTGAAACCCCCAAACCCCAATCGGCCCTAATCCTACAAAACCCTAAACCCTAAACCCTAAACCCTAAACCCTAAACCCTAAACCGCGAGTGATCTCAGGATCCTCCCGGAAGGGATCCGGCCCACGGGGGCTCAACTCTCGCTACTGGGGGCTTGGGCCCGCCTCTCCTGGCTCAAAGTTCTTATCTAACCCCAAACCCCAAACCCTACACCAAACCCTGAACCCTGAACCCTAAACTCCAGAGCATTAACCCTAGAAGCACTGAGACTTTGGGGGTTTTAATGGCTCTTGGGGCTGATTGCACATAGTATGGATGAAAATCGGGGGTACCATAATCCCAAGTAAGGACTGCTAGCACAATGGGGGAACATCCCAAGTGGTATAGTAAGCCGTGAACCGGGCTTAGGGGTTTAGGGGAGCAGGGTTTAGGGCTTCATCCTTGGGTTGTTTTTCGGTTTAGGGTTTAGGGCTACCACAAGGACAAGACAGATAGCCCAAGCTACCCTACTTCTAACCCTAAACCCTAAACCCTAAACCCTAAACCCTAAACCCTAAACCCCAGTTTTGACTGCCAGCGAACGTCCAAGTACCCAAACCTGGCATCGCGTCCTCTGTCGTCTTGCCGTGAGCTCCACCGGCTGCCTGGCCTCGGCAGTTTCGTAGCGGTTTAGGGTTTAGGGTTTAGGGTTTAGGGTTTAGGGTTTAGGGTTTAGGGTTTAGGGTTTAGGGTTTAGGGTTTAGGGTTTAGGGTTTAGGGTTTAGGGTTTAGGGTTTAGGGTTTAGGGTTTAGGGTTTAGGGTTTAGGGTTCGGGTTTAGGGTTTAGGGTTTAGGGTTTGGGGTTTGGGGTTTGGGGTTTAGGGTTTGGGGTTTAGGGTTCTTGGGGTCAGATGAGGCGTCAGACATGCCAGGAGATGCCTCTGAGATGCTTGGCTCTGCGCCGGACTTCTGCCGTAGCACATGGAGGCACGCACCTCACCCAGTCGCCACCAGAACCCCAGGCCCCCAAGCCCTTGAACCCGAACCCTAAGCCCCTAAGCCCCCCTAAAGCCACTGAACTCCTAAAACCTCTAAAACCCGTAAGACCCCCTAAACCGCAAAGCCCTGGAACAGACTCCTCAGGACTCCTCAAACCTCCAAAACCTCCAAAACCCCTAAGGCCCCCAAAACCCTAAACCCTAAACCCTAAAACCTCCAAAACCCCTCAAAAACCCCTAAGGCCCCTCTGCACAGCGTCGCACTGAGGCCAGGGCCGAGCAAGATGGCGCCGACCGCGACGCACGCAATCAGGGCTTCGGGTGGAAGCCTGATTCCAAGGACCTGTTTGGGGTTCAGGGTTTAGGGTTTAGGGTTTAGGGTTTAGGGTTTAGGGTTTAGGGTTTAGGGTTTAGGGTTTTCTTGGGAGGTATGGTGCCTAGCCAAATTCCCTGCGGAGAACTCCAACAGTTTTTGAGAGCAGCCTCCGGGAGCAGGAGGCCCCACGGCACGAAGCCTTAGGCGCATCGTGGAATTAGAGTTTAGGGTTTAGTGATAAACTTTAAACAAGCTGAGCTCCACAGCCCCACATCCAGTGGCTCATCAGAACGGCCTGGACAGGATTTGATCAGGGATTTTTGCTGGGGGTTTGAGTTTAGGCTTGAGGGTTTAGGGTTTAGGGTTCAGGGTTTAGGGTTTGCCTGGGATGATGACAACCCTGAAAGCGGAATCGGACTGTCCAGGCGTCCTGACACGTGTTTGTCCGGCCTTGTAGGTTGTGCTGATGGCCGTCGTGCAGAGAGGGCCCTGGCAGTTGAGGTGAGGTGGGGGGGATTAATGTACGCCATAGGGCCTTTTCAGGGGGGCCTCTGTTATCAGCTTCCGGTGCCTAAACGGGCATATCATTTAGAGAGCGTCTCTCCTCTACCCCTGGCTGTGATCCCCTCCTGTAATTTCTTTGCAGCTATATATGAAGCATAACCCTTTTACGGTTTTTTGGTCCCCAAGGATGCCGACCGATGCTCCCTTTCCCGAGTCCTCCACCGCAGCGAGGAGAGAACCAAAGATTCCAGCCAAGGCTGCACACAGGCACCTGGCGGCCCCCCTAAACCCCTAAACCCCTAAACCCCTAAACCCCTAAACCCCTAAACCCCTAAACCCCTAAACCCCTAAACCCCTAAACCCCTAAACCCCTAAACCCCTAAACCCTAAACCCTAAACCCTAAACCCTAAGACCCAAGCCCGGAACCCCAAACCCCACCCTGTGCCTGGCCCTTGTTGGGGCCTAGGGTGCACGAAACGCTAAACCCTAAACCCGAAACCCTAAGCCCTAACCCCTAAACACTGGTCTTGGCTTAGGGTTTGGGGTTTGGGGGTTTAAGGCCTTAAATCCTCAGAGAAAGGCAGAACCCTAGGCACATTTTGGCGGCCGAGCCTTGTGAAACTCCAATGATCTGGCGCAGCCTGGAGGTTTGGGGTTTGGGGTTTGGGGTTTGGGGTTTGGGGTTTGGGGTTTGGGGTTTGGGGTTTGGGGTTTGGGGGTTAGGGTTTGGGGTTTGGGGTTTAGGGTTTAGGGTTTCGGGTTTAGGGGGTTTAGGATTCAGGGTTTAGGCCTTAGGGCTTAGGGCTTAGGGTTGGTGGAGATGCCAAGAAAGTTCCGAAGCTGCAGGCAACTGCGTTCCCTAAGACACGGCTCCATCGGTGATGGGATGGCGCAGCTACTCTGCTCAGGCGCTTGGTTCGGCGTAAGATGCAACGTTGAACTTCCTTGACGCTTCATCACATGTGTATGCATATGCCCCTTCTCCACGTGGATTAGCGCAAAGGGCTTCTTCCACTGCACTACTACTCCACTGAACACAAAGAACAGACCAAAGCTACCGAACTGCCATACCGCAAAATCCCAAAAGCCCGAACTCCGAAACACATACGCCCCAAATCCCCAATGAAAACTCCAACACCTCTAAACTCCAAGCCTGAACACCAAACCTCTAAGCCTTGAGCCCTAAACCCTAAACCCGAAACCCTAAACCCTGAACCCTGAACCCTGAACCCTGAACCCTAAACCCTAAACCCTAAACCCTAAACCCTAAACCCTAAACTCAGCTCCCGGCTGCCGGCTGGAGCGCCTGAACCTTTTGCAGGCCGAGGTCGTCCAGCAGCGGTGCAAAGCTATCCTGCGAGTTTAGGGTTTAGGGTTTAGAGTTGAGGGTTTAGGGCTTAGGGTTTAGGGTTTAGGGTTTAGGGTTTAGGGTTTGCTGTGATAGGGCGTAGATGCTGTGAAGGTTAGGTGTTGGAACAAGCTCGAAAGCTTCGTGAGGCGCGAGGAGCAGCTTTGACTTGGGGCTGTGTTGTGTGTTTAGGATCTAGGGGGTACACATTTTGCTATGCTGACGTATATGGCGCTGTATCAGCATTGGAACAAACGAGCCAAAAAACTTACACACCTGGCCGGGTGATGAAAAATCTACGGGTGCGTAAATCCCGCGGGGCCCACATGTTTGATAAATCCCATATATTCATGCTTGCAAGTTGCTTTTCGGTCACGGGCCGACAAACCCTTTCATGTTGTCATGAGCCGCTTTGTGGCTCTTGCCAACCACAACACATGCAACCTCTACTCACTCCAGTTTCAGGCGCGAAACCTCCTGCCCTCAGCTCAAGAGATTGAGCTTGAAGTCAATCCTGGTGGTTGAAGTTTGAGGGGCTCGGTTTGCCCGAAAACCTACAAACCCTAGATCCTCAACCCTAAACCCTAGACTCCCTAAACACTAAAACCCTAAACCGATGTTTTCTTTAAACCAAGTTCTGTCAGAATGTGCTCCTTGGAGTCCTGGTGTAAGGACTCGACGACCTGCCAGTGAGAGGTCAAAGTTGGAGGGGTCGGGTTGGGGGCTTTTGGGGGGGGGGGGGGGGGGGGTTAGGGTTTATGGCTTAGTGTCTAGGGTTTGTAGAGAGTTTCTTGTTTAGGGGGCCTGGGGTTTTGGGTTGGGGGGGAGATTGTGGCTTGGGAGTTTGGGTTTAGGTATTTGTTGATGGCAGAAGGCTGAGGCCACTGCCGCATCGCGCTCGAGGAGCCTATACGATCCCGTCCTCCAGAGATGGAAAGTCGAGGCACTCCGTAGACCTTAAACTCTAAACCCTCGACCATCCGCCTGTTCACCGCACCGACCGCCTCAGTTCTTTCGACACTTTGTCAGCAAGGTCGTTGGAACCGTTGTGGCCGAGGGCGACTGAGACTCCAGCATATCTCATGCCTCAGTGTCTGATTCGGTGAATTCCGCTTTCGGCCACGCTGCAGTTGCGCTTGCGCGTGCGAATGATGCATTGAAACATGTCGTGCTTCACGAAAAACTGCGCTGTCTGTGGCATGCCTGGCTAGACCAGCATATGGGTGTTCCACTGTCCCCGCGTAGTTGCCGGGTATACTCGGACTGATTCTGAAAGATGAAAACAAAGTCAACCCAAAAGGATGCCAAAGTAATCATAGCACCCATCATATGCCTTCACACCGAGTTGCACGACAGCATGCAAACAACTCCCAGCACCACCGACACGATGGGATGGAGCGGGGCTTCCTGACGACGGCCGACCCAAAAAGTAAACCCTTGCGGCAAGATTTAACACCTTGTGGCCCAGGATTCATGTCGGAGCATGTGCTGGTTCCAGCTTAATCTAGGGTTCTTGCAAGTAGCCTGGTGAAATGGAAGCCTTACAAGAGCAAGAGGGGCCTCAACGCAAAACCACCCAAATCGTCAAGTGAGCTTGTGCAGCTTGACCTAAAACACCTAAACCCAAATATACTAAAAGTCCTTAGTAGGGACCAAATAGGGGGGTACTATAATCCCTAATTATTAAGGACTGTTAGTATAAGGGGGAACATCCCAAACCGAAACCCTGAACCGCGGTAAGTGCCTGGATCTTCTCCGCCAGTGGACGAAGCTCCTAGCACGCGTGCAGAAGCACCCGAAACACGAGAGCTAGACCCTGAACCTCTTTCAACCCTAGGTTTAGGGTTTAGAGTTTAGAGTTTAGGGTTTAGGGTTTAGGGTTTAGGGTTTAGGGTTTAGGGTTTGGGGTTTGGGGTTTGGGGTTTGGGGTTTAGGGTTTAGGCCCTCTGCTAGGAGTAAGAGGCAGCCTCAGACCATGACATCTGAAAGGGAAAGCTTGAACCCAGAAAACTTCTCAACAACAAAGGTTCAGGGATGGGATTCAAGGTTCGCCCGCCCATTGTGGCCAAAGCTACTGCTACGGATAACCAGACAGCAAAGGCTCACAATTAATCAGGGGTTCTAGTACTGGTACACATAAGCAAGCAGAACCCGAGCAAACACCCCCTGGTGACGCCGTAGGCTCTACGATGCAGGCACGCACCCATATGTGCCAAAAAAACACCCTCGGCCAGCACTCCCAAACCCTAAAACCAAAACCCTAGACCCTAAACCTAAACCCGAATTCCTAAACCCTAAGCCCTTTTTTGCGGCACCTTTGCGATGACAAAGAAAGAGCATGCCGCCTGCGCCAGGAGGATTCCAAGCACCCAGAAGGCCACGAGAGCAGACGCGCCGCACACCTGAGAACGACCGCGAGGTGCAGAGGCTTCAGAGTTTAGGGTTTAGGGTTTAGGGTTTAGGGTTTAGGGTTTAGGGTTTAGGGTTTAGGGTCCAGGGTTTAGGATTTGGGTTTAGGCTTTAGGCCCTAGGGCAGCCTCAACCCTCAACCCTGGGTTTGGATCCAGGGCTTGTTATAGGGTTTTGGTTTTTCTGGGTTTAGGGGTTCAGGGCTCAGAGTCTTGGGGTTCGGGGCTTAGGAAAGTTGGCTTTTTGTTTAGCATCTTAGGAGTAGAAAGAGTTTCGCATTTTGGGGTTTAGGGTTAAGGGCTTGGGGGTTTCAGGGTTTGGGTGCTTCTGAGCCGATGGCCCAGCCGGAGCAGATGTCCGTCATCAGGCTGCTTGCTGTCCGCGCGAGACCTCAACCACTCAGTCCCCAGGACAGCTTCAAAACGCTTACCGGCTTGCTGGCAACAATTTCTGCAGTTGAAAAGGTCAAGCGCGACATGTATGCAGCAGAGGCCACAAATCACGACGTCTGGCCGCGATCCCCCCAAAAGCCACACCCCCAAACCTAAACCCCACCTAAACCAGCTGCTTCTTGGTGCCGCACCTTCTTCCAGGTACGTCGAACTATGCCTGCGACTGCGACTCTTTAAGGCTGCCGGCTTGATACTCACGGTCTACGTCTTCTTGGGGTCACCTGCCGATCCCCATGGCAATCTCAAAGAGCACGAAGGCCAGTGAGATGAGCAGCAGGTCGACCACCTCGGCCACCAGGCACGCAAGGCACAAGTTGGCCGGAAGCTGGTCGCGACAACTCTGCGCGGGCGCCAGGGCGGACACGATCGGCGTGATCCAGTACAGAACGGAATGCCTTGGAGGAACGGATCAGAAAGAAGGTGCTCTGCCGTCTTGAACATAGAAGAAGAATGAATTCGTTCATCGCACCTAGCAGCACTATGATGTCACCATGCTCAAAAAACACTGGCTTGGGCCGTGACCCTAATGCAGCAGCTGCAGAGGACACAAAGTGCCTGATGAAAGTGCTCCACAAGCCCCCGAAAACAGCTGAAGTATCTCTTGCAGGTGCGGCCAGACATGATCAGCCTGTAGGGAACCGATGCCGGCGGCGTTGGAACTTCCACGGGCCTGGACAGCAGGCACACAGAAGAAGAAGAAGAAGAAGAAGAAGAAGGAGAAGACGAATAAGAAGCTTTAAAGTCACTGATGCTCCAACTCCCCTAGACCACCTCAAGCCGTACTTCAAAGTACCAGCAGAGCCTGATGGTCGTGGTCAGAGTGTTCGGCTTGATCAATCCTCGTCTGTGCTGACACAGCAAAACTTTCCGGCGGCACGTCCCACGTGCCTTTGACCACGTTCACGGCCCCTTCCCTTGCCGCATCGGACACGTCCTTCGAAAGTGGAGAGATCAGGATTTTTGGGCTTAGTGGTTTAAGGCCCTAAGGCTGCGGTCTCGGGGTTTAGGGTTTAGGGTTTTGGGTTTAGGGTTCCGAGTTTAGGGTTTAGGGTTTAGGGTTTAGGGTTTAGGGTTTAGGGTTTAGGGTTTAGGGTTTAGGGTTTAGGGTTTAGGGTTTTGAAACACGCAGGTCCTTGATTTCCTTGTGCGCCGACTTTGTGCCTTTGGCAAGCAAAGCCTCCGTGGCATTCACGACACGCGGAAGGACCTGGAACAGAGGAATGAGTCTAGGCTGATGCCTCCATGGGCCCATAGGGCCCAGGGCCCAGGGCTTAGGGTTTAGGGTTTAGGGTTTAGGGTTTAGGGTTTAGGGTTCCCCAGAGCATTGAACATGTGAAGTCCGCAACTTTGGCTGCCTGGAACCCCATGTAAACTTCGGAAACCGCAACCCCGAAACCCTAAAGACTCCAAGCTCGAAAGAGCCTGTAGAGTCGCGTTCTCCACGACCTTAACGACCTGCGCAGCCAGGTCGATAGGCTGGGTTTTTTTCAGGGTTTCGGGTTTAGGGGTTTAGGGTGTAGGGTTCAGGGTTAGGGTTTAGAGTGTAGGGTTTCGGGTCTTGAACATATTGAAGTGGCTTGACCCTCAGCCCCTAAACTGCTTAGGGCATGGGGTTGGGGGTTTAGGGTGTCAGGCTCTGGCGGCGTGGCTTGAAGACACCCCAGAGTATAAGGGGGGGCAAGAGAGGTATAAAGGGGGCATAAGGGAGGTATAAGGGGGTTTTCAAAGGGGTCTAAAAACAAATATGTTTAGGGGCAAAAGGGTGTATAACGGGGGTATAGGGGGGTAAGGGGGGTATAAGGTGGGAAACACATTTGCGCACCTTCTGACTCTCCTCCGACACCTCCTCCGCAGCGTGTTCTGCACCTGCGACCTTTGCAGTGGTCAAAAACGGCTTAGGGTTTCAACAATTTGGGGTCACTGACAAGGGACAACCAACTTTTTGATGCTCCGCATTCTTCCCCATCCCCCTCCCCCTCCCCCAATGTGGCATCTGATGTGCCAAGCCCCATGGGATTCGCTTCCCTTCCAATGGCGGGGCCCCTTTGCTAGCTTCTCCGGACCCTCAGGGGCATCCAGTCATATGGCGAGCACATCGCAGTCGGAGTTCGTCTTAGAAGGCATCGTGTCCTGGCTGGACATGGTGTCACTACTCTTCCCGAGTTTTGGGGTTTGAGGTTTACAGGGCCCCTCTTTACACGGAAAGCTTCTGGTGACATGTCCTCCTGCAACAGTTCGAAGCTGGACCACCAGTCTCGCACCTCCCCAACGGCTTGTTCGGTGCTGTCATCGGTTCCTGTCGCCCCAGCCCCCTCTCGAAGTCCCCGAAAGATTCGAGCGCGGGCCCTTCGGGTTCTGAGGGCATGGAATGCCCCGAGTCCGGCTCGGCCACACAAGCTCCGAGCCCAAGCGCTCAGATGTCTCTCGCATGGCTTCTTTCAGCATGTCCGCGGCTGACATCCTTGGCTCAAGGGGGCTCAACACCTGCTATATTTGCAAGGCTCCCTTCCAGTCCTCCAAGCATCTCTGAGGTGGCTGCTCAAGGTTCTGGTGGTTTGTGCGGGTTTCGGCGCTGCGCGCACTGAATGTTCCAGGTTTTTTTTGGGTCTCTTGGGGTTTTGGGGTTGAAGTTTAGGACGCCAGACACGAGCACCACATCGAGCAAGTGAGGTGCCCTTCTTTTAAGAAGGAAAACGCCAAGGTGCTCGGATGCCAGCTGCTCGCGACCACGTGTTTTCACAGCGCGCTGCAGTGCCTCTGCCACGTCTTTGGTCGAGCGGAATGTCCTTCGCGGCGGGCCCGGTCCAGGATCTGCTTAGAGCTGCTCAGTCTTGAGGGCGAAGGGGCTTGAAGGGGCTTCCCCGAAACCCTAAACCCTAAACCCTAAACCCTAAACCCTAAACCCTAAACCCTAAACCTCCAAAATCCGGCCAGGCGTCGGCGCGGCCAAGCAGTCGGACCAATCCAGGGGCGTCTTGGGCGGAACAACTGGCAGGTCGAAGTCGGAAGACGGCGCCTCGCCATGATTAAGAGCCGTCCTAGACCTCGTACCCTAAAGGGCCCTCGGGTTTAGGGTTTAGGCTTCAGGGTTTAGGGTTTAGGGCTAGGGTTTGGGGCCCATATACAACCCCCCCCAACCCCGAAAGCCTCAACGGTAACAAGTACCTCTGCAGACATTGACATCGAGAGCGCCTGGACAGTCGACTTGCTCCGGACCTTCAGTCGACGGCTGCGCTGCAGGGTTAGGTCGGTCTGGGGTTGCGGGTTCGAGGTTTGCAGCTTGGGGCTTTGGGCTTTGGGGTTTCAAGGTTTGGGGGGTTTAGGTAGGGTCAAGCATGAGAGGGCCCCTAAACCCTAAACCCTAAACCCTCAACCCTAAACCCTAAACCCTAAACCCCAAACCCCAAACCCCAAACCCCAAACCCTAAACCCTAGACCCTAAACCCTAAACCCTAAACCCTAAACCCTACCCCACCTTGCTCAACTTCCAGGGCGGAAGCTTCTTGACGAGGGCCTTCCTGGGAAACCAGCCTGGCGCGCTTTCAGGGCATGCGCGGGGCTCAAGGCTTTGGGGCAGTCAGGGCTCCGAGGCCTAGCGGCTTTAGGGCTTTAAGGGGTGAGGACTGAGGGTTTAGGGTTTAGGGGTTAGGGTTGGAGGGCTTCAACTTCGGTTTCAAGATCTTTTTCGGGCTCATGGAGCGCGACCCAAGGGCCTCTCCTCCCGTCAACTTCTGCCCAGACCTTGGCAACTGCTTTTATAGGGACTTTAGGATTTCGGGTGGAGGGTTCAGGGTTGAGGGGCGTAGAGGTTAGGGGTTCAAACAAACCCTTCTCCCCTGATCCCCTACACCAAAACCCGTAATCCACTCATGCCCCCACAAACCCTGCACCCCTAAAGCCCCTCCCTAAGTGCCCAGAAACCTCAACCCTAAAACCTAAACCCGAAACCCCAAACCCCAAACCCTAAACCCTAAACCCTAAACCCTAAACCCTACACTGCTCCGGATTGCGAGGCAGGCTGCCCAAGGGCTCTGGGCATCCTGGTCCTCCAGAATCAGGACGCTGTCGCCCATGCTCGCACCAAGCCTCGGTTGCCCATCAGGGTTTAGGGTTTGGGGTTTGGGGTTTGGGGTTTAGGGTTTGGGGTTTAGGGTTTAGGGTTAGGGTTTCGGGTTTAGGGTTTTGGGTTTGGGGTTGAGGGTTTGGGAAGCTCAAGGCTCAAGGCTTGCTGTGACCCCCAGCCCAAAGCAAAAACGAGGAGGAAGGGTGCAACTTACAGAAGTGCGAATACTATTATTTCCTGAAAAGCTCCCCAAAAACAGAGGATGATGATCCCCATGTTGCCCTTACAAGGAATCGTTTCTTTGGTGGGTTCTAAACCCTAAAAGACCCATTCTGACTTCATAGGCCCCTAGGAGCAAGTCTGGATCACTTCCGTCGGGCAGAACATCCTCCTTCGCCACCATGGCCCGGGTCCTCAATCACCGAACTTAAAGGAGTTTAAGGGCTCACGGCTTGGTTTGGGGTTTCAGGTTGAGGTTTTAGGGCTTGGGGCTTAGGGTTGCGCATGTATGGCGTAGAGTTCGCTCAAGAGATGCAGCCTGCCACACCCCCGGTGATCCCGCTTAGGGCTGCCACGAGTTGGGCAACGAGGAGGTGGTCGGAGCCGCACCTTAGATCAGCACTGCTGACCTAAGCTCTAATCCCTAAGCCCTGCGTCCTAAGCCCTGCCCAAAGCGCCCTGAGCGCCCTCAGCACCCTAAGCACCCCAAGCGCCCCAAGCCACCTAAGCCCCCTAAGCGCCCTAAGCCCCCTAAAGACCTAAGCCCCCAAGCCCGAAGCCCGAAGCCCGAAGCCTAAAGCCCTAAGCCCTAAGCCCTAGTTAAGCCCTATCGGCCCTAGGCCCTAAGCCCCAAGCCCACCTAACCCCGCCCCCCTTCTCCACAAACAAGCCTGCAAACCTATGAAGCCTGCAAGCCATGTATAACCTTCTAAACCATGAACCCCTTCGACCCAATACGCGCCACCCACCGAGAAGAGACAGAGGGTTCCTCTGCCCCCTAAAAACCCTGAACCTGAGACCCCAGCCCTAAGCCCTAAACCCTAAACCCTGAACTATAACCCTCTACCCTAAACCCTGAACACAAAGCCCCCAAACCCTAAGCCCCCGGATGAAGGGCCCAGCGTCTTTGCAGCTTCTTGGCACCCGGGCCAGCCTGCAGCCAGGCGCCAGCACCTTTTCTGAAGATCCTGGATGACGGTGGGCTTACGGCTTGGTTGAGGGTTCAGGGTTTAGGTTTAGTGTTTAGGGTTTAGGATTTAGGGTTTAGGGTTTAGGGTCTAGGGTTGCGGTTGGAGGGTTGAGGGCTGCTTGAATTTTAGGATCTAGGCTTAAGGCTTGATCTCGGGTTTCGGGTTTAGGCCGCGTTTCAAGCTCGAGGTTGCTTTGCTCAATACTCGGGCCCGTGTGCAGGCAGGATCACAGGGTTTCTAGGATTTACAGAGGGTTTATAAGGTGTGAAGGGTGGTTTATGGATTCCGGTTTGGGCATTCCTCCTGAGGAAAGTGTCGGTTTGGGGAAGGATAGTGGGCCTGCTCACGAGCCAGCGAAAGAAGTCCATACGTGCTGCCGTTTCAATCAAACCCTCAAACCCTCAAACCTTCAAACCCTCAAACCCTCAAATACCCAATTAAACGCCAAGGTGTAAACTACGGGCATTGCTCATATACCCTGTAAGATGGCGACCCCACATAAGGCGCCAAATATCGATCGACTCTCAGATTTCCCGATGCAGGACGCTCTCCCCTAGTGAGACAGGCAGCCTGGCAACCCTAAACCCCTCCTACAAAGCCCAGGATAGACCCTGCACAAGGCCAAATATGCCCCCAAAACCCCGTAAGCCCTGCTGGTCGCTTCTCTCAATTAGGGCCCCCTGACGGGGCCATTGTACCCAAAAAAGGACCCGAATTTAGAGAACTGGCCACAACAACCCTCAGCAATGGCCAGGATACGGCTCCAGGTCTCCATCACGAAGCCGCCCCTGCAAGGGATACACGCCGGAGACCTGCGGAGCATTGAGCTGACAAGAGTCATTCCCTCAACCCTAAACCCTAAACCCTAAACCCTAAACCCTAAACCCTAAGCCCTGTGTTCGTTAAAGGTGTCAGGCTTGGGATGCAAGGCTGGGCTTCGGTCGGCCTGCTCGCAGACGAGGTCCTTGCAGAGGACCAGCGGCTCCGGCTCACCATGCGCTTGGCAAGCCTGGCGTCAGGTCTGAGACGCGCCTTGCGGGGGTCAAAAAAAAACCCTAAACCCCTAAAAAACCTCTAAACCCCTAAACACCCCTAAGAATCCCTAAACCCCGAAAAACCCCTAAAACCCCTCAAATCCCCTCAAAACCCCAAAAAAACCCTCTGAACTCATGGAGCTTCGGGGCTCTCTTCCCAGATCAGGCTGAGCTGCCTTCCGGTGGCTCTTCCCGGCGAGGTGTTGCAAGATGCCATCCTGACCAGTCAACATGTGACCTGTAGGGTTTAGGGTTTCGGGTTTAGGGTTTAGGGTTTAGGGTTTAGAGTTTAGGGTTTCGGGTTTAGGGTTTAGGGTTTAGGGTTTAGGGTTTCGGGTTTAGGGTTTAGGGTTTAGGGCTTAGGGTTTAGGGTTTAGGGTTTAGGGTTTAGGGTTTAGGGTTTAGGGTTAGGATTAGGGTTTCCCTTGTGACCTTTGAATGACCTATGAACAAGCCCTGGAAAGACAGTGATAGATTGATAGATCGATGGATCGATAGATAAGAGAGAGAGAGAGAGAGAGGAAACATACAAGTACAAAACTCATAGGAAGGAGACAGGGAGGAGAATGGAGGGGAGAGAAAGAGAGACGAGACAAGAGACAAGAAAGAGAGAGAAGATGTTCAACACGGATGGCCATTTAGATGACCACACCTTCTGCTGAGGCACTAAAGAAGCCGCGGACACATCGCAGAGGAAGCAGCAGAAGTTGTTGCCCAAGAGGTTGCAGTAACCAGGAAGATCTCGCAATTCTGCCTCCATCCTCGGAGACCCCCTAGCCCCTAGTTGTGGAGGACAACTTTGTGTTTACAAAGGCGACAGAACCCTCTCCTCGGCGGTCTGCTGCTCGTCTCCCCAACATCTCTATGCTGCAAGGACTGGCGGTGGAGCCTGCATGGACAACTTCGAGACATCTCAGAGGAGAAACAACCTGCTACTGCCAAAGTTCCAAACCCCAAACCCGAAACCCTAAACCCTAAACCCTAAACAATTAGGGCTTTAAGGCTTAGGGCTTCTTAGAGCTCGAGGGCCCGGCCGGAGGCTCTGCCGGTCGTGAAACGGGCCAGCATGGCAACGGAGGCACCTTGGTGACTCGCTCTTCTCGGCTTAGGCCCAATAGGGTTTTAGGGTTTAGGGTTTAGGGTTCAGGGTTCAGGGTTCAGGGTTCAGGGTTTAGGCAAGCCGGCCAAGGAACTCCAGATCACCGGCGGGGGAGAGGACAAAGCCTTCCTGGAGCCAGGCGACGGCTGCAAGGTATGGCCCTGAAATCCCAAAACCTCATAAAGGCTTAACAACACCGTAAAGCCTCCACAAACCTCTGAAGCCCCCTCAAGCCCCCAAAACCCCTCGAAACCCAAAAGCCCAACTTCGACCCAACACCCCTCCCCCCCCCCCCCCGAAAAACCCCAAAAAACTCGCCCGAAAATCCTCCTCAAAACCTTCAAACCTCTCACCCTAGGTTTAGGGGTTTAGGGGTTTAGGGGTCTAGGGGTCTAGGGGGTCTAGGGGTTCAGGGTTTAAGGTTCCAAAACCGCCTACAGGCCTTGGCCAGGTCTGCCGTAAGCTGGACCGTCGGCTCCAGCCCCTCCTTCCATGGTTTCGGGTGTAGGGTGTAGCGTGGAGGGTTGAGGGTTGAGGGTTTAGGAATCCTTGAAGGGTCATAACAGAATAGGATGTAAGGACGTTTCCTTGACTGGGATGTTGCTTAAGGAGCTGTTTGCAACACATGCTTGTTCCAGGGATCTTCGTCTGACTCAAGGAAGGCTCCTGATGTTCACAGGTATTGGAGTCATTGGGTTTTACTCTGCCAGTCGGAGGACGGAGTGCTCTTCAAGGCAGCTTTGGAACAAGGGCCTTGAAGTTGGGAAGTTTGGGGTTTAAGGAGTTAGGGCTTAGGGTTTAGCGTTGCAGTTTGTCCCTTGCCGCTTCTTGCATCAGGGTTTAGGGTAGTGGGTCTGGCACTTGGGGTTTAGGCCCATGGTGCAAGCGCTAGGCTGCATCTTTCTCAAGGCTATACAGAAGTTCAGGGCCTGGGGCTCTGCTTCTGCCATCATGCCAATGCTGACTTTCTGCGACAGCAACTTGATGTGAGGAGATCGCTAAATAACAAGAAACCTGCCAGTAAGAGCTTCTACACAAAACCCTCCCACATTGAGGGGGATAGACGTGAAGCCGCACCAGCAGAGGAACGACCAGGTTTCTTGTGATGGGCCGGCTGGGGGCAAAATAGAAGAATCGTGCATCAGGTCAGTAGGGCAGCATGATGGAATAAGGTACCCTATACAATCCCTTAAAGGGTGTTTTTGGATCCCTCATTCCCTCATTCCCTACTAAGAACCAGGGATTTTCCATAGGCGTTGCGGCGCTCCTTGTGGAGGTGCTTCGCGCCCTGGAGGTGCGAGTCAACACCTCAGCCATGAAGTCGCGATTCACATTTGGGGGTTTCTGAAATTCGGGGTAGCTTATTGGGGTCCCCATTATAAGGAGATCCTACAATTTGGGGGGTCTAGGGGTCCCCGATGTTCGTAAAGGCCATGGGGAGTGTCTGAGCCAAGCCGCTATCAAGTGTTGGAAATGGCCCCGCGTTGCACCTTGGCGAAGCCACACACACACACACACACACACACACACACACACACACACACACACACACACACACACACACACACACACACACACACACACACACACACACACGCTCTGTCGCGTGCCTAACCCCAAATGCCCTTGCCTGTCAAACTGCCTATATAGTTTCCGGGTCCACGCTAAACTGATCTCGACGAAGCTTCCCATAATCTTTCAGCAGAACAAGGTCAGACTTCTAGAAAAAGAGTGCAGCTTCCCGCACTGTTTCGGGAGTAAACAGCCAGAAGAGAAAGATGCAGCGCTCCTCTCTTTCGGAAAACTCGGGAACTCTTCGAGAGCTGACAGTGATCGGCTTGCTTGTACAAAGCCACAGCTTGTACGAAACAGGAAGCAGAAGCCCACATGCGCCAAAGGCTCCGACAAGTGGTGTTGCAGGTTTTCTGCCACGAAACGACAGCATTTGATGTAGCCCAGTGGTCCCGAAGTCTGTAGCTTCCAAGGCGCTTCTGGCAGAAATACTGCAGCGCGCCATCCTTTCCCCTGTCAATGGCAATGCCACGGGCTGCAAGCGAAGCCGGTACAGGAGGCAAGATCTGGTCGTCCTTGCGGCGTCAGCCAATTCCGCACATGGGGTTACCGTTTTTGCGGGGGGGCGGGGGGGGTGGGGGGCTCCGATAACAAGGAAGATGATCGTATTTGGGGGTTTACAGTGACCCAGGTAGAAAATGTCGTGGTCATTGCGCATCGGCATCTTGACAGTAGCCGGCTTCCCAACGCTCAGAAGAGCCCCTTCCTGAAGAACGCCAGCCAGCACCAAGCGGCGCTTGTGCTGAGCCTCACGTCAGCAAATCAGCTGGTCAGCTGCACATGTGCCAATGCTCATCATGCGCACGGGTATGTTGACAGTGAACCTAGGGCCTCAACACAATGAACCATGACTGGCATCTTTGGGCACACAAGTAGCTTGAGAATCTTAAACCTTTAATGCAGATCTGCTCAAGTACATCCAGGCTGCTCCAGCGATGTGCTTCTCCATGTCGGCGTCGGTTGCCGCAGGGCCTGCCTGAAAAGCGTGGGAATTGAAGCGGAGAATGCGGAGGGGACTTCTTTGCCTCTCCATGACTGGAGAGCAGGCTTTGCTGAGCAGATCTCGAAACTGTGATGAGACCCCGCCTCCCATTTCAAGCGATCTCGGAATTGCCAGGTTTAGACAAGATTCCTGCTCCCAAATGTACAATTTTCCTGATCAGCCCAGAGGCATCTGAATATTCTCCAATTGGGTTTAGGGTTTATGGCTCAAGTGCCAGTGAGGGTTCTCGTGTAAACCCAAAGCAACTAAAAACCGTCAAGCCCTTCTAAACTCTAGTGGGCACGAACCGAAACTCAGTCGCCACCCTGGTGCCCAAACCCTCTATGAGAGGTCAGGTCCTAGGGGTTTTAGGGTACGGTTTAGGAACTTGCGTGTGCCTGGCAAGCCCAGCAGTAGAGGCCATCGGGGCGTCGTACTACGCCTTCGGATGGGGTGGACATCAGTCTGCTGCCCTAGTGGTGCAACTTTACCGAAAGGATCCTGCTGAGAGTCCTCGGCCCTGCACCCCAAAGCCGAGGCCCCTAAGGCAGGCATCTCCAAAATCATACCCTGAACCCTAAACCCTGAACCCGAAACCCTGAACCCCCAAGCGCTAAGCCCTAAACCCTAAAGATCCCTAAAGAATTCCAAACCGGGCTGCAATGCTCCGCCCACACGCGTTCCGGCGCTGCGGGCTGCATCTCCCGTGCCTGGAGTCAGTGAGGCTGCTTTAGACTGCTTGGAGTTTACACCCCGGTTACACCCCCTCAACAACTTAATGCAAGTAGTTGCGACAAGGACAAGCAGTGGCTACAGGGACAGAGTCGGGATTCATGGGTTCGGTCATAGGACGTTCTTGATGCTTCAGGCATGGGCTGGACACTCATGGGCTGGACTTTGATGCTGCACCAGGAGGAATGTCTCATGATGGGCTGCAAAGCAAACAGAATTGCATCAGCGTTCAAGATTGCAAGGTGTTGGGGTTTGCCAACATTCGACACAACATACCTGTACAGCAAGCCATCCCTTGATGAGCGTTTGCTAGAACAGCCCTTTGAAACCCTAAACCCGTAAAGCCCCTAACCCCCAAACTCCCCAACACCCTAGTTAAACCCTAAACCGCTACACCCCTAAACCCCTAAACCCCTAAAGCCTAAACCCTGTAGCCTAAACCCCTAAACCCCTAAGCCCCACGCTGCGCCTTCGCACGCAGTTCTGCAGCATGCTTCCAGCACAGGAGGGCGCGCTTTGCGGCCACGGCGGCCGTCTCCTCGGGGAGGTCTGCAGAGGACCTGGATGCGGGTGATAAGGGTTTAGGGTTTGGGGTTTAGGGTTTAGAGTTTAGGGTGTAGGGTTTAGGTTTTGGGGTTTGGGGAATGTAGGGTTTTGGGGTTAGTGTTCTGGGGTTTAGGGAATGTTGGGTTTGGGGTTTAGGGAAGTTAGGGATTGGGCTGAGGGCTTGATGTCTACTCCGGATAAACCTAGAAGACGGAGAATGCAGAGAGTGCAACGGGTTGATGTTGCGTGGCTTGAGGCCGACGTTTCAAAGACGTGTTCGGGAGCAGCATGAGAGAAAACATGCAGCAACTCTACAGGATTTAGGGTTTTAGGGTACCCTGAAGCCTAAACCCTAAACCCTAAACCCTAAACCCCTAAGGTCTAGACTCTTGTCGCCAGGCAGCCAGCAGCACTCGCCCACGGGCAAGTTGCGGAGCATGGCCTCGACGTCCTGGTGCCGCGTTTTGGGGGCTCCGGGGCCCGAGGATGTCTGGGTTTAAGGGTCTGGGGGGGCTTAGGGTTTCGGGTTTAGGGTTAGGGGGCTCTTGAAGCTCAGGTCTCAGGGGGTTTGCGGTGAAGCCCGTAAGCAACGAGGCGAAGCATTCAGGCGCGAGCCCCCCTGGAGCCGAACATCCGGCAGCTCCTGAGGCGCCTTCGCCTCTGTCCTGGCAAAGGGAAGCATATGGGCAGCTCTCTAAGCGTCCCTGTTGGGGTCTGTCTGTTAAGGGTGCCGCACAAAATATAGGGCCAAAGAATAAGTGTACCACATCCACATACAGTACTGGCCCACAGTATTGGTATGCATATTGCTCAGAAATCGCCTCGGCCCCCGGCCGTGTCGTGTCAGGCGTTACCTATGAGACTTACGGGACTCCTCACCCCTCCCCCCCCCTCTTCTGGTAAGTTTTCGGGTTGAGGGGAGATTTTTCAGGCGCTGGCCGAAGGAGAAAACGTCCGCCTCCCCCCCAGCCGTGCCGAGCCGGGCGAAGGGCAGCATTTAAAATTGAGCTTCGGGCTTTGGGGGTTGGGCAAGGATTTCCTCAGCATCTTGGATTGTGCCTCACACCTCGACTGTCCCCCGAGGTCCTCACATCCAGCTCACCGCGCAGGTCCACGCCGAAGGATGCCTGCAGCTTCGCTCGCAGCTCGGCTCCATCTCCTGGGGTCGCAAGACCCTGAAGATCATAACAACCCCCTGAAACCCCTTAAACCACGAAACCCCTAAACCCTTCACATCCCCGACTCAAGCCCAAAATCCTTTAAACGCCCCCCCCCCCCCCCCCCCCCCCGATTCAAGAACCCGTGCCAAGACCCCCCTACCCCCCCCCTCCCCCCGATTCACTAAACCCTAAACCCTAAGCCCTAAACCCTAAACCCTAAACCCTAAACCCCTAAACTCCCAAGCCCAAAGCTTCTTGAGCCTGTCCTGCGTGGATCTTCATCACTCCAGGGTTCGAAAGCACCTCCTTCACCTCAGGAGGCTTGGGGGTTTTAGGGGGGTTTTGGCGGCTTAGGGTTTCGGGCTTTGGGGGGGGTTTAGGGGGGGTCTTGGGGGCGTTTCGAGGTTTTGGGGTCTAGGGCTTGTGCGCTCAAGGGCTCAAGGACACAGGGGCTCAGGGGCTCAGGGGCTGAGGGTTTGCTTGCAGATGCGCCTGGCTTGGCAACCAGCCTCCGGAGTCATGTGTGCGCAGCAGCACCGCTGCATCCTGCGCCACGAGCAATGGCACTCGAGGCGCAGTGTCTTGGGGTGTCAGAAGGGTTTCGGGGGGTTTCGGGGGGTGAGGGAGGGGGGGAGGGGGGGGTGTTTTGGGGGGGGCAAGTTGGGGGTTTGAGGATTTACCAACATCAACCCCCTGAGAAGAGAGCCCAGGTCGGGGGTCCTCTACTGCCAGGGCGATCAAGGAGATGTGGTCCTCCGGACCTTCGTCCCAATAGACACCCAGGCCAAGATCTCTCTTGGAGCTGAGCACGCTGAGAAGGAGGCAGTAGGTGATGTGTGACTCCTTGCATAGGATTCCGAGAGCAACAGCAATTTGCGGAAACGATAACCACCTAAGAATCATGACCCTGACAAGATTCGTGTCGGCACCCTCGTCAGAGACTCCCACAGTTTGAGGGGGTGGAGCCGAGAAATCCTGAACCCCAAAGCCCTAAATCCTCTTAGGGTTTCAGCCTAAAACCTGCACCCTAAACCCTACACCCTAAACCCCAACCCCCAACCCTAAACCCGAAACCCTAAGCCCTGTTCGGGATCATTCTGTAGGGAGCCTTTCTCCCCCGCAGTCCTGATCGGCCTCGAACTTCCGGCCCCTTTCCTGGGCTAGGGTATAAGGGGGCTTAAGGGTTTTGAGTTCAGGGTTTAGGGTTTAGGGTTTAGGGGCTTAGGGGCTTAGGGGCTTAGGGGCTTAGGGGCTTAGGGTCTTAGGGGCTTAGGGGCTTAGGGGCTTGGGGCTTAGGGGTTTTTTTATCGGTTTAGGGGTTTAGGGGTTAGCTACCTACAAAAGATCCATTTCATGGAAACTTAATCTATAGGTTACTTAAACGCAACCCAGTCTCAGGCGTGAAGAGCGACAGGTCCAAGACCTCACCCCACCACCGCAATGTTGCCATTGGGGCTTAGGGACCAGGGTTTCAGCAGCTACCGCACGATGAGCCTTCCTTAAAGCACGAGCCTACCAGCACGAGCTGTTCCCCTTGAACCCTAAACCCTAAACCCTAAACCCTAAACCCGAAACCCTAAACCCTAAGGGCGGCCCTTGCACCTCCGTGGCGAGCTTTCGGAAGTCATCGTAGTGTGGCTGCCTCTTGAGTCCTTGAAAGCAGAGGCCAGCAGTCACTGCGATACTGTGGTGATCCTAAACCCTCTAACCCCTAACCTCCCTTGTGGGCTTAGGGTTTAGGGGTCTAGGGTTTGGGGTTTAGGGTTTAGGGTTTAGGGTTTCGGGCTTAGGGTTTAGGGCGTGCTTCGGGCTTGGGGTGTACAATGTCAAGCTCAGGCGCCCATGGCTCACGCACTGCTCGAAGCTCTCGCTGGTACAGGGGGTTTCGCCCAGGCCATCGAAGCCAGCTTCGGCTTTGCACCCATTGAGTCGATCGCGAGGGGGGGTTTCAAGCTTAGGGGCTTAGGGCTTTTAGGCTTGGGGCGTTTAGGCTTAGGGCTCAGGTTTCGGGCTTGGGGCTTAGGGCTTAGGGCTTGGGGCTTGGGTAGGGCTTTGGGGTATGACAGGATGCTTTGTGGCTTCTGGATGCGCAGAAGATACTTGTACCGCACTTCCAAGGACAAGCTCAAATGGCGCCGGAAGGAGGAAGCTGTTCTGATCCATGTCGGATGTCTCGCATATTCCTTGTAGCTTAGGGCCCCAAACGTAGCATATTCCTTCGAGCTTAGGGTACCAACTGCATCATGATTCCTTATACTTTAGGGTGCCAAAGAGGGCCCATTGCGATGAGATCAGCCCCCAGTTTGGTCGCACGGACGCATCCCCGGACCCTTCTGAGCTCGGGGCGACGCCAGATACCCAGCCCTGAATTTGCGCATGCATCAAAATCTTGCACTGTTTAGGATTTAGGGTTTGGGGTTTAGGGCTTAGGGTTCGGCACTCGTGCTGGGCATCCCACCCCCACATCCCAGCCCAAGCGTCTTGACGGCTTAGGTGGATCCTGAGCCGGGACCAATGCAGCTGCTTCCCCACTTTTCATGGGTGGAATTTTGGCAGCTTCCCTCCGGAGCTTAAGTTCCACGCTGCAGGCTGCTGAGCTGACCTCCCAACAGCGGCAGCACGAGCCAGGCAGCTAGGCAAAGACTGCAGTGACGGATGTCACATCCACCCTCTAAGCCCTGAACGATCTCGTGTGGTTCAGCGGATCTTGTCCAAGAATGGAGAAGGCCTTCACCCATCCGAAAGCACAAGATCGATCATGCATCACAAAAGTCGCACGTGCCCGGTCCTTTGTGGCAAGGGCCGGCAGCGAGGACCTCGCGTCACCAACTCCGATCGCGCAAGCTCGCGGCGTCAGCTCAAAGCTCCCGGCAGCTGCTGCGCCGCAGCTTCGCCGGCCTCCTCGAACCTGCTCTAAAGCTCTGAAGGGGTTCGGGCCGTCGCCGTCTCTTATTGCTGTTTCCTTTTTTTTTTTTTTTTTGGGGGGGGGGGGGGGTTGTGGTTCCGGGTCTTAAGGACTTTCGGGCTCAAGGTCCCCTTCTTGCCTGGATGCCAGGACGACGATGTCCGCCCACGGGTTCAGCATCATGGTCGCCACGGCGCCATACTGCAGCCACTTGAAGGGTTCGTGGGTAGTTACTTGTAGGGCGGTGGGAACCCAAGACCAAATCATCGCCAATTCTGCCAGCTAGCCTAAACCCTAAACCCCAAACGCTGAACCCTAAACCCTACACCCTAAACCCTCATGCGTTCCGAGGCTGCAGCCAGTGCCGCTTGGGCTACCAGCCCCGTGAGCCACAACGAATCGTAGTCCTGCACGTGGAGAAAGGGCCCTGGGTTCAGGGTTTAGGATTTAGGTTAGGGTGTAGGGTTTAGGGATATCCCCGCATGCGGATCCCAGTCGGGCAAACGATCCTGCGATCTGACCTTTGCAACCTTGTCCATGGTGCTCGCCTCATGTCCCAGGCATGACAGGCACAGAAATACAGGTTGCTCAAAATAGGGTCCCGTTTTGTGGTCCTCTTTGTGCGGAGCCCCTTTTTAGGGTGTTACTTAATGACCATACCTATAAGCATCGGGGGGGAACCCAAACTTAACTGCAAAATCACACTGGCTTGAAAGAGATGTGAGAACCTGACACCAGCCCCCAGAAGCCACTGCGTGAGCACCACCAGGGCCAAGGGAGCCTGGGGCGTCTGTGTGCAACCCGCAGACATAGGCAGAGGTAGGCAGGCCCACGGTCTTAGGGCTTGGGGTGCTTGCCTGCACTGCCAACACCACCAGCTGCGTTCCCGATGCGGCCAGCAAGTATCCACCCTTGTTTGCAGCTGAATCTACTCATCTACTTACCACTTCATGCTGAAAACGGGTACCAAACTGTGGTGGGCATGCTGTGTCGCCCGACGGCCGTCATGACGCTCGCCACCGCTGCATCATGGGAGCTGTAGGAACCAGCTTCCAGAATTGGGACGTCGCCCTGCTGCCGCACAACTTGCCGCACAACACTCAACAGGCTACATCGCAGCAGCTACAGGCTTCTCAACTTGGCCTCAAGAGCGACTGCCTGCACCTCCTTCTCGACAGCAAGGCCTTCTTTGTGCAGTTTTGTCTTCCAATTCTCAGAGACAGCCTGAGGAGCAGCTGAGGCTGCTGCGCTCATCGTTTGCAGCCTGGATCTCCTCAGAGCCCAGTGCCCACTCTTCCTGACAGACGCGTCAGGCGCGTTTCGGTCCGCGAGACACCTAGTTGCAAACCCACTCAAACCCCGCCTGCAACCCAAATTGCGACCTGCAGAAACAATTTGGGACGAGGGGGAAATCCAAGATCCCTGAAAACAGAAAGAGAAAAACCCGACAAAACGCAGAAGAACCCAAAACCCCTTCTTGCTTTAGCACGAGCCAAAAACCCACACAGAGAGCTACCTGAAGCTTCATGGGTAGGTTCATGTAGGGTCAAAGGTACCCTGCCTAGAGTTATACATACAGAGTCCCAACCCAAGTTACCCTAAACCCTAAACCCCAAACCCTAAACCCTAAACCCTACACCCCAAAAATCCCCCAAGTGGGCGGGAATCCTGCGCGGCCGCGGCCACCTTTGGGCCCTGCTCCGCGACCGCCCCCGCCGCGCCGGCCAGCGCGGCATCCTGGGGGGGTTCGGAGCCGGGGAGTAGGGCTCTGAGGGTTTAGGGGTTTAGGGTTTAGGGTTCAGGGTTTGGGGTTTAGGGTTTAAGTGTAGGGTTTAGGGTTTAGGGTTTAGGGTTTGGGGTTTAGGGTTTAGGGTTTAGGGTTTAGGGTTTAGGGTTTAGGGTTTAGGGTTTAAGGTTTAGGGTTTAGGGTTTAGGGTTTAGGGTTAGCTTAGGGTTCAGCGTTTCTAGGGATGTGGGTTGAGGCTTTAGGAAGAGGCTCACATCGGAAGAAAACGGAGAAAACGAGACAGAGAGAGAGAGGTAGGTCAGAGCAAGTAGGGGCTATCTTGACGGCATCTTCAAGACACTGGAACCAATCAATTCGATGCAATGCTGCCAGACGCACCAAGGTCACGGCAGCAAGACAAGAAGCTGGGACACAAACCACTCCAACCGAAGACACTGCTGCTCCAGCCACAGCCTCTGCCGCTGCCTGCAGCTCACTATCACCATTGTGATGATAACTACTCTTACACTGTTCATGATGATAATGTGTAAACTTTGATTGTTGATTCTGGTGATTGCTATCAGTATAATCTTATCAACTCACGACTTCGAGTAATATTCTCATGATTTGCTATTCCGTACGGCTATCCAGTATTACGTGCTACAGTTATTCACCACTATTGGTTAACTTTGTTGCTATGTACTAGCCGCTCGTTATAAGCCCTAAACCCTAAACCCTAAACCCTAAACCCTAAGCCCTAAACCCTAAACCCGTAACCCGTAACCCTAAACCCTAAATCCCTAAATCCCTCCAAAAGCTCTCAGTGCCCATCTCAGTGCGCAGCATCTGCCACGGCCTCTGAAGCTCCCGCTGAGGCCATGCCAGTGGCTGGCAACTCGCCTTTGGGACCCAAAAGCTTTAGGCTTTTAGGCTTTTAGGGTTTAGGGTTTAGGGTTTGAGGGTTTTAGGGTTTTATGGTTTAGGGTTTTAGGGTTTAGGGTTTAGGGTTTTAGGGTTTCAGGGCATTAGGTTTTCGGGTTTTGGGGAGTTTCGGCTTTAGGCTTTAAGTGCTCAGGCTCACAGCTGTTCAGGACTTGCAGGGCAGCTCAGTTCTAAGGGTAGTTACATGCTCCCTTAGCATCTTCAAAAGGTACCCCTTCTAAACAAGGGCCCATACATCAGAACCCTTTTTGGTGGAGGTAAGGGACCATATGAATATGAAGGGCGCATGGAACTACCCTAAACCCTACCCCTAAACCTTAAACCCTAAACCCTAAACCCTGAACCCTGAACCCTAACCCTAAACCTCAGATCAGTGCGCCAAGTCCCGGGCCGAGGCCTTTCACAACGCTCGAGGCCACTTCCTCCACCTGCTCAGCAATGGCACTTCCGCCCTCCTGCCAATCGGGCTTAGGGCTTTAGGATTTGGGGTTTAGGGTTTGGGGTTTAGGGTTTAGGGTTTAGGTTTTAGGGTTTAGGGTCAGGGTTCAGGGTTTAGGGTTTAGGGTTTAGGGGAGAGCGGGGTTGGGGGTGTGGGCTTCGAGCGCTTTTTTCCCACGCCTAAAGCTTCCAACCGGCGTGCCTGGGCACTTCCACTGAGGTACGGAATCTCTGAAACTCAGGGCTTGCCCCGGCCCGGCTTGAGGGCCTAGGTAAACCCTAAACCCTAAACCCAAAACCCTAAACCCTAAAGCCTAAACGGGGCGAAGGGGGGGATGGAGAACTCTCGAAAGAAAGCCGCCCCAAAAGACCCTGGCCTCCCAAAGGCCTCATCCTTAAAGGGTTGGGATTAGGGTTGAGGGTTGAGGGGTTGAGGCTTTAGGGTTGAGGGTTGAGGGTCTAGGGTCTAGGGTTGAGGGTTGAGGCTTTAGGCTTTAGGGTTGAGGGTTGAGGGTTTTGGGTTTAGGGTGTAGGACTAAGAACCCGGAAGGTCCTCGGCCGCTTCCCCTGTCCCGGCAGCAGCTCCCAGGCTACCGAACTCTGTGGCCTGGCGTGAGCTTTATGCTGTAGGGTCTTAGGGTTTAGGGCTTGAGGGCTTCAGGGCTTGAGGTTTTAGGGGCACCGGTTCAGGGTAAACCCTACGTCATAAGCCCTCAAAGCCCTCGTTCCCCTCGCTTGTCCTTCTTTGGTGGAGGGCTGAACGAATCAATGGTTTCGGGTGGTCCAAGGATGCAAGGCATTCCGTCACGAGCTTCTGGGCTTGGTGTAGGGCTGTACCCTAAACCCTAAACCCTAAACCCTTAGTGTTTAGGGTGTAGGGAAGGGTGTGTACTCTATCCCCTGTGCCGGACCCTCGCTCTTGTGCAACACATCATGACTGCAGCTACCGGCTTGTCCCTCAACATCCCTCAACCCTCGAGGTGTTGCGCTTCTGTCTTCTCTATTGACTTGAAAGTCTTTGATTGCCCACTTCTGATGGTCCTCTGCCAGGGCAGGTGCTTGAGATGAAATCCATGCATCGTCTTGCCGCACATATCGAGGGAGCCCCAAATCGGGAAGCCCACGGTCAGACCAGAGTCTAGAAGCCGGGGCTTTACAAAGCATGACACATCGTGATAACAGTAGGCCTGACTAGGGGCAATTAGATTTTTCATCAGGTAAAGCAGAAATGGCTCGAAGCTTCCCCGGACCGAGTGAGCATGAGTTAAATTAAGGTCAAAAAAGAAACTTTCCTTGAAACCCCGCGAAACTCCTCCAAATTTCCCCGGACCTGAGCCCCTAATAATCTCAATGATTTCAATAAACCCCAGGCCCGAAAACCCAAACACTGGGATTTCGGGACTGGCCTGGGCTTCTGCGACGCTGGCGTCCAAGGTCTCAGCCTTCGCCTGGAGCAGCTCGCCCTGACGGAAGGCTGAAGAAGCAGAGAGGAGCCTTTTCGGGCTTCCACAGGTATCTTAGGTCTTTAAGCTGTTCGGGGTTTTAAGTTTTGGGGGTCTTTGGTTGGTTCTATACGCCTCTGCGCAGCAAACGTTTAAGACTCTCTACTAAAACTCTTCCACCCTAGGCCATCAACTCTCAACCCTCAACCCTGAACCCTCAGCCCGAAACCCTAAACCCGAAACCCTAAACCCAAAACCCTAAACTCTTCTCGACACCGCCTCAGTCTGATCCAGCGCCGCCTGGCCGACGTCGCGTGCGGCCTGGCCGTGCGCTTGTTGCCATGCAGCTCCGCGTGTCCAGCATGGGCTCGTGCGCGTTTAGGATGCGTTTAAAGGTTGAGGGTACTGGGGGTTTAGGGTTTAGGGTTTAGGGTTTCGGGTTTAGGGTTTAGGGCTTAGGGTCGAATGCCCCACCTAAGGCACGAATCTGACTTGTCAAAGCAAGGGGGCACCGAGGCCGGCCTCCGCCTCGGTTGCCGCAGCCACGGCTTCTTGGTCCACGGCATACTTCAAGTTGGCCAAGCCTCAACAGTCCACGCGAAACCCCAAACCCCAAACCCTGAACCCTAAATCCTAGACCCTACACTAAGCGCCTCCGTGTCGAAATTTGAAACTCCCAATTTCTTTGAAAAGGCCATCAGCCTTCCGCAACACTCAAAGCTGCGAGCCTAGATGAGTTTAGGGCCTAGGGCTTATCATCCCATCCTCAGGCCCCGAACCCGGTTTAGGGTTCAGAGTTTAGGGTTTTGTCGTTTAGGGTTTAGGCTTTAGGGTGCAAGGTTTAGGGTTTAGAGTGCAGGTACTGGTGCAGGTACTACCGAAATCCGCAACCTCTCCTAGGGCGCAAGCTCTGGATCTCGAGATCGACGGACACCTGAGGAGATAGGGCTTAGGGCTTAGGGTCTAGGGTTTAGGCTTTAGCGTTTAGGGTGATTCAGGATTTAAATGGGTTTACGGAGATGGATGAGGGATTCATGCCGGAAGTATGGGATTTGGGGGGTGGGGGGGTTAAGAATTCAGGGAGTACCACCAAACCCGCAACATTCCTTGGCCTGGAAGAGAAGTGAGCCGAGAAGGGCCAGCGGTGCTGCAACTGGCAAAGGCGCTTCGGGATAATGTGGGGGTCGCCCTTGCTTAGGGCCTTTTTCTTGAAGAGGGGGGGAGAGAGGAGAGAGGGAAGTGGACTGTTCACAAGGAGCCACTCAAAGGTATCTCTTCGGTCATTGGTGCAGCCCAACAAATTTTCCATCACGGAGAGCAGCAAGCTAAAGGCGCCTGTCACGAAGAGGGTACGGGCCAGGAGGCTGCAGGCGACCATTTAAGGCGCAAAAGGCGTGAAGCTAACAGTTCTGGTTTCTTGCCGTTTCCCGAGGGCCGGGTAGGTGCTTGTACTCCGAAAACCGAGCTGTGCTCAGTTGCCATTGCATGAGTTGCACTCGTACGGAACATGTAGCATGAACCCCTCTGCTGCCACCGTTCCATCTTCGCCTTCTTCTCAGCGTGACGGCTACGCATGCTCGATTGTTATGGACAAGAAGCCTTCCTCTGACCGGGCGTGTAGACAACGTAAGCTTGCCTTGCAAGCGCCTTTTTGACCAGTAGCTTCAGCTCACATCTCGGCCCTCATCGCCCCCTGTCACAAGGTGGCAGTCAGCAGAGCACAGGAAGTCGCCACGGCGTTGCTGCGGGGCACGTGGCAGACGCCATTGACACCTGCAGTAAACCGCATTCCCCAAATGAGTCCTGTCCATGAACCCGCAAGTTCTGAGGGAAGGACAGTAGGAGCCACTCGGAAATGCCAGCTTCAGCGGGGGTTTTCCCCAGTCTGTAGCAGCTTACCTGGGTACATGGCCCGGGGGGGGGGGCGGGGGCTTGCTTCGGTTCCGATTGATTCCAGCACTTGACGCAGATAAAGAGCATAAGGCATCCTCTCGTAGGGGTTGGTCGGCTTCAACGGAGCCGCAGTTGTCAGTTCCTCCTCAGCAACGCAACACTCTGAAGCCTCACAAGGACTACTCGAAAGCTTTGGTAAAAAAGCGTCATGCCTCCGACCACGCGCAATCGAGATAGTTGTCCCTGATTAGACTTCTGAAGCTCGGAAACTCCTGTGCAAAGAGACGAGGAGTGCCCCGAAAAATCGCCCAGCTTTTGCGAGCGCTTGTGATTGCTTGCGCGCGCGTGTTAACAGGGGGGAAGCCTCGGATTTCGACAGAAAGGGCAAAACCCGTAATCCTGAGCTCGTCTGCATCGCAAGACTCTAGATGGCCTTTGATGTAGCCCAGCGATTTCTCCTCAGGAGCCAATTGGGGTTAAGGCAAGGGGTCTAAGGGTATCGCGTTCATGGTGTTGGGAACTCTTCACAGGGTTTATAGTGCGTGACATAGTGCAGGGTAGGGGGTACGGATAAAGAGTTTCGGATGTATGGTTTATGCCTAGGTCACAGTGGAAGCTGCTATCCCAGCATCGACAATAAGTTTCCCAACTGAGGCACGCTTGTTTCTTGGAAAAGGCAATGGGGACGAAGGAATGTTCATGGAGTCGATGGTTGTTTAGTCCGGGGGTTCAGGACCTGAAAGTAGCATGTGCATGACACCTTCTGGTTGGCATCTACATCAGCATGCCCAGTTCTCTATGTTCCGGTCCCTTGTAAACGAGTTTGGGGTACCTTTCATGATATAGCCCGGTACCCTAGGGCCTGAAAGAAGGATCCTGGAAATACCCACCAAGAAGTGTCAGCACTTTCGAACGCTTGCCTGTTGGGACGAATATCTAACCCTAAACCCCCTTTGCAGGCATTGAGCACAGCGTGGGCCTTTACCTCTGGCTTTTCTCAATGAAATTTAGAGCTAAGAGTTCAGGGTTGGGGGGTTCAGGGCAGATGCCCCAGCGAAATGGAGGACTAGTGCGTGCGGCAAGTAATCGCCCCAAACCCTGGAAAAGTGACAACCTTGCGCTGCCCAAGGATCTGCGTTCTCCAGGCGTCTGCCGGCGAATTTGGCCATGCGCTCTGCAGTTTTCATTTCCTTGTAGGGTTCCACAGCGTTTTAGTCGCTTGGGGCTTCAGGTCTTTGTGCAGAGGGGAGGGGGGTGGGCATCATGGCTTCTTCATCCGGGCTGAGAGCGGGACAAACGGTAGGCGCATCAGGAAACGCTCCTGCTTCATCAAGTTCCGTTTCGCTTCCTTAGTCCATTCGGCGCGTTAGGGTGGCTTGAGGAGGGGGTTTAGGGTCTTAGGGTTTGGGGTTGAGTTCAGGGTTTAGGGTTTAGAGTTTAGGGTTTAGGGTTTCGGGTTTAGGGTTTAGGGCTTAGGGCTTTAGAGCGACGAGGGCAGCAAGGCTTCCATGACGCTGACCTGCTCGAGCTCCCGCTTGTGCCAGTAGTCATCGAGCATGTCTCGATATTTTGCAGCACTCTTCTTGTCATTTATTGCCTTAGCTGCGGGCAAGCACTCGAATCTCCGGATCCCCCTAAACCCCAAACCCCTAAACCCCAAACCCTAAACCCTAAACCCTCAGTCACAAGAACTCTAAACCCTCAGTCACAAGCACTTGCCATGCCCCACATTGGCCTCCCCGCCTCGGCAGCAGCCTTCTTCATCTGAAGCGTGGACTGCGTGTTGGTGGCTAAATCCATCTCTCGCTGCTGCAGGTCTTGCCGCTGCTCGGTAAGCTGCCGCCTGGGGCTATAGAAAGGTGCATTCCCTAAAGGCTTATCAATATATATATATATATATATATATGTACATACATATAGATGTGCCATATATATATATATATATATATTGTTTCCGTTTCCAAGAGGTTCATGGATTTGAAGTGAACGCTTCTGCGTAGCAGGAACTGCTGAGAAGTGCATCTCTGCCTGAACTCGTCCTTGTTGATGGACTCGAGTTCGGTGAGCTTGGCATCTGCTGCATCTTTCGAGGCCATGGCATCGGCTATGCGCCGACGAGCACCTCAGCCAATTCTTCTCAGGAAACCGGGGTCCTGCACAAGAACTTGCAACCCTAAACCCTAAACCCTAAACCCTAAGGCAGAGCCATGCTTGCATCCCAGCTTCGGATGCGTCTGGGCTCATACTTCGTGAGGTCTCTGAAGTACCGGTTCCACCAAGCAATTGCGTAACCTAGGAAGACCGACCCACATCCACACGCACAGCACTGGTCGGGAGCTATGGAACCCGTGGAACCATCCCTAAACCCAAAACCCTAAACCCTAAACCCTAAACGGGCAAGCGGCGCTCCGTCTCTCTCTTGGCGAGCATGCCAGGAGTGCCATCCGGGTGATCCAGAATCGAGGTTGCGGCGCCCAAGGCGGCCTCAGGCATGCAAACCCTCAACCCTAAACCCCAAACCCTAAACCCTGAACCCTAAACCCTAAACCCCAAACCCCAAACCCTAAACCCCCGGAGCCCTAAAAATGCTGGCCTTGGCCAATGTGGAGGTCTTGTGCGCCTCGCGCTGCAGAAGCCTCCCGTGCTGGCTGTTGGGGCAGCTCAAGGAGCTCAAGGTTCAGGGTTTAGGGCTTAGAGTTTAGGGATAAGGGTTTGGGGTTTAGAGTTTAGGGTTTAGGGTTTAGGGTTTAGGGTTTAGGGTTTAGGGTTTAGGGTTTAGGGTTTAGGGTTTAGGGTTTAGCGGATAGGGGTTAGGGTTTAGGGTTCAGGGTTTGGAGTTCGGGCTGCATCCTCCATCTTATATAAGACCTGCCCGAAGTGAACATCCCAAGAGCTGAAGCCAGCCGAGATCCCCGAAACCCTAAACCCTAAACCCTGAACCCTAAACCCCGAACCCCAAACAAACCCGTTTACAAACCTTGAAGCAAAACCCTACAAACCCTGGAAAGAAAGAAATAACAAAAAAAAACAAAAAGCCTTAGAAACCATGAGAAAAAATAGAACTTCAAACGATCCTAAGACTACCCTTTTAAAAAATAGACTGCAAAACCCTAGAGTCCGCAAGACCCACAAAACCCCGCGGCCTCGACGCGGCCGCTACACGCAGAGCCCCGGCAGAGCCCTGGCGAAGCAGCTCCACGTAATGCTCGAAGCTAGCCGGGTCCACCTAGTGGAGGTAGGGTTTCGGGTTTAGGGTTTTCGGGGGTGGGGTTTAGGGTTTAGGGTTTAGGGCTTCGGGTTTAGGGTTAAGGGTTCAGGGGTTTAGAGTTTAGAGTTTTAGGGCTGAGGGTGTTAGGGTTTAAGGTTGCAGGTTTTAAAGTTTAGGGTTTAGGGCTGCGGTTTGAAGCTTGGGTTTAGGGTTTTGGGATGTTTGGGGTTAGACGGACAGGCTATAGGGCCTAGGTCTTAGGGCTTCAGCATGCAGGGCTTAGGGCCCTGGCTCCTCTCGCAGATTACTCACAGTCCCTGCTCCGCAAACCCATGTGCGGGGTTGACATGCTAGCCAATGGCACTCTAATGGCAATTTCAAACAAAACTCGCGAAGGCCATGTGAGACAGTGAAGGGTTGCAAAAGACGGCCGATTAAACTTTACTAGACTCTAGTCAAAGCGGGGATGGCGACCGCAGTCGATCATCTCATCCTCGGATTCCCTCAATACTTACTCAGCTCCCAGAGACAGGATTTTGGGTGTTCCGAGAAATAGCGGGATGCCCTTTATGTACCCCAACAGCTGCAATGCTTTGTGTAGGAACCCCATGAACCTCCGAGACAAGGGTACCCGAAATGCATGGAAACTGTTGCAGCAAAAGCACTTCGGATTCAACGTCTCTCAAGGAGCAGGCGTGCTGGTAAGGCTTCAGGTCACCTGCCAGTCCACCGAGGGGCCCTGACGACAGCGCCATGGCACAGGCCGACCCGGGCAGAGCCTAGGGCTTTTTTGTGTTGAGGGCGGCAAGCTGACAGCACGAGTAGGGTTCGAGCGGATTGGTGTGGGAGGTCGTTGCGAACATTACCCACGCTTCTGGATGACTTCCGACTACCCTACACCCTAAAGCACGGAACCCTAAACCCCTAAACCCTGAACCCTGAACCCTGAACCCTGAACCCTAAACCCTAAACCCTAAACCCTAAACCCTAAAACCCTAAACCCTAAACCCTAAACCCTAAAGCCTAAGCCCTAAACCCTAAACCCTAAACCCTAAAACTAACTAGGTGAAGACCGTGAGGCCACTTCCATGCCCGAGCCTCGCGGCTGCATCGGTCAGAAGCCAAGAGCTTCAACAGCTTCAGGGTTTAGGGTTCAGGGTTCAGGGTTCAGGGTTCAGGGTTCAGGGTTCAGGGTTTAGGGTTTAGGGTTTAGACGGGTTAGGGGCTTTGTGTGGTTTAGGGGCTTGTTGAGGTTTCAGGGTTTTTGGGTGCTTTGGGGGGTTGAGGAGGTTTTGGGTTCAGGGGTTCAGGGGCTCAGGGTTTAGGGGTTAAGGGGGTTTAGGGGTTTAGGATGGTTTAGGGGTTTAGGGTTTAGGTCTTCGGGTTTAGGGTTTAGGCTTCAGGGTTCAGGGTTTAGGGGGTGAGGGATTTAGGGCTTGACGGGCACAGAGGGACTGGAGCTTCGGTCACAGACATGTTCGAGAATGCCGTATGGTGGCGGGCTGATGAACTAAGCCACCGGCCCTTTCAAGATGTCCCTAAACCCTAAACACGAAACTCCTTTTAAAGGGTATTGGGCTCTTTGTGTACTGCAATGCGTACGCTGCCCAAGGCGCCATCTGAACAACGCGGGTATGGGGTTGAGGGTTTAGGGTTCAGGTTTTAGAGTTTAATTAGGGTTGAGGGCTTAGGGTTTAGGGTTTAAGAGTTTGGGGTTTAGGGTTTAGGGCTTTTCTTCTTGTTCAGTTCTGCTTGCAGAACTCACGCGCTTCGGCCCAGGCTTCATGCTGCATTGCTAGCATTCGAGCGCGCTCGGCATCTCCTCCTTGCGTCAAACCCCTAACACCCTGAAACCCTGACACCCTGACACCCTGAAACCCTGACCCGAAACCCGAAACCCTAAACCCTAAACCCGAAACCCTAAACCCTAAACATCTCGAGAAGGGTTCAAGGCATTTGTGGGTTTTAGGCTGTTGGGCGTCCACGCTAGGGTGATGCGCGTCCAGTCTCAAGGTTAGTTGACTTGCCGTGAAAACAGCCTCGTTCTACATCGGGCTCAGAGGGCTGGGCGTACGTTGCATCGCAAGTGCTGCAAAGCGGCGGCGAGCTCTCGCCAAGTTACGATCTGCCACTTGTTGGGGCCTCATGTGGTCAGTTCGCGAAACTATGTTCCTTTATCGGGTCGGGGCATTTCGGCTTGGCATCATCCAGATTTGCCAGGAAACTCTGGAGGTCGAGGCAAATCTCAAAGGTGGTACCTCGAAGGCCCAATATGACTCAGTAGTTTGCATTTTTCGGCATGACTGCATCTGAAAAGCACGTACCCCGTGTTGCCCTCCATTGATGGAAACTTGGCCCGCGGCCCGGGTAGCCTTCGATCAAGAAATACTTGTCCTTGGAAGAATCTCGCGACGAGGCAGCTCGCAAGGCTTGAACTGGGTTCCCTGAACCGTAAAATCCTAAACCCTAAAAACCCTAAATCCTAAACTTTTTTTATGGCCAACCATGCAAAGGCTTCTCAGCGAAATGGTGTCAAGTGTTTCAACCACATGGTGGATTTATGAGGGCGCCCCACGGTATGGCCACAAAAATTTTTCATGACTCAGAACACCATTAACTGTCCTTCCCCCCCCCCACCCCCAAAGGGAATCATGCGGTTGAGGAACTGATTTCCCACTCTCCGGGCCCATCACGAAAGATCCGCCGCTCGGGGATCGAGGTGCTTCCGGAAAGATTGCTCTGTTTGGATCCTGGCAACGGGGGCGAGATGGCTTTTCTCTGTGGAAGGGCTCCCATGACTCCCTGGCCTCATCCAGCAGGATCTGGAACTCTTCCATGCACGTCCGGGAAACCTGATCGTCATCTTTGCCACTGGTACAGCTGCTGCTGCTGCTGCTGCTGCTGCTTGCAACACTTCATTTGACTTGCGCCACCATGTTGTTATTGACTGTTGCTATTGCTCCTCTTCGGCATTCCTGCAAATGACCTGGAGCCACTAACACGCACGCTATACTGGTAACGTGACTGCTTCGTGCGTTCGAGTACACGCGAGGATTCGTTCGAGACTTTTCTTTGCTGCCCTTACGAGTGTTGTTTCTCTTCGTACTTGCTACTACATTCCTGATCATTTTGTCGTACCGCCGAAACATACAATAATTGCTGTAGATTATAACAGCTGTGAATTGTGCTGCTCTTGCTGACTGCCCTTGATCGTATGTACAGAAGCACTTCGGGTCGAACATGTGCTTCTGCTGCACAAGATCGAAGGTTGCATTTCTTGTGCATGCGAGCTGTTGCTGCTTTTGAGACGTTTACGAAAATAAGGGTTTTGATATGAACCCCAAAATAGTAGCATCGCCTTATAATAAGGACACCAGTAAGGTACCCCTAAGATCGTCAACCCCCATTTTGGCTCTGTGCAAGCACAAGGAAACAGTTGCAGCGGAGGCGCTACTGTCACCTGTGCAACGTACCTCACATGCGCGTCAGCACGCAACCGCCTACTCTTAAGGCTTAGGGCTTAGTAGGGCTTAGGGCTTAGGCCTTAGGCCTTAGGGCTTAGGGCTTAGGGCTTAGGGCTTAGGGCTTAGGGCTTAGGGCTTAGGGCTTAGGGCTTAGGGCTTAGGGCTTAGGGCTTAGGGCTTAGGATTTAATAGAGTCCAGGTACGGAATGCTCCTCAAAGCACACACACTGCCGCAAGTCTTAAGTGAGGGTGTGATGTCTTCCCGCGACTACCACCACGTTGTCTTCATTCTCGCAGCCACTCATGCAGCTGTGAACGCAAAAAAAGAGAGGGCCTGTCAGTCCCTCACCTAAACCCTAAACCCAAAGCCCTAAACCCTAAACTCTTAAACCCTTAAACCCTTAAACCCTTAAACCCTAAACCCTAAACCCTCAAACCTATGCCAATGCCCGCCTGTCCAACTGGTCTGGGTCCTGTTCCATGGGAATGCAGCGATCCCATGAGGAGCCTCACGACACAGGAGCTTCCGAGAATAGTATTCCTTTTGGGATTTAGGCTTGGGGTTTCAGGGTCCAGGGTTTAGGGTTTAAGGTTCAGGGTTCAGGGTTTAGGGTTTAGGGTTTAGGGCTTAGGGCTTAGGGTTTAGGGTTTAGGGTGTAGGGTGCAGGTTTAGGGTTTAGGGTTTAGGGTTTAGGGTTTAGGGTTTAGGGTTTAGGGTTTAGGGTTTAGGGTTTAGGGTTTAGATACAAGTCGAGGCTGCTTGCCGATAGGAAACACGACCCATGCACCCGCCTCCATGCTTTAGATATTGCCAGTGTAGTCGTCGCTGCATGCCCGGTTCCCCGAGTCAACTTTCCATGAATAAAGCCATATAGGGCTTAGGGCTTAGGGTGTAGGGTTTGGGGTTTAGGGTTTAGGGTTTAGGGTTGAGGGTTTAGGGTTTAGGGTGACATTAACTCTAATCCATCGCTCAACCCCTTAAAGCCTAAAACCCCCTTTGAACCCAAAGAGTGCTATGGGTCCCTCGGAGCGGCGCCTGCCACGAAGAATCGCTTGCGCGCCCGCCCCTGGGAGCAACTTCTGGGGCTTTAGGGTTAGGGTTTAGGGTTTAGGGTTGAGGGGTGAGGGTTGAGGGTTGAGGGTTGAGGGTTGAGGGTTGAGGGTTGAGGGTTGAGGGTTGAGGGTTGAGGGTTGAGGGTTGAGGGTTGAGGGTTGAGGGTTGAGGGTTGAGGGTTGAGGGTTGAGGGTTGAGGGTTGAGGGTTGAGGGTGATTTTTGAGAGTTGAGGGTTGATTTTTGAGGGTTGAGGGTTGATTTTTGAGGGTTGAGGGTTGAGGGTTTAGGATTTAGGGTTTAGGGTTTAGGAGTCTAGCTTTAGGGCGCAGGTCTTTTGGTGGGCCAGCTGTCAGACAGGCAGAGGAAGCTGCTGGGACTAGCTGCCAGTGGAGCATTTCAACCATGAGCAACCCTAAACCCTAAACATGCCCCCAAACCCTAAAGCCCAAGCCCCAAGCCCGAAGCCCTAGGCCCTTAGCCCTAAGCCCTCAGCCCTAAGCCCCAAACCCTAAGCCCCAAACCCTAAACCCTAACCCAAAGTCTAAGCACGCCCAAAAGTCCTCACAGAGGGAGGCCTCTTGACTGTGCCAGGTACGCGTACCGGACGCATGGCTGGCACTGACGGTCACGTGAGCATCCGACACCTGGCAGCGAGATGTTTGGGGTTTAGGGTCTGGGGTTTAGGGTTTGGGGTTTAGGGTTTGAAGGTTTTGGGGTTGTTAACTGTGGATCTGGGACTTCGGGTTAGGAAGCTTGAACTGAACCCGAAACACACACACACACACACACACACACACACACAGAGAGACACACACACACACACACACCCACCCACCCACCCACCCACCCACCCACCCACCCACCCACCCACCCACCCACCCACGCACGCACGCACGCACGCACGCACGCACGCACGCACGCACGCACGCACGCACGCACCCACCCACGCACCCACACCCACGCACCCACCACGCACCACCACCACACACACACACACACACACACACACACACACACACACACACACACACACACACACACACACACACACACACACACACACACACACACATTGGCCAGCACATTGTGCCTCAAGGCGAATCAGCAAACGGTCACCCTGCCGGCCGCTGATGGCGAAGAAACTCTCAGTTCCGCCACCATCCGGCCCACGGACCTCGGAACTGCAGTACTTCTGCCATTGCCGGTTCAGGGTTCCATCTCTTAATCCCTAAAAGACCCCTAAACCCCATCAACCCTAGAAACCCTAGAAAACCTGATGAATTTCCGGTTTGCCCTAACCCCTAACCCCTAAACCCACGGAGAGAGTGTAGGACTCCCGCGGGCACGGAGGAACTTCTTGGCATGTGCCTTGCGGCGCGCACTTCTTACTGGCTCTTCGTAGGGAAAAGTTGGGGAACCGGGGTCCCTATATACCCCCTCAACTTGCCCCTCAACAGGATATAGACAAGTAGAAAGTAAACGCACACATATATATATATATATACATAGAGAAAGGGAGAGAGGCATGTAGCAGTCCCGCATCAATCCCTCAAGGGGCCGTAGAGACATGCTGAGACTAAAATTATCCCTGAAAGGGCTATACAGGAGGTAGATAAGGGTGCCGAGCTCCCTAATTTCCTACGCAGAACCAGCAAAGCTCGGTCTCTATAGGATGGTGGCAGGTTGGGTGAAATTTAGGGGCGCCAAAGAAGGGACCATGATTGAGAGAGTTGACCATCCCAGGGCTTTCGGTTTAGGGTTTCAGGGTCTTTTGGACTTCGGGTTTGGGATGCCAGGGGTTTAGGGCTTAGGGAAGCTTGTCTCCAAGTCATCAGAGCTCAGCTTAAGTCCGGCCTTGACGGGTAGATCACCTGCCAGGCATGGAAGCGGCTGTCGCAAGCTTGCTGCGTCATGCAACAGGAGCGCGCCTGCGTGCGATCGTAGTCTCGCACGAAGTGAAACGTCTCACTGCTCTGCAAGCCGAATCGGGTAGAGTATTCGAAGACATTCCTTCAGTGCCACCACAGCCCCGACAACGAATCCGAGCGTGGCTTAAATTCTTGTGCCAAGGTGTGCAGAAGTAGCGCCAAGTGGCCGAAGTCCGCGTACAGCCTTCATCGGGATCAACTTCATTTGGGTCAACGAGCCCACCAGCTGGTAGCTGTGCGAGAAGCTGGGCATCTCCTTTGCAACACCCATCCCCTGATCTTGCTGCCCCCTAACATGGTGACCTTCCAAACATCATATGATTTAGGAGTTCTGTTCTTTAGGCTCTAGACATGAGGACCTTGCAAGGCATCCCCTCTGGGGCTCCTTGGGTCCACCCTCCTCAGGATGCATCTCCCAAGAAACTTTCCGCTGGTTCAGATGCTGCTCCACCCAGATCTTGATGGTCACAAGGGAGCCCTGGAGGTCCCAGGCTGCTCTTCGGTACCCACTAGCGCTCTTGTAATACATACGGGGGGGCTGATCAATGTTCTGGGCGGCCCTTCTTGTGCATCTTGGAGTCTATATCTTCTCAATCTGAAGTACCATGTTTTCAATATAAAAAACCCGTATCTAGGCTTAGTCTGAGATGTTCTGGCTCTCCGGTACGAGGCGCCTCTGGCCACTCCTCGTCACGTCCATCCATGACGAAGTAGTGCCCGCTTTCCCAGGGGCATGGCCCTTTCACCCGGATGCTTCGCCCTCCTTTTCAGCGCGCAGCGCAAGGGAAGGGAGGAAGGGAGGCTGCAAGCAAGGTCTGCTGAGCTCCCGATTGGGGGGGTCCTGATGGATGCCATGGAAAAAGAGCCTGCTGTTCCTGGGCTCTCATGAACGGCTGACTTGAGCTTGCGCAGCATGTGCACACATGGGCGGGCCATCTGTCGGAATCTGGGCTCCTGTTACGGAACTTGAATTACGTCGAACAGGGTTATAAAATGCACATTTTTCGTAATAATATTCAAGTGCAGAAAATTACATTACATTACATCGCATTGCATTGCATTGCACTACACTAACTTACATGACAGTATATTGCATGTTTGCTTTTATTGTACTCCATGATAATATGTTATTGTACTTTATTTCCTTTTTCCAATTCAATTTTTTAATATACTCGATTATAGTATAGTATATTAGTATACTGCAGTATATTATTCTATATCATGTGGTATATACAGCGGCAATTCAGTCCCCCAGAGCAGGAGCCCAGGAATCTGTCGGGCTGCGTTCTGCTGCAGGGCGATGTAGAAGCGCTCCAACCGCGTCTCGCCAAGGCGAACTTGGAAGGTAAAGGCGCCATCCTCGGGAGGGCTTTAGGGTTTTAGGAGATTTTGGAGTTTCGAGGTTTCAGCGCTTTTGGCTTTTTGGGCTTTGGGGCTTTAGGGCCTACGGTTTTATGCAGAAGAATTGTCCGTCAGAAAGGCACTCCAACATCCTGCAACAATGACGATGCCTCCAGCTTCATCTCCTCAAACTCTGAGAAGGCCTTGCAAGATTCGGATGCCGGTTGTGAAAAAAATAGTGGACAGCTACTTCAGACACCTGCACCGACACATCCTGGGTGATACCAAGAGACTGTCCATGAACCCTTGATGTAGGCGGCGCTCGGCAATAGCGGGTCTTCTGGGGGCGGCTGGCCAAAGCTGTAGGAGCCCTCGTAGCAGAGACCTCGCAGGTTTAGGGTTTAGGGCCTTGGGCTTCAGGGGAACAGACATGAACAGACGGCGTTGGTTCTTGGGACTGCTGCGGCTGCTGGAGTGCTGTCCTCTTGTTCCTGTTTGCTGTTCACGCTGCTTTTTCAAGAATGCCATGCCAAGTTTAAGCCGCTTTAAGCCTTATCAACAGCATGATAACATCCATGGTACCAGGGCATCCAGTCCGCAAAAGAATCCATGGCAGAACCACGGCATGAGCTTTGCATGTTCAGGTTATCTGCTCTAAAAACAAGGTAGCTTCAGGGGTTCTGAAAGCACCCATGTGCAATACACATCGCAACACCTCCCACGCAGAACGCCAATTAGTTTTCCGCCCAAAAGACTACCGAGGCGACCCAAAACAGCGAGACCCGTTGGTTTACCCCATGAATCGCCCCAAGACAACTGAGACAAGCGCCGCTACACTCAAAATCAAAATGGACGGATGTGCACCCCACGGTGATGGCACCCTTTTTGCGTTGCAGCGCATCGCGCGACCTGGTTGCGGAGTCCGCCGAAAGTCGGGACCAGCGTGGGGGGCGCATACAGCCGGCCGGAGGCTGGCACCCGTTTGGGTAGTCGTGGGTGGGAAAGTGGCTTGAGCGACGGTAGTACGGCATTCGTCGCTCTGGCTTGTCCCTACGCGCAGTTCACGCGGTTCTCTACAAACGATCTGCCGAGAACGCGTGCGTCCCCTATCCCCGAGTCCCAGACTTTTTGTTTTTTTGGGAGGGGGGGGGGGGGGGTTACCTATTGAAGCCAGTACAACATTAATCACCTAACTTGTGACGCCACTTAGCCAGGTTGCTGCAGAAGTCGTAGTTGCCTGACTCGCGGACGCAGAAGGCCCTGGGAAGACCCTGCTTTGGCAGCCGCGACGGCACTGCGCAAGCGCTCTTCCACTCCATACTTCCCAAGCACTGCCTCGCGACTCTTGCAGGACATACCAAAACTCTATACATCCAGGACATACCAAAAACCCTATACATCCCTATACCCTAACTATACATCCCTATACCCTGAGTATGTCATCTCGCAGAGTTGTTTATCCTCCCTTCGACACGACTCAGCTGAGCCAAGGAACGGGCAGCGCACTGTCACGTTCTCCTCTGTTCAGGTTGCATTCGCAATCGTCAAAAAACTATGAAGCACACAGAAACCTTGGAACAGGTTGACTTGCTTGAGCAAAGGGACAAGCTTGTTGAGGTCCACCTTTCGTGCTCTTCCTTAGTTCGTCGTGCCATGGGTGGGATAGGCATCGTTTTGTATATGTGCCGTTCGATGTGATGCTTTAGCTTGCTTCTTCTTTTGACGGGGGGGAGGGGGGGGTGGAGGGGCCCAAGGCCCAATCCGAAGAACACAACCCACACCCCAAACCCCAAACCCCAAACCCTAAACCCGGCACACAACGAAGTCAAGTCTCCGACGCCTGCCTGGGCCTTGGCCCAGATGTCGGCACGGGCATTGGTGCCGCCGAAGCCTTGATCGTGGGTTCAGGGAGGTTCAGGGGATCCAGTGGCTTCCAGTGGCTTCCAGTGGCTTCCAGTGGCTTCCAGTGGCTTCCAGTGGCTTCCAGGGTTTAGGGTTTAAGGTTTAGGGTTTAGGGTTTAGGGCTTAGGGTTTAGGGTTTAGGGTTTAGGGTCACTTCGCCTCTACCTTGAGGTTTTGCATGGTTTTGCCTTGCCAAAACACGCCGGACTATGGGTTTGTAGGTTCGAGCTTGGGGTTTTTTGACGCTAGCGTGGGCTCGACGGCATTGAGCTGGGCTTCTGTGAAGGCATACCACCGACATCCAACAACAGCTCTCCTGGCAAGTCCTCTCCAAGCTAGAGCACACAATACGCCTAGGGGTCTCAGAGGAGAGGCGGCAATTTCTTGGATGGTGACTTGCTTTTTTATCTACTGCTATCGTTGCTTTGAAGGAAATCTACGCCCCCATTGTGCTTGGCAGGCTATCGATCGAGACTTGAATTCATGCAGAGTAGTTTCCAGATGCGGAGAAAGCCTAGGGCCTTCGAGCCTTCACGTGCTGCCTTGAGTGTAGCAACTTAACATCCAAAAAACTCTACCCCCTAAACCCGCTGGCGCAGGCTTTTGCTAAGTTGGCGCCAAAGAAGCCGAAGGAGGAGACACCGGCGTAGCCACTATTGCTGCCCAGATCCAGGAGCTCTCCCTGGAGGGTTTCTATACTCCCCTTAGAACCTTGATAAAAATATTCTTTTCTATATCCTCCTGGGTTTTAATATGAACAAAAATTAGACAAATTAAAAATATTGTTTTAAATATCCTCTTGGGTTTAATATGAACAAAAACACAAAATAGTTCCCAAGGGGGATATGGGTTTTGGGTTTAGGGTTTTTGTTAGCTGTGGCGTACACGCATGCTTATCAACGCCCGCATTGGCGCCATCTCGGGTTTAGGGATTAGGGTTTTGACAAGGGTTTAGGGTTGAGGGGGTTTAGGGTTTCGGGTTTAGGGCCTAGCTTGCGTAGGGCACAGAGGAAGTGCTCAGTGCTCAGTGCTCATTGGTCCGGCTAAAGAGGCAAGGCGCTGAGATCTGGCAGGGATAGCCGTTCATGTCCACGTGCGGGTTTAGGCAGTAGAAATGCACATTCGGTGCGACAGTATGGTGGTTCAGCATCAGGATGCACTTGACAAGACCTGCCATCCCTGCGTTTGCTTCGCCGTGGGCCAAGTTGGATTTCGCACTGGTCTTCATGATCGGCACGCTCCGCTCCCTTCGCACGATCGCAGGAAGAAGGCAAGCTGCTCTGATCAAGGGCTACCATGCTGCAACTGTCGCAAGCCTTTAACTGCAGACGAAGCATCTTCATAACGCCTCGCAGAGCTCCGACTTCTATCGGATCGCCCAATGCAGTGCCGGTGCCATGAAGTTCGGCCACCCTGGTTTTCACGGGGAAAGATTTGGGGGTTTAGGGTTTGGGATTTAGGGTTTAGCTTGTCCATTCTCTGCCTGATGTCTGCCGGAGTGACATTCGCTTCCCGCAGTGAGGCACGAATACACTCCTCCAGCACACAGGTCTCGGGGGTCATTCACCTAAACTAGCCTAAAACCATAAAGTCCCCCAAAGACCCTACTACAAAACGCTGTAGCCCTGGGTTTCAGGTGCCAGCTTTTGTGGTTGTCGTTTCCGAAGCCCGTCGTTGATTTACGGTTCGGGTTTACGGTTCATGGCTTTCATTTCAAGCAACCCTTCCGGTCAAGAAACCCTTTCAATCCAAACTCCTCAGCCCTTGAAGGGCTGTGTTGGGCACAAGATCTTATGGAGTCCCTGGGGGAGGGGGCCCTGAACCCTAAGGCCCGAAGGTGTCTGGGGAAGTTCGGCAGTGCAACATTCAGTTGACATGTCTTGTGAGCCAATTCTAGCTTAAACCCCCAGTGAATGGCTGAACGGAGATAAGAGGGGCCATGGTTTAGGGTTTAGACCTTAGGATCCACAATCAGGCCATAGCAAATCAGCCGCACAACTCGCTGCGTTTGATCGCTCCTTCTCACAAGACCCATAAGCCTGAACCCTAACCCCCGAACCCTAAACACCGAAGCTCAGGCCGTCAGCCCCTAAACCCTGAGCCCGAATCCGAAGCCCCCAAACTCCACACCGATAGTCCTGCTGTGAGGGGCCATGCGGTGCGGTCATTGAGGCACTCCTTCCGTCTGCCCAAGCTGAGACGCTTGGCCCGCCCATTCCCCTTTTTGAGGTCTAAGTGTTCCCTATGTGTACGTGGACCTATTGGGACAAAGAGTCTAGGACTCAAGGTGCACAAGCAGGGCTCTAGGTGTTGCAGGCTCGTAGCTCTCATATCACACTCAGCTCACCGGAGCAGAAGATCCGAAGAGACGTAAACGTCACCCTCCCTGCCCCCACTTCTCGCGGGTCACGGCCTGCCATCCTGGTTGATGCAGGTGCCACAGAAGATCGCCAGTCTGTCTGTGGGCTCTTCGTGGGTGACTTGCATGAAGATTCCGCTGGTGCCTGCCAGCAACCGGAAAGTGTGCGAGTGCCCGTGATGTTGCACGAACTATGACCTCTGAAAAAGTCAGAATATCCAGCCCGCAGGGAGTAGGGCTTAGGCGCCGTAGATAAGAATTGGGTCGAGATCGCCTGGGCGTGCTACTTTACTTTTTGGTGCAATCGCCCCCCGGCAGCTAAATAACAAGAAAGAAGGCACAAGACGAAGACAGAAGTACACAACAAGGATACGTATGGTAGAGTTCGGCGGCAGCCAAATGTTAACATTGAAGGCAGGTTTTGGGTACCGGCGACCATGTGCAGCCTCCTATCCAGGACTTCCCTTTGATTTGGCGGCTTTTGCTTCATCTTCTGCAGCACCGATCTACTCCGACGCGCTCCAACATGTGCCCTACGCCAGCTGAGTCAGACACGAACGAAAAATCACTCAAGGCTCCGAAATCGATAATTCGAGCGTCCCCCTTCCCCCCCAAACCCCAACCCTAAACCCTAAACAAGCGATCGTTTGTGGGTTTCGGAGACGTCTCACATAGGAGAATCGGGCTTCAGATTCTACCAATACCGGCGCATAGACACCGCTAGGCCCTCAACCTTCAGTAAACCTTAAACACGAAAACGCCAGACTTCCCTAAACCCTAGACCCTACCTGAATTCCAATCCTAAGCTCAACCCTAAACCCTAAATCCAAACCCCAAACTCTAAACCCAAAAACCATAAATCCTAAACCCTAAACCCCAAAACCCTACACCCTAAACCCTAGACCCTAGACCTCAGAGCGAAGAAAGGCACCTTCCCCGCGGCCGAAGCCGTCAGCGCCGTAGTCAAAGGTGAAGCAGCGGCCCTTTGCCTTGTAACATTGCGCTGTGGGGGTTTAGGGAACAGGGTTAGGTTTAGGGTTTAGCGCTTAGGGTTGGGGTTTCGGATAAGGGAGGTGTTTCGGATCCTGCACAAGGATGACACGCACACTCGAGAAGTGTACAAGATGACACGCACACTCGAGAAGTGTACAAGATGACACGCACACTCGAGAAGTGTACCGCCATTCGACATGGCTCAAGTGCGACAAAAGATCGCCGATGGTGTGGGTTTTTGAGGGAAGGATTGGGGTTGAGGTTCGTCCATGCTTGTAGTGCATGTAAGCTATGCAATCTACTTACGACCCTCTTGATGACGTACCTATTCAGTTTCGTAGATCTCCTGCTCCTAGTCATTATTCGTTGGTTCCTACTACCCCTTCTACCAACCCTCAAGCTCATAACCTCCAAGAGGAGGGTTTCGGGTTTGGAGATACTTTTTCGGGGGGCTTAGGGTTACCCCTAGTTGGGAAATACCTGCATCGGCTGTGCACGGGTTAGATGTGAGGGGTTGGGTAGGGTCTGGAAGGATCGAACTACAACCCTAAACCCTAAACCCTAAACCCTAAACCCTAAACCCTAAACCCTAAACCCTAAACCCTAAACACCTTTTTGGTTACGGGTCCTCGGCCCTCAAGTAGGGTGCGGCGCCGAGGCGCCGAAAGCATCTTCGGACCGCAGAGCCCAATCCAGGAGAAGGGCCCGAACCTCAGAGGACTGCGCAGGTTCAGAGGGTTTAGGGTTTGCAAGGTTTAGGGTTTAGGGTTTGGGGTTTAGGGTTTGGGGTTTAGGGTCGGGGGTTTAGGGTTTAGGGTTTAAGGTTTAGGGCTTAGGGCTTAGGGCTTAGGGTTTAGGGTGTTCTTGGCAAGGTCGAGCGAGTTAAGGTTCTCATAGAGGTTGTTCTAACCGAAAGGTCTCATCTAAGTTAGGCTTCAGAACCGCATTAGAGTGACAAATTTTAAGGCTTCCGGCTGCAGGGAATCTAAGTCGGAGGGCTCAGTCCAAGACGTACAGGGTCTAGGCGCTACTTGCGGCAAGGAGCAGGCCATTTGTACCCATGGCCAGGGCATGTTCGGTCTTCCCGGTGCTGCTGGTGATGTTGCTCTGCCCCGGGTCAAGCTGCCGAAGGGCCTTGCACCAGCTGCTCTAAAACCGGGGCCGGAAAGCTCCAAAAAGCTTTCCACCCCGAGCCTAAACCCTAAACCCTAAACCCTTAGCCCTAAACCCTAAACCCTAAACCTTAAACCCTAAACCCTGGCTGCGCTGCGATTGCGCGGACCAGAACTGGCTTGAAGACAACTCGCTGCACACGAGATGCGTTGTGAGCTGTACCAGTCCTTGGTCGACAAAACCACAGGCCTTTCTTTCTAAGTTACTTCGGGTTTCGGGTTTAGGGTTAAGGGTTTAGGGATTAGGGTTTAGGGTTTAGGGTTTAGGGTTTAGGGTTTAGGGTTTAGGGTTTAGGGTTTAGGGTTTAGGGTTAGGGTTTAGGGTTTAGGGTTTAGGGTTTAGGGTTTAGGGTTTAGGGTTTAGGGTTTAGGGTCTTTGTGTGTAGGAATACGAACACAGAGGTTATTTAATTATACCGGCGTCGACTCAAACAGTGTAACACCACTTCCAAGAGCATTCCGACTCAGAATCCCAAGAGCAGCCAAGAGCTCCAAGGACACAATTTTAAGAGTATAGCGTTTCGGGTTTAGGGTTTCGGGTTATACTCCAAAGTCACTCCAAGAGCACTCCAAGAGCACTCCAAGAGCACTCCAAGAGCAGTTCTGCAGGAGCATGCGCACCGGACTGAGGCGAGAGCACCATCGGCACCGCGACATGCAGAGTCCCCAGAAGAGAGGCACGAAGCCGAGGCGAAAAACATTCTAGTGTACCGAAGGCGTACAGGATCGAAGGGAAAGCGCGAGATGGCACCTGGCACCATGCGAAGGGAGGATGCCATTTGCAATCTGGGCAGGTGCTAGGACGCAGAGAAGGTCATCGTTCGAGATTTGGAGTGCGCGCACAGCGCTTTGCTAAGAGTCTCCGGACCACAGGAAACCCTGAGACGGTCATCGATTTCGAGGCCCTGTGCACGCATGTGAGCTGCGGAGGGCCGCCAGCAAATTTCCTAAACTACCTTCAATTCAACGTAGGGGGACCCGAATCTAGAACAGCCCCTTACTTGAATGAAGTGCCAAGAGGCGACACCAGAGACGAGGAGCAGGCTGTGTCCGAGGTACTTATCGGACCCCGCATGCCAAATATGTACGACAGTCGTGTGCTGGTTGAGTGTGCTGACATCGCCGACAGCCTGCGAGGCAACGATGTGGGGATGGAATTCTACCGCAGCTTCTCGCACGAAAAGGGCAAGTGGATGGGACAACTCTGCTGTTTCCCGCCCATGCTCCTGAAAGCCATCAAGTCACCCGATACACCTTGGCGAGGACCACAGCTCTGCTTTAAGGGATCTGGAGCTGCAAAGCAAATCGCAGTCTGGCGGCTATTCAAGTCTGCAAAGTTCGGCGGCTTGACGCCGGACCAGTCAGTCCCACAGTTGCCAATATAGACACCTCGCGCCACGAGTACACTCACACCCTTAGAGCCTGCTAGCGAAGGAGCAGCCAGCTTCTGGCGGTCATCTCGACACTAAGCGTGGCACCCATGTTGGCATTATTCAGCCTTTTCCTGTTCCATCCAGCCTTCAGCAGAATTGAGTAGCCTGAGCCATGCATACTCAACATGCACTGCCAGCAGCACCGCTTGCAGAGAACTGGGCCCCGGCTCGTGGCCCTGCGCACTCAATAACAAGCCACTAACAGCGCCGAAGTGCCAACTTCCAAGGTGTTGCGCTGGATCGGATCCATCAGCGATGCCTACGTGTCGTCTTCCGCAGAACTTCAGCATGGGCAAAGTGCAAGCATCAGAGATTAGGGTTTAGGGTTTAGGGTTTAGGGTTTAGGGTTTAGGGTTTAGGGTTTAGGGTTTAGGGTTTGGGTTGAGGTCCTGCTCATCCGTGAAGCCGAAGAAGGCAGCATCAAATCCCATGATGTGCTCTTCCATGACGAAGCCCCCGTGATTGGAGTAGTACTTGCCTTGCACGGCGTGCCTACACAACCAACCTCACATGAGTTGGCCAACTGTCACTGATCAGCTGAAATCCCAAGCTGTGTCAGTCTCGTCTAACGCAGCTGCGTGTCCAAAGGCGATGTCCTGAACTCCCAGGCAGCGTCCAGCTTTTGCAATGCGGAAGCTGATCCATCATCTACTGTAAGCAAGAAGTTGAAGAGTCACTCACCTCACTCCCCTCACTCCCCTCACTCCCCTCACTCCCCTCACTCCCCTCACTCCCCTCACTCCCCTCACTCCCCTCCCTCACTCCCCTCACTCCCCTCACTCCCCTTGCTCCCCTCACTCCCCTCACTCAGAACTCATAAGTTCAACCCCCAAACATGAAACCTGCAGTGTGCATCCTTGTCGGGCTCGAAGTATGCCTCCGTGTCCCACCGCAGCGAGGAAAGATGACGGCAGCCATCAGTCCCCATGCTCAGCATGGACCAGTACCTCGGCACTCACTTGTCCTCTTCGGGGTTTGGGGGATGGTTTGGGGGCATAGGGTGCTCGCCCCAGCTCCCACAAACCATTGGGGCTAGTGCTATGGTTGGGCTTTTCATTGGGGCCTCAACTACACTTCGTACTTGGGCACAAGTGGCCTTAAACTGATGAGGGCTAGGAGTGCTGCAGCCCTGGCACTCTTCGGGAGAGACGCCATTTCCTCACAAGTCTGTCAAGCAGAGGACTCAGGGGCAAGACACCAGAGTGCCCACAGCTGCGCAGTGGGACCCCCTAAACCCTAAACCCTAAACCCAAATTCCTAAACCCTAAACCCTCAGGGTCCTGCGAGCATGCAGTCGGCAGCCAGGATGCTCACCGTCTTCCCCGTCAGGGGGTTCACTGGTTTCACCGGGCCACTGGCCAAGCTGGAGGAAACGTCAGCCTCGCGCGCAGTGCACTTCACATACGCGTCGCCTTACCCGCATGGTCTGGACCCCAAAAAGCCAAAGCCGGGCGAGAACCTTGAGAAAGCCTTGACATTCGCCCCCCTCAAAGAACTCTCACACATACATGCTTGGCACAAGCAGGGAGCACCTCGTGTCGGCTGATCTCAGCAAGCTGCTGGAGAGTTGCAAAGGCTGGCTGGATTTCTGCCGGCGCGCCTGTCGAAAAGATGCAGGTTACAATTTCCAGAAAGTTTTGATGCCTCCAGAGACGTGCAGCGGTCTTTGAGACATTGCATGGCCTGATTGTGACATTGAACACGGGAGAAGCCAGCGAGCCTTCCTGGGAGACTGTTAGGACGCCATGCCGGAATGCCAGGACTTGCCCACCTTGTAAGGCAACCTGGGCGCAGCCGTCAATGCAACACATGTCCCGTGGACCTCTGGAAATTCTGAGAAGGAGGCTGAGTCATCTTCATTCTTCGGCAGCACAACGTTGGCGCTGCCAGCGACCTGCTGTGTATGCGTCAGCATTCACGCTCCCCCGCCCCCTCCCCCCCCCCCCCATGGCATCCCCCCCGCGTGGTTCATGGTGGGTGTTGGGGTTTGGGTTTAGGGTTTAGGGTTTGCCCCCATCCGCCCCGCAAACGGACACGCCAGCCTGACCACATGTTGCTACATGTTGCTCCCACAAGTCTACCAAACGTTCACTGCCAAGGACTCGAAAAACCCCAACCTCTGAAGCCCTTTAAGCCAAACGGATGCCGAACCAAACTAAAACCCCCCCCCAAAAAAAAAAACAAACAAAGAAGCGAACCCTACACCCTGAAGCCCTAAACCCTCTCTGAGCTGCCAGCTCGCGCGATCGGGCCCGGGGAGGTGCCCACGCTGCTCCGAACAGGCTGAGGCTGGGAAGCACTCCTCGGAGGATCGATGCGCTCGGGGGCACAGGGGTTTGGGGCTTTTGGTAGGGGGCTTTGTAGGCAAGCTGAGGAATGCAGTTTGCGAGGTCTTGGGGAGGGCAAGGGGCGTTTTGGTGAATGAAGGGCTCTGGCGGACGCTGAGTCGTCAACTTGATTTCTCCAGCCATCATCTGGAAGGCCTCTGACAATCCGATATGGCATCAAGTGCACACGGTCGCACAGTCCACCGCACAACAAAATGCCTTCTCTACGTTGTGCGCATTCTTGGCGCTGGTCTCTATGAACTGAACCTGTCACTGGCACGTTGTCAGGCAGTGAAACACTATAGCACATCTTCACCAATTGCAGCCGAGCGACCCCGAGAGAGTCTGCAAGCTCTTTGGCTTCATCATGCGAGACCACCTTCTTTGCCGAGAGGTCAGACCTGAAAAGGCAAGAGTTCAAAACAAGCGAACGAGCGGCCTGTGCAGGAATTCAGGGCCGGGCTTGTTTCCCACCAGCAGCTTGTTCACGCCGTCCGTTGCATGCTTATCAATCTCCTGGCTACGGCTGCCAGGCAAACGCTCCACCTGAATCCAGCATGACTCATCCAGGCCTTCATCCAATGCTTGACATTGTTGAAGGACTCCTCACAAGAACCCGAAACCCCACTGCCCCTCCGCCCGTAAGCAACCCTGATCAGGTGATGCGGCGGTCTAAACTTCCAACATTTTTTGCACCTTGTCAGTTGCGTCGTACACGACGATGATGCCATGGGCACCTCTGTAGTAGCTGCTTGTGATCACGTTGAAGCTCTCCTGCAAAATTGCACAAGAGACAACAAAAAAAGACTCCGCTCAGAACAGGTCGTTTGAGTACTTCTCAAAGTAGAGTTCGCCTTTGTACACGCCAAAAAAGGTATCAAATCCTTATATCAGGGGAAAGAGGAGGAGAAAACCCTATTTTGGGAAAGAGTCGGTCCCTAAGACCCCACAAACCCCACCCCACCGTCCTGGCCGTTGGCAGCCCACACCCGCAACTTCACGGATTTGCCCTCCAAATCCAGGGTTCCTATCTTGAAGTCGACGCCGATTGTACCTGGAACAATCGCTGTTAAGGGGGGCTTGAGGTCGTAAACGTGGCAGACGTGGTCTGTTGCCCAAAGCTCCAACCTCCCTTAAGGAATATTGCCTGAGTCATAGCATCCACAGGAAGGTCAAAAGCCCAACCACTTATGAGGGCAGCGCAACAGAGTTCCTACATGCTAAGGAATAGGACGAACAGGATATTGGAATCTCCGCGTTTCAACAACCAAGGGTTGGGTCACTGATGTGACTCTCTGTGTAGGTGTCATCGGCAAAGCGTTGTAGCAGGCAAGATTTGCCGACACCCGAATCACCTGCATCAACTTGCCACAAGCTTTCTCAAGGGACTGGAAAGACATGTGCCCTGCACAATGTGAGCCAGCGGCCAATCAAGAGTAGCTTGAAGACGTAATCATGCTCAGGCGTCATTGCCATCCTTCGAATAAATTCCCATGACATGCACAAAGACATTGCAAAGGAAACATGCACGGATGTCGCAGTCCTGTCAAAGCAGGGCGCCGCATCGTCCCTCCCTGAAGGAGGGCTGAAAAATGCAGCCTCTAGCCCTCATTTGCTAGAGGTGCCTTTGTCTGCAAGCCATAGCCACTACGGACACGTAACCAAGTATGCAAAAAAACAAAAGGTGATCACGGCGACATGCAGCAACAGGCTGATGCATGTGCCGACTGACATAGCGTAGCACAAAGTCCCATCCACACGAAGCAGGAGCGTGCCGTGCTATCCCTCGCGAACCTGAAGTTGCACACGTTCGCACGAGCTTGAGCCCCCTTTGGACTTGTTTTGCGGGCTCAGAATTGAAAGCTCTTGGCCGCTCGTGGGATCGGTTTGTGGTGCTCAGGATGAAGCGGTGAGATTCAGAGAATCGTTGATCGATGTTGATCGATGCAAGTCATACTGAATGCTCAACGAAACACGATACTCAAGAATTGATACACATCTGCAGTAACTAAAACAAACCCCTAAGCCCTAGTGTGCTATCACCACCCCCTCATCCGCTGTTTTCTAGCTTTGACATTCTTCTGTCCCCACTGGTAATTCAACCCCCCCTCTCGCTCCTACTCTCAATCCCATGAAATTTCTGATCGACGACGCGACAGCTTCTGCACTTGCACCCACATCCCGAAAGCACCAGATCGCCTTTCTACTGCATAAGTCCTGTCAACCATTCCGCTCTCCATCCTTCAAGCCCACGTAGCCCTTGAGGGCCATGGCTATATCCCAGATGTGTGTCACCCGGACTGTTGTGGTGGTCAGAGTCCAGCAGCATGGTTGCAGTCTGAATGGCCAGAGTGGCATCTTTCGCCATCTCACTGTCCATGCGGAAGAAGTAACCAAGCTTCAGGATTGGCGACAAAAGCGCACACGAGGGCCTTGCAGGTCAGCTGCACAGCCTCTAAGTGGACGCTGCCTGCTTAAGCACTTGTCAGTGCCGAGCTTTCTCTTTCGGCACGCCAAGCTGCACAAGGTATCCGGGTGGAACGCGGGCCCCAGGCGATGAACCACGCCGAGAGCGACCGAGAAGCATGCGATACTGCGGGAACGACCTTCATCAAGCCTGAGCATGAACTATCAAAAGAATATATCGGACGATATCGGCAATATCGGCCGTAGCAAGGACTACGAAGCGACGTATGGAACACACAAGTGCGCGCGAGTCACTTGTGCAAAAACCTGTCACAGCATCCAGACTGTCAAGTGCAGGAATCAGCAAGCACGGGCGAGTGAACGTAGCTTTTCAACGCGAAAGCTGCGGTCGAGCAGCCGTCAGCACCGACACCATTCAAAGCAATCAATTATTCGGAAAGCAGGCAAAAAGATAAAGCAATATGAGCTCTCAATGGCAATTATTTTGAGTGCTGAAAACCAAGCATGTGGGGAAGGGCATACATTGGCGCTGCAAACCCGAACCCTTTCACCCCAAACCCCCAAACCCTCTGCGTGCCCTGGCTCAGGTTCGCTACCGGAGCCTCGCAAGCCAGATGACTCCGAGAGGACTGTTACAACCTAAAGATTCAGAGGATTTTTAATGGTTTTTCAGGGTTTAGGATTTGTAGGGTTTCGAGTTGAGAGACTACTCTCATTCCCATCAGCACTGAGTCCTGCTCAGCAACTTCCCACAGTGAAAAGAAATCCCAGAATCCAGAAAAACACACGAGCAAGCCCCTCTGCACGTGACCGGGGCCACGAATCTTTTCATATGCAGAAGCCCAGGACTTGTTAGGTCCCCACTGGAAAAACACGCTTGTGAAAGTAAGGTCCAAACGCAGAGCACCAACGTGCACATGCCGCCGTGTTTGCAGTTGCCATCTTGCCTGGCAAATATGTAGGATTGTTCGAGTACATTACAAGCCAGCACCTACTAAGCATCTGATTGCATTAATCTCAAAAGCCGCACGAAGGTAGCAAAATCGAAAAAAATGCGACTGCCAGTCGCTAAAGAGGAGAGGAGCATGATCGTAAAGCGTCACTTGGGCGTGCGGCAAACTCCGTGAAAAACCGAAGGTCCCTCTGGTACCTTTTCCCTTGAAAGCACGAACCCAAACCTATCTCAACCAAGTGCGGACACGCTCTTTTTCACTCGCAGGCCTTGAGCCAAAAGTCACGAAGTGCGCAAACTAAACGAATTCACATGTGAGCTTAAACTCAGCTTCAGAACAAAATTCCTACACACTGCACACTCACTCAAAGTAGCGTATTCGGTAAAAACATACTCGTATGATTTCCTAGGAAATCATCGAGGCAAAAACCATCGAGGATGGGATCATAAAGATTCCCAATCACTCCGAAGCAAAACAACTCTATACAAGCTGATCCATGACAAAACCATCAATGATCAGCCACGATCTTCCACCCCCCGCATTTTGCTGAGGGTTCATGCCAAAGATCCAATTCAACTTGCATCCTCCTGCACTAAACAGGGTTGTCTTGGAAGGGCTCCAAGAGTTCGTGGCGACAAACTCGTTAAAACAAATTAATGCAAGTCTCAGGCTCACCCACTCTCAGTACACGACCTCGACGTAATTAGAGCCTTCAATCTCGCAAACTCAGGAAAGAACCACCAGTCGTCGCATCACCAACAAAGCAGTTGTTGCCGCATCTTTCATCTCCTACTCACTCGTCCGCTCACCTATCATCACATCCTGCGATGATCGGCTTTGCTCGGATGCTTTCTTTTCACTCAACATCCTTTCAAGAATCCGTAACGTGAATCTCTCCACACAAACCGTGATGCCACTTGCATTCGCTTCCACTTGACCTTCTCTTCTTCTTCAATAATTTCCAGCAGCTACCGACTTCAACACTGCTTTGTAGTTGCCACAGGCATGAAATGCCCAACGCGGCACGGTGTTCTTCTTGGCCAAGGTCCCTCACTTCGCTTTCAGGCAACCTGAAACTTTTGGTCGCATCAGACATTGGCGTAGTGAGCCTGACCTAAAACAAGTCAAGGTTCCGACAATGCAGCTTGTATGGTCCGTGTGATAGAAGAATTGCTTGGACATCCATTCGAGGGTTTCGCAACAACCTTGCAGAAATTCTTTTTCCATTTTTGAAAGTAGAAATAACTTAAGTTATAGTTGGATTTTTGTGGGAATTTTGCAGTTTTAAGTGTTGTGCAAAGTGCCTTGCAGAACTCGAAATCTTGTTTTTACAGCTTAATGTTGGTGGCAGCAGTCCCGCATAAGGTGACGGACTTGCGCAAGCCTGTGCGCTTTCTGTAAGATGGCTGCAAGTGTTTTTCCATCAAGTCCCCCTCAAAGCGCCCCTAAAGCCCCTCTTTGCGCCCCTTACTGTGGAGGTCACTGGAGCTTCCCTACCTTTTCGATCAATTTTGCTGCCCCTCATCTTGGGTTTCAGATTCTCCAGGTTTTGGTGCAAGGCCTGAAGGCAGAAGAGGAGAAAAGAAGGGTGCAGAGTCAACATCGGTGGAAACTGCAGCTTGGAAAAGTTCAATGCTTTGAAACAAGTGTTTTCAAAAGCCTCTGACAGTGCCGTTTGGACAGAAATCAACTGCAGGACGAGACGAGTTCAACCGTGGTGTTGATTCGTTAAGGTTGTGCGCGACGCCCAAGCCAAACCACTCGAAAATTGCAAAGTGTATTACCAGAATGTGAATAAGTGCGAGCAAGGCGAGCGAAACACCAGAGTAAATTCAACAAATTTAACTGATCAAGTGTTGATTTTGAGGGTTTTTTTCAACATTTTCGGAAACTTCAGAAATTTTGAAAATAAGTCTCAGGTCTTAGTCGGTTCAAGTTCTTGTGTCAGTCTTCTCCCAAAATCATGTAAAACAGCTCTGCAACAGCAAAGCGCGCTGGGCTTGCTGCGCCTCCAGCTGTTCGCAAAAACCTCCCGCTTGAATCTGTCCAAGCCAGGCTCTCTTGTCTTTGCGTTTTGTTGCCAAAGTCTTCCCGTGGTTCTTGTCCGGGCGTCTTAGATTTTGCAGATCTCTATTGCAGGCGACGGGCTGAACACAGTTGTGCCTGTTTGAAACTCTAAGTTTGTCTTTTAGTAAGCAAACCGCATTTTGTGTTGGCTGTTGCTCGCAGTTGAGTTGATATATGTGACCCTCCTAGTTTCCCAGTTGACACGTGATGTGCACTTGAGTTGTCTGCTATGAGTGTGAAGCATAGGCACGAGGACATGTCAGGCAGTGCAGATTTGTTTTGGCTTGGTGAGACCTTGTTTTGAGTGGGAAGAACCGTTTTCTGTTCGTTTTCTCGAAACTCGTTTGTCGGAACTCGTTTCCTGTTTGTGACCTGGTATTTGGTGACCAGAAGTGACTCAAGCCAGTTTAGGTCTGCACAGAGCTCAGCAGAGCACCTAAGAGGTGCTAGGAACCTACCCACAGTGTTTAGGAGTAGAAGTTCCATGGCTGAGTGTTTTCACCTGAAGTACCTTTGTTTTCCCATGTCTGGCAGACAGTGTTTGAAGCTGGAGAGCCGTGCTCGCATTGGCTCAAGACGAGCGGAGCTCGAGAAGCTGTGAACAGCGCAGTGAAAAGAGTCCGCACTTCGTGCTGTGAGGGTTGAGTGTAGTCTTGACCTGAGGTCCCTTAGGCCCCCGTAGCTGTGCCACGAGTTTCAACGTGGTAGCGGAGCTTCGTGCTCCAGCATGGACACTGGTGAAGAACGTGTGCCTGGACGAGACCGTTCTCCGAGAGGCCGCAGTGCAAGCAGCCTGAGTTCCACAGGGCTTTCTGGTGCAAGGTCACCAAGTGCCCGTGGGAGAAGAGAACGTGGAAGGTCGTTGCCAGCGCGACCAGCTTCAGTTCCACGCGGAGTAGACCCAAGGCAGTGGACAGCTACGACTGGAGCATGCCATCAGCCACCAGTCGGGGCTGTACCCTCGTTTGGACCTCAGTTCTACCAGATGGGAACACCCCCTCAGACAGCACCACAAGAACCCCTTCAAGTTCCGAATACGCAGTTGCCCATTGCACCTGGAGTAGCTCAACAGATGGAGTTTACAAGAGCAATGCTGCAAGCGCAGGACGAGCAGATCCGACAGCAGGCAGCTCAACTTCAACAGATGAGTGCCATGCTTACGCAAGCATTGCAGCTTGCAAGTGCGAATGCTGCAAATGCACAAAATGCAACAGCTACAACTTCATCGTCGACGAGTCCTACACCTGGAGGAGACCCCTCAGCAGCACCTGCGAATGCATCGATTCCTGTGGACATGGAAGTAGACTCTGGTGTACGAAACAAGAGAGCAGAGGGTTACATTCCACAGTTGCCTCAGCTGAACTATGCGTCCATGACGAGCAGACATGCTGAAATCCGAGTTTGGACAACCTACAGAGACGAACTTACGAGTTGGCTTTGTTTGCTCGACGACCGCTACGCTACGGAATTGCAAGAAGCGATCAGTAGCAATGTGGAAGTCTTGCAAGTGAGGCTTGAAGCCGGGAAAGCAGCCCGGTCAACCAAACTTTGGTTTTTGCTTCGTCAGTCCATGAGCAAGTTCCAACGTGGGCAAGATTTGGTGCATCTCATCGAGGTGAAACAAATGGGAGCAAGTGCCGGATACGAACTCTGGCGCTCGTTGAACAACGAATTGTCAGTTCGCTCCAGAGTGGAGGGACAGGCCCTCCGCGAACAGGCGTTAGGCCTGGTGCCACCAAAGCATCTCAAGCGACCACTTGATGTCGCCAGGTGGTACACCACCGAGCTTCTCAAGTTCGAGGCGCAGGTGAAGCATCGCTTCCCGGAGTTGCTCATCGGAGAACAAGAGGGAGTCCTGTGCCTGATGAAGCACTTGGATTCTGAGACCAAGAGGTATCTGCTCCTCCATCACTCAACAAGAAGTATGAGTGAGCTGATGACTGGTTTACAGTTCTACGACGAGCAGCTTCGTGTAATGGACTTCCAGAGAGAAGGAGCATCCGGGTATGCGAATGCTTTCAAGGGCGGTAAGGGCGAGAAGGGCGACAGAGAGAAGGGCAACAAAGGCTCCAAGGGCAATAAGGGCAACAAAGGCGAGAAAGGAGAAAAGGGACTGAAGGGTGGCAAAGCGAAAGGAAAGGACAAGAAAGGTGAGCGAGGCGGAAAAGGAGACAGAGCTCGGAGCAAGAGCAGAGAGGCGAAGAAGACGGATGTCTGCCGGAACTGCGGGAAGACTGGACACTGGGCACGCGACTGCTGGGCACCTCCGAAGGACAAAGCCGCAGCGGCAACGAACCAGGCCGTTACGACGCAGCCAGAGGCACCATCATCTTCATCGTCTACTTCGGCGAAAGCAGCAGCACAGCCCACAACCAAGGGTAGTGGAAAAACACAGTCATCAGTCAAGACGTTTCTGGAGGGATATCACTTTGGTATGATGCTCACGAACCAAGTGGTTAGTTTTCCTTCAGATGATCGTATTTACTGGCTGATTGACTCTGGTAGTTCGTTCCACATCATCACGAGAGAGACGCTTGAGAGTGATCATGTGAAGGTCCTTGCATGGCTTGAAGGACGCCCGAAGTCGTATGCGGAGACTGCGACAGGAGATTCCGTTGAGATTGGCGGATCGACACATGTTTTGGTGGAAGTTTGCTTTGAAACCACCACATCAGCATCACTGAAGAGCAGTTCTGAGCATGAGGGTGACGCTGTGTACATGTGTAGGGCTAGGTTTGAAGCCGTCATTTCCGATCAGATCAAGCACAATTTGCTGAACATCAACTTGCTTTGTCAGAATGGAGGTTGGGAGCCAGCAATGTGCGACCAGCAGGGCGTAATTACCGTCCGAAAGCACGGCGTAACGCTGAGACCAACCATGTTTGCTTCAGTTAGTTGGCTTGCGTCAGTTCGGAATGACCATCCTTTAGCGCTGAAACCGCAAGATTTGATCGCCAAAACGGAACAGTTTCGTCGAAGTCGGTCTCGCAAGTCGTCTTCGAGTCGTGATTTTCATCGTTCGACTTCGAATCGAGGTCATCGCAGCTCTGCGAGAGTGTGTGTTGAGCCCGAAAACCCCGAATTGCTGGATGTTTCATGTCTTGATGAGGTAGTTGATTGCGAGCTTCAGACGAGCCACGAACATGTTGACCTGGACCAAGGCGAAGCTAAGGACAGACTAAGGACAGTCGATGACGTTTCCGGCTCTGCGAGGGATCAACTTCGATTTTTCAGTCATGTGGATACGCCAGTTGTTCGTGAGCTTGATAGGGATGAACGCTTGATTTTTAGTGAAGACAACAGCGTTATCTCACACAAGCAACAGGACAACAGCACCACACCAGCAGTCGAGCGGCTTGTATTTGAAAATGACAGCAGCGTTATCTCACACAAGCAACAGGACAACAGCACCACACCAGCAGTTGAGCGTCTTTGAGCGTCTTGTGCATGAGCATGGTAGGGAAACAGTTGTCTGTCGTGCTTGCTTAGAGGATTTCCCTGATGAAGTTGAGACTGGCAGCTTGGATTGCTCAAAGAGGCGAAGTTTTCCTAGAGTAGGACAGATAGGAGACCGCCGCTATGGATCCGAGTGCCACGATGCAACGGAGCATTCAAGAGTTGGAAGGCATGCGCCAGGGGGCGAGACGCAGGAGATTGATACTGTTGGAGGCCAACGCCGCGCAGCACGGCATAGAGCTTCCACAGAATCTCCGAGAGGAGCTCCAGGCAACGTATGCCGAGGCGGAGTCCACTGGAGGGGACGAGATGGATCTGGACCCGGAAGGGGATTCGGCAAGGCTGAACCCTTCGACCTCATCTCCTTCGATAGAGTACATCATGGAAGAAACGAAAGCGGCGGAGGCACCGTCGTCCCACACTGGGGTGAGGGAATTCCAAACGGATCCTTCGATGTCAGAGGCTCCAGCCAAGGAACCCGCTGTGGTGCTGATGAAGCCGACGCCGAAGATCAAATCCAAGGAAAAGGGCAAGGCCATGAGACCGGTGCGGAATTTGCTGCCGGACCATGTGGACCAATCGACCATGGAGTCGATCCTCGGAGCCATCCGGCCCCACGCCGGGATCGTCAGCGCCAACACGGAAAGGAAAACGGCGCTGGGCGTCGACAGGCTGGATGACGTGGATTGCAGGAGTGTGGACGGCACAAGCTCCGGGAGACAGCGACCCACGGTGACGCTATGTTGCCTCCTGTGCCAGAAGTATGTCACCGAAGCCCATTTGATGAGCGAGCCACACGAAGCCAACATGCAGGGCTTCACGCAGGTCATCTCCAAGGAGAGCCTCCACGTGACGCAGAACCTTGCCGAACCAGAGCAGCTGGAACTTGGAGTGACAGAAGGCAAGGCTCGCTCAGTGGTTGCACTGGGACCGAGCGAGTTTTCTCAGCCGAACCCGAAGGAAACAACCGCGGCAGCACCGGCGAGCCCAGGGCCAGGATCATCGACAGTGGTGGTGGAGATAGACGAGTTCGACGAGGATTGGGGAGAATGGAGGTCAACCACAGAGGTTCCAGCTCCAACGACCCCACCACATCCGAAGGATCCCCCTATCTCCATGATGCAGCCGCCGGGGAAACCGGTCAGCCCGACAGCAGTGTGCACGGAACACCGCCGGGCCCCGAGCCCAGGCATGCGAAGAGCACTCTCCGGGTGACACCTCCATGGCGGGAATCACTTTCCAACCTGGGCTATCATGGTCCGTGTCTGCTGCATCTGAACACACCAGGCCACACCACAGAAGGGCTGCAAGCTCTCGGACCTTTGAGGGAGAGCTTCCTGCGGATGCAGGTGAAGGACCATGCCCAACTGCCGGTTTAGCTTGACACCCCGAAAGCCACCAGCGACCTCTCCAGCACGGTGATGAGGATGGCAGAAACGATGGAAACAGGAGAAGCGGGGACATTGGTACCTGCAGGAAGGCCATTCAACACAATGAGCCTTCGCGCTCAGCTCGAGGCGGGGGTCCTCACGGGCCAACAATACGAGGACCGGCGCCGAGCAAGGTCGCGCCAAGGCTGGCGCTCCCGATACCTCCGCCTCCTCCAGTTCCGCGGCCCGAACGCACGCCCGAAACCCCAATTCCGTGGAGTGGCGCGCCGTCGCCTGCATTCATGGAACTTGTCAGGCGCCGCCGAGATCGCCAAGAGCGCGATCGTTCTGTAGGAAGTACGGATCCAATCCTTGCAGCTTTGTCCCAAGACGAGAGAAAAGAGCCCGACACGCAACAGCCACAACAGCAGTTTGAGTGAGTCACTGAAGAAGGAATTATTGGTGACAATGTGCGTAGCAAACAGGCATACATGTCTGACTGTGAGTTTTGCCAGCGCACTAGAGGGACCACTCCAGCTGAGAGCGTAGCGACCTGAACCCGAGAGAGTTTCAGCTTGACCAGTGCCTCTTTCGCAAGCTTGCATTTATCGTACTGGTTCATACCATAAGCTTTGCGATTGCAGTTTGCTTTAGATCTGAGGGAGAGAGCGCAGCAACAACAGCAGAGCATTTGTATCCCTGGGTCAGGCACTTTGATGTGAAACAACCGCGTTTTATGTCTGATGCAAAGGGACTTACGAAGAACATCGCAGCGAGGCTCGCTGATCTTTGTGAGGGTACTGAGGACAGCTTTGCACCGAAAGGCATGCACCAGCAGCAGAACGAGCCATTAGACTCTGAAAGGAATCGTAGCAACACATGAGCTTAAGTTGCGTGAACATGGCGTTGTTTTGGATGCTGAGTGTGCGGATGTTTTCGACTTTTTGTTTTAATGCGCAGCACACACACGCACAACAGGTTTTCAGTTTCTGTAGGGTCGACCATGACACCCATGCAGAAGATCCGCGGAGACATGTCCGTTTGGTGTGGTAGCATACGCTAAGATAACGCGGGCTAGAAGACCTGACGCGGATGCCAAGTATGCTCGAGGGATCTACTTGGGACCAGTACTTGGGAGCACAGGTCATGCCATGGAAATCCGCTTGGATAGTGGGGAGACGAAACGGGCAATCGCGCCCGGACTGAAATTGCTCTACCCGTTGCGTTTCGACGCAAATCTTCTGCCCGGTGCAAAGGCCCTAGATGGCTTCGTGCCCCCGCCTGAAGCACCGAAGACCAAAGAGCTGTTTCTCCCATATGTTCCAGGTGGAGGTCCTCCCATAGACTGGGTGAGACAACATGGTGTTACACCCAAGTGCCCCGGATGCCAGGAAGGCGTCAGCTCGAGCAGACATTCCCAAAAGTGTGTGAAGAGATACCAAAAATGGTTGCGTGATTCCATCGATGATGCTCTGGAGGCATTAGATGAAGGACCGAAGGTCGACCGAAGACCTGAGGAGCTAATTGGAGAAGACCCATACGATGATGACGAGCAAATGAAGCCGAACAAGCGAACACGCTTTGGAGGAGAGGAGGTCCGAGCGTTTGATCCTGAGCAAGCAGGAGTCGGAGACCTAGAGATCCCGGAGATGTCAGTGCCGGATGCTGACTGGAATGTATCCGAATACCAGCCGTCCGAGGCTGAGGATGAGGATATGGGAGACGCTCTAGAGCATCCCCAGACATTCCATGAGGGGGTCCCAGTCCGATACCTGGAGGAATTGCTCGAGAACGCCCACTACACACCACAACCACTCTCTTGTTGTGACCACTACGACGTCGAAGCAGCATGTCACTTACTTGTTGGTCGGTCGAGCGTGGAGAAGTTCCCGTATGTTTGCTTGAACACAACAACACAACGACAGCACCACAAGCAACAGCAGTCGGTCGAGCGTGAAGCAGTTGAGTTGTTGAATCTCCAGGACCACCCATGTGTATGTTCTTCAGTTAAAGAGAAAAAGGAAGATGAGTCCGCAGGGGCGTACATGAGAATCCAAGACAGGACTCTGTGGGTGAATCGACCTCGAGCCAGCTACGACGACCTGGAAGGTTTCCAGCTGGACCCTGAAGAGACATGGCAAGGAATCAAGAAAGAGGTGAATGCGCTCGATAGTCTGAAAGTTGGTTATGCAAGATCAAAGAGCGAGATTGATGAATACCGCAAAGCCAACCCAAACTGTCGGACGGTCAAGTCCCGATGGGTCCTCACTCAGAAGGCCCCAGGACTAGTCCGAGCAAGGATAGTCGCTAAGGATTTTGCTCATGGCCGACCATCCGCACTCGATTTGGGGTTGAGTTCTAATACTGCGTCGGTGGAAGCCCTCAAGATCGTCCTTGCACGGGCGGCGAAGGGTAAGATGCGGGCGTACGGCCTCGACATATCCACCGCGTTTCTCTTTGCGCAGGTAGTGGAACCCACCATTATCGAGTTGCCAAGCACGTTCGCGCTCGAGAGCGGCGAAACCGCGTACTTGATACTAGAGAAAGCGCTCTACGGTTTGCGTTCCGCCAGCCTTAGCTGGCAGCGACACCTGAACAGGATCGTATCTGCACTAGGCTTACAAGCGAGTCCGCTTGAACCGACGCTTTTCAGCGGATGGGTCAACCTTGAATCCGGATGGGAGTATATCATCATGTTAGCGTACGTGGATGATTTGCTCATTGTGTCCTCTACCGAAAAAGGGTTCGAGTACGTCCACGAAGCCCTGAGTTCAGTCTTGAAAGTCAAAGTGACAGGGAGGCTGATCGAAGATGGGCAGATGGAATTCCTCGGTCGTTTAATCCGTTGGGATAGACGACAGATCATGTTTGGGGTGAAGCCTGAGTATGTGAAGTCGGTCTTTACATCATTCGGATGGGACATATCCACCGTAAAAGCATCCTTGACGACACCCGACATCAGGAGTATGTACGATGAGGAGAGTGTTGAAGAGCCTTCAAAGGAGCTGTCCAGTGAAGCAGCTTCACGGTTCCGAAGTTGCCTAGGGAAGATAGGCTGGCTCTGTCAAACTCGCTCAGATATAACGTACTTTCACTCCATGTTGTCGCGCGGACAAAGCATGCCACGGCAAGTGCGTGAAGATGCACTTCGCAAGTTCCTGCGATGGTTAGCAGCGTTTCCGCTGTTAGATCAAATCTTCCCGCTCGGAGATGGCAAGACCAATGAGGGGGAGAATGCCAGCCTGGTAGCCTATTGCGACAGCAATTGGGGCAGCGAGATGAGCGTAGCCCGGAAGAGCACCAGTGGCGGAGTGATCTACATCGCAGTGGACGGCCTGTGGTACTGCATAAAGGGGTACAGCCGCCTGCAGAGCGTCGTGGCACTCAGCTCAGCAGAGGCAGAGTTGTTTGCCATCGCCGAGGCAGCGAAAGAGGTGGCAGGACTTGCGCAATTGACGGCGCATATCTGGGGCACCCTCCAGAAACCCCACCGCGTGTACACTGACTCTGCCTCAGCTAGGCAAATTGCCAGCATGGAGGGGCTACTCAGACGCATGCGGCATATAGACTTGAGGTTGTGCTTTATCCAAGACCGTGTCCATAGCGGCGAGTTAGCAGTAGAGGGAGTGGCCGGAACCGAGAATGTGAGCGATCTTCTCACAAAGAATTTAAATCGCCTCCAAACAGCAAAGCATACAGCAACCCTCGGACTAGAAGATGTCACCAACATCGATTTCCGAGAGGTTCCAGCAGTCAGGTCTTGCTTGTTGCTGTCTGGAGTGCTAGATTCTGTACTCGGGCCAGACAACCTCGAATATGAAGCTTTCTGTCGGCTATGCGAACTCGAGACTGAATATTCAACTTTGCTGATCGAGTTTTGCACGAGTTCACGTTCGAATCTGTACCTGCAAGGAAGTGTGCACCAAGTATTCGTCTTGCCGATTACTCAAGGGGTTGACGGAACCTCAAATGACACCGTGGAGCGGGTCATGTCTGCAATGAATGTTGCGAGAGAATGGGGGATGAAGGTTGTTTTCTGGAGCAGCACTCCTTGTACCGGAGGTAGCCCGTACCAACGGCGACACGAAGATCGGCCGGGCTATCAGGACCATCTACAAGCTTTGTTCACGGTGCATCGCAAGCTCTGGCGGAGCTTCTTAGTGATGGTGAACCACCCGCAAGTGGGGGTATGGGTCATAGAATGGCCGCAGAGGTGTGCCTACTGGGGATGGGCAAGCACCCGTTCGTTTGCAAAGCAAAGAACCCATTACACTGGCGAAGTGCACGGCTGTGTTTCAGGCTTGGTAGGCAGAGATGGATTACCTATCCGAAAGATTTGGAAACTGATGTCGAACGATGAACAGTTTGTGCGAACAATGTCCGAAACATTTGCATGTACCTGCAAGGGAGATCATCACGAAACTTTGATCTCAAAGCAACGCAGCACTATCCGCCAGCTTTCGCGGACGTCGCCCTGGAAAGCTTGCGACTGCGGTAATTTGAGCCCACCCGCCCGCCCTGGCTGACCCGCCCACCCGCCCAGCCAGGTTACTTTGCGAGAGTTAGTCGACCTCCAGCGGTCTGAAGCAGTGCAGCGGTCTAGGACTGAGGAATGCGCCGGAATCCATGGCCCGGCGAGGAGCTTAGTTGACTTTGCGTGGAGCTTAGTTGACGTGACCAACAGTGAAACTATTGGTCATGAGGGGGAGTTGATATATGTGACTTGGCTCAAGATCTCGGCTCAACCCCGGTGGGGTGCACAGGTAGCAGAGCGGTAGCTGTGTGAACCAGCCTCGAGTCCCCTAACTGTTTTGGGTACCAGGCCTGCTTTTCACAGCCTTCATTTGAGCCATGTCCAGAGCACCTGTGCAGTCGAGATCCTCACTGGCAGCAAGTGATGGGTTGGAGTCATCTCACCCAACTTGCTCTGCAGAGAGCCAGAAAGAAGGCACGGCCCGACTGGAGGGCGAAGCAGCCCGGCTTGGGGAACTCTTCCCTTATGCGAGTCCTCTTACAGCCGGCTGTGGAGTTTCTCCAGCCTTGGAAGACCAGGTAAGATGCTCGAGCAGCCTGGCAAATCCAGAGCGAACTTGGGCCCATAGAGCCAATTGTGGTCCCAGCCAATGCAGGACTTTCCACCAAGCACTCTGCTTTCGCTGGCATCACAAGGGCCGGAAAGAGTGGCTGCTCCTCTCCGAGGACAGCAGCGTGTATTTTGTTCGCACCAGCAAATCCGGCAAACAGTCCGAGCCGGACCCTGTGGGCAATGGAGATGCATGGAAGACCCAGCAGAGCTCCACGGGGGAACGGGAGGCGACCCGCCCGTGCAGTGGCTTCGCCTTTTGAACTTTAATTGCACTGGCTGTGGTAACATTCCAACCCATAACCTCAACTTCTTGCCCGGTCCTGGGAAAAGGCAACCAGCGATCTTGCATGGAGAGGATGGAAGACGCATCGAGCTCTACTGTGCCCTTTGTCTAGAAAGCTTCCTAGCGTGCACGTGGAGCTGGCCGAGTTTCGACCAAGCAGTTAGGAGACCGGTGTTTCTGGACTACGCTTCCCTTGCTAACTTGCGTCAGTTAGGTCACCAAGGTACGGAGCCCGTAGAACCTTTGCTGGCGCCGCTGTCTTCTGCAGCCAGCGCACATGGCTGGACCTTCCTTGAGGAAGGGTGTTCTCAGGATCTAGACTCCCCAGAAGAAGCAGGCAACAGTGATTGGCTGGTGTGTGGCTTTGAAGACTTGGAAGACGTCCCCTGGGAGGTCTGACCTAATCCGGCCCCAACCCACCCAAATTGCAGGAGCTATGCCCTGCCAGAATCAAGGGTGAGATGCTCACCCTCCGGAATCCCTTTGTCACGGGTGAAGCTTCTCCCCGTCCAATCAGCGACGGTCCTGTGAGTCCGTTCCCAAACTGAGAGTGCCATAGGGCACCACGGAGAATCTTGCATAGAATTGGATCATTTAATGATCGCATAAGGATGCAGGTTGTAAGAATGCAAGCAGAAGTGCTCAGTCCCGGCACGTACCCAGATCCATCCGTCGGAATATTTTCGCAGTTGTTCCGATGGACACCCTGCAGGACAGGCCGCCACGATGCGGCTTTTGTTCAGCCTGACACCGGTTCGGCCCCTTTGCTCGGTCTGTGCAGCAGACCGCTGGACCGGGTTTTCGGGCTCAGGTGCTTGTGGGTCTTCCACAGGCCCAACACGGGGTTCTCGCAAACACAGCGCACGAAAGGATAACGTTAGAACCGCACCCTGAAGATCCTCACTGGTTGATGAGGGGAGGGAGGGCGCTGAGGTGTGGCAGGAACGGACGAGGATCCTAGTACGCCGACCGTATGAGGTTTAGGGCATTTCCCTGCATCAGTTTGGGGTTACCCGTGTTTGGCCTGTCGAGGATCTCCTTTGAGATTCCTGCAGGGTGCTGTTGTTTCTCTCCGGGTGGTGCAAGCCCATCTTGGAGGAAGCCTAGCGGCAGGCGTTGTTGTTAGGGACCAATGCTTGGCTGACGGACAGCCAGAGGCACCAGATTGTGGAGGTTAAAGGCTGTGGCTCGGTGCCTGAAAGCCTGCCCAACTGAGCTGCCCAAATCAACCAAGCCCTCCCTGCGTGCAAGTGGTATGGGCTCCTTGGAGCCGCTGAGGTTGAACCAGTTAGTAAGAGCGAGAAAGCTGGTTCCCCTCCCTGGTGAGTAAGTGCGAGAAAGCCAGGTCAGCAAACGGGGCTAACAGGAGCTCAGTGCTGCTGCGGCATGAGTTCCTGGGGCCTAGGTTAGTAAGGGCGAGAAAGCCTAGGCCTGTGCCGGAGGTTGGCGACTTTGCCAAGCCACTTGCGTTCAGTTTAGTACAGGCATTGCCCATGTATCGGTTCCAGACCTTCTGCCTTTTCTGAGTGAGCCGGAAGTGGGTGAGTTTCTCCCCCTGTACTGGCAGGGCTGATAGGGTAGGCAGTACAGACCAGGCAGTTCAACCTGCAGAACATTTTGCCTAGGGCTTTGTACAGTGCCAAACCAGTGAGTAGCCGTAGGCCGCCGAGCTTCTCGCGGAACTGGTTAGGCCCTTTTTCTTCTCTCGGTGCTCCCTGCACATAGTACGGCCGTGTCAAGCAGGCCAAGGACACCTCGAGAGTCCCTTTTCCGTGCATAGTTAATACCTACCGGAACTCCGGTTCCGAAGAGCCTAACCTGGCTAGCGACTCAGCCCGCTTTCGAGTGATATATGTGACCCTCCTAGTTTCCCAGTTGACACGTGATGTGCACTTGAGTTGTCTGCTATGAGTGTGAAGCATAGGCACGAGGACATGTCAGGCAGTGCAGATTTCTTTTGGCTTGGTGAGACCTTGTTTTGAGTGGGAAGAACCGTTTTCTGTTCGTTTTCTCGAAACTCGTTTGTCGGAACTCGTTTCCTGTTTGTGACCTGGTATTTGGTGACCAGAAGTGACTCAAGCCAGTTTAGGTCTGCACAGAGCTCAGCAGAGCACCTAAGAGGTGCTAGGAACCTACCCACAGTGTTTAGGAGTAGAAGTTCCATGGCTGAGTGTTTTCACCTGAAGTACCTTTGTTTTCCCATGTCTGGCAGACAGTGTTTGAAGCTGGAGAGCCGTGCTCGCATTGGCTCAAGACGAGCGGAGCTCGAGAAGCTGTGAACAGCGCAGTGAAAAGAGTCCGCACTTCGTGCTGTGAGGGTTGAGTGTAGTCTTGACCTGAGGTCCCTTAGGCCCCCGTAGCTGTGCCACGAGTTTCAACGAGTTGCTTTACTGGATGACCACCATGGGTGCCCTGGGCTGGTCTTACATTGCTGTTCTTACTGTTAAGTTCCCACTGGCTAACCACCATGGAGGCGCGCTGGCCTTCCTTTGCTGCAGGCTTGAGTAAGGGTTTGACTGCTGTCTGGTCTTTTCTCTTGGAATCGCTGCTGCAACTGCCCTGGAAAGCTTGAAGGCCCTGCTGACTGCGGCTCAGTTTCTACTTGGGAATGTGGTTAGACTGGGCACAGTTGTGCGCCTGGGTGTTGGAAACTTTGGCCGAGATTTAATAATAGAACCGCAAGTTGTGTCGGCTGTTTGCTTGCGGCTGCTCCACTGGCTGACCACCATGGGGTGCCCTGGTCTTTGCATCGTTGTTCTTGCTAACAAGTCCCACTGGCTGACACGGGGCGCGTCCTTGCCTCTCCTCTGGAAAGTTGGCCAATTTGTACCTTCCCTTTTCGCAACTGTGTGCCTGGTACCTGACCGTGTCGGTCGGTAACTCTGCTGTCCTTCTTCGATCTACAGCTTTCCGTGCTAACCTTCGTTGCACCAGTGGCTTCATGATGGTGATTTTGATGATCTGGCAAACCCTCGCATTTTGCGACCCTTCCGCATGCTTGCTGCTTGATTACACCTGGATTTCTGCAACGACCTCGAGAACTAAGCGCGGGGGATACATAGACGTTTGGCGCTTTGGTTTTGGCGGGTTGCTGCGGGTTTTGGTGGTTGTGTTTTGTGGTGGTTTGGGTGTGTGTTTGCTTTGGTTTTCGCACCTGCTCTGTTTCACCTCTAATGTTGAGACCCACAAGAACGGCCTACTGCGCTGCTGATGTAGTAAAGAGGCGTCGGTTCAAAAAAAAACCACCAGCTGGTAAAAGAACTGCCCCGCGCGTGGCTGCCCGTCCGGCCGGGCGAGCAGCAGGGGGGGAGGGGGGGGGGGGGGGGGGGGGAGGGGGAGGGGGGAGGGGAGGGGGGGAGGGGGGGAGGAGGGAGGGGGGGGGAGGGGGGGGAGGGAGGGGGGGCGAGGGGGGAGGAGGGGGGGGGGGGAGGGGGGGGGGGGAGGGGGCGAGGGGGGGGGGGAGGGGGGCGAGGGGCGCTGCTCGTTGGGAAGACGTAGAAGTTCCGAGCCCTGCGAGGAGGTGCGGAGACGCCCGCCTCCACGGCCTGCCGGATTCTCTGGCGCTGCTGTGCCCAAGACATGATTTACTACCCGCCCCCCCGCGACGGCCGGTCGGGCGAACGCGGGTCCTCTAGCCAGCCGGTGTCGACGGGTGCCCCGATTGGGTGCCGAAATTGGGGCACGCAATCGGGGCACCCGTCGGGGCACCTTCTCGGTGTAGCCCGTGTCGATGGGCGAACGCGTTTAGAAGGGGCACTGCGGCCTCGGCGGCTCGGCCTGCTGCAGCATCACGTCCGTGACCTCCGCCTGCAGTGGGATACTGTTGGAACTGCACGTCGGCTTCCTTGCAACAGGGACTGCTTCCGGGTCCAGGGGAACCCAGAGGCTTCAGGTTCACGATTCTCTCTGCTGGCAGGTCCCAAAACATGGATTTCAGGTTGCGATTTCTCTTCCTGCTCCAGGTTCCGAGTGGCCATCGGCTTCAGCTTTGCAATTTCTCTCCCGGTGCTTCCGGGTCCGGGGAGCCCAAGGCGTCAGGGTCGCGATTTTTTGCTGTGCTGTTCCCAGGTCAAGGGCCCTTCAGATTCCACGCTTTCTCTTCCTGCAGCTCCGTAGGACACGTTTCGCTGCGCATTTGCCTGGCGCTGCAGCCCAACGTGCCAGCCTTCGTCCTCTGCGGTCTGTGTGTGATTGCGAAACCCGGTCGCTGCGCAGGGCAGTTAAGTTACTTGGATGCGTCACTTGCATGACCCTGCAGGTCAAGCATGTGGCTGCAAGGAAGCCTATGTGCAGTCCCTGCAGCAGCTGCGGCATGCCGAAGGTCGCTTCTTCGCAGGCCCCTACAGCCTTTACGCTGCAGACTGCCTAGCAGTTCTCTTCTTGGGCGGGTCTGGGCTAAGTCTCAGGGACAGCGGGTTTGCTTTGTGGCCTGTGTACTTTCGGAAAACATCGCCCGCTTCGCGGGGTAGTCAGGGAGTGTGCCGCTCAGCAACAACCTACCTGCATTTCGCTTGAGAACTTAGAGACGAGGCACGCTGAGCGCAAGTCCAGCAGCAAGGGAGCCTACTTGCAGGCTCTGCAGCATCCAAGCTGCAGGCCCAGAGGCCTGCTTGCAGTCCTGCAGCCGCCAGCTGTAAGCTGCCAAGAAAACCCCTTTTCAGCTCCGCGGGACACGTTTCGCTGCGCAAGTGCCTCCTGTGAGGCTGCAGGCCCAACAGTGCCAGCCTTCTCCTCTGTGGTCTGTGTGCGATAGTGAAAACCGGCCGCTGCGCGGGGCAGTTAAGTTGCTTGGATCTTAAACTGCGTCACTTGCATGACACGGACCCTGTAGGCAGGTCAAGCATGCCGGTGCCTCTGCTTAACTTTGCAGCCAGGAACACAGCGACTGCGCTGAGGTTGCTTATTGCGCGCTTTCCTTGGTCAGTAAGAGCGAGAACGCCAAGGAAGTGCCTTGCGCTTTAACGCAGCGAGGTCTCAGCACGCATCCGCGTGCTGTGTGGGCTGTACTGCTATTGTGTGGCAAAACAAGTCTTTTGGTTTCCGCTCTCTGGCCGTTCAGTGTGCATTCACACTTACTTGTCAACTTAACTGCAAGAAGGTGTACTGAGTGCTATTGCTATGGCCCTGGCGCTTGTGTGGGGACTGTCCCTACGGACGCGTTGGGCAGTTTAGGTGACGGAGGTTCCTTGCCTTACGGCCTACCCATACCTTCGCTTAATGTCTGTACCAGACGTGGCACAGCATTGCTATGGGTGACGGGCAGCTGAGTGATTGGTGCCGGTAGGTTCTTGTTTTTATTGGTCTCACCTCACTGGCCTTGCGTTAAGTTGTCTTGCAAGAAGGGCCTCTGCGCTAGCGGTTGCTTCTTTGTAGTCACGACTTATTTTACGCTTGTACAGTTGGACTCTCTAAGTAGATGTCTGTCTCACCCTGAGTGGATTGTCCACACAAGATTGGCCTACTGGGCTGCTAGAGGCGACCATCTCAAAAAAAGCCGCCCTGAGCGAGAGAGGAGAGGTGTTTGTTTTGTGTTGTTAGTTTGCTTGACACATATCTAAGCCAGTAGGTGGATGAACGGGAGTGACTTTGTGCCTTCTTGATGCTCTGGGTGGTTCCGGGGAGGGGTTGTGCTGAGATCGAGGTTTGGTATGTCTTGGTCTGTTCTACAGGACTGGGCGACATCCGTCGCATACGACAACTAAATGGTTGGTCAGATTCCGGTCGGCTCGGTCGAGTCCTGGTCTCCGATTCGCCTGTCTTGGTCTCTGATCCCGTTCCCTGATTCGACCTGCACTGGCGTTTTGGCGTGAGGACAGACGGAACAAGATGGGATGGCGGGGACATGGGGGAGGAGGGTGGAGACCCATAGTGCAGTGAAGCAAGGCTAGCTTTCGTTGTCCTCGGCTTTGTCCCTCGTCATACTTGATTGCCGGCATTGATAGCATTGAATATGAGATTTGAAATTGCAATGGTTTAATTGTTAAAGTAGTATTTTCATATTTATCTTCCATCATAATTGAGCCAGTGGCCCCTCGAGACAAGTCCTAGGTAGAAGCTCCACAAGTCCTAGGTAGAAGCTCCACAAGTTTAGAAATTTTCTTGCACTGAACAGCCACTGGCCCGTCTTCGAAGTGGAATAGCGAATACGCGTTTTGCCTCCTCTTGATCGCATGCAAAGAGCCTGCATGCCGAGCCATTTCACAACAGATGGCTCCGGTTGAGGTCTTCAAGACAAGTAAGGACCCCGATTCGTGAAAATACTTTCAAGCAGACTGCCGAGCAAAAGCTCCTCGACTCCATCTCATGGAGTTCAGGTCGAAGGCCTTGCCTTTTTCATGCTGCCTGGAGATGTAGTTAATGCAGGCCATCGATCATACTGGGGCTGTGGCCAGAAGCGGTGCCCGGCATCGGAGACGTGGCTCTGAACCTTGGGTTCGAACATTTTGGGGGGCGGACGCCTATTTCGAGAACCCGAAGTTGAACCAGGGTGCAAATTCTTCGTGCCTCGGGTTCACCTCAGATTTGCTTGCTTCACGCAGCGGTAGGTCGTAGGGCGAAGGATGTCAGTCGTGGGTAGCTCGGGCACCCGCCTCGCTTGGGAGAGATGTGGCCTTGCTCCCGCCATTCCCTGCCGACGGTGTCCCACCAACTTTGGGTTATGTTCCAAACCCGTATGGAGTTTCCCGAGCCCGGACGGCTGGAAAATGTGCTACCTTGGCAGCCAGAAACCCTCTCGCCTGATGCCACCCGTTTGAAAAAGGAGGGCGTTGCGTTGGCACTGCTGTGTTTGTCCGTCCAAATCCTAGGCAGACAAAAGAACGCTCGGTGCATGTTTCCCCGTGTTGTTCGGATCCTCTAGCATTGAGATTGAGTATAGGCCTAGTTACTTGGGTTCATTATGTTTATGCATTGTGCACACTACCAGGCTATGTACGATAGTTCTGCCTTGTCAAGATCCACATCTTGCACCCCACGCCAGAGTTGTTACATTGTACCTGCCCGTTTTGTTTCCTGACATGCCTGCTTTGCGATAGGTTGCAATCTGATGTCTGGATGCAGAGTCCACCCATTCTTTGTGCTGCAGCGGCGCATAAAGTTATTGGATGAAATCAGCAAGACTATGCGCGAGCTTGGCTTACAGGTGGCATGACAGCAAGACCTCTTGTTTGTTGATCGTTGCCTGTTTGTTATGCAGTTAAATTTTTGTGAGTATGCAGGTTCAAAAACTAGAAAGCAAGATGCAAATGGAGAGGATGAGGGGTGGGTGCTTACCAGCATGAACAGGCGCGATGTGTGTACATTCCACGTTAGAAGCAACCTGGATTGAGTTGTGGAAGGCTCGACACTGATGTGGTGCACGAGATTTGCACCAATCAAGTCGTGGTGACTCTGCAGGCTACGACTGCCATAATCTTGTATTCGTTGGATGGCTGACTATGTGCAGGTGTTTCCTTTTCACGTTTGTGCGTCGCATGCAAACATCCGTGAGGCATGCGTGAAAGAGCTTGTCGAAAACTCCTTGGATGCTGGCGCGTCGAGGGTGGAGGCGGTGACGTATCCCAAGTGGCACAGATGACTGCAACTGTGGACCTTCTCAATGTGCCCCCGAAAATGCCTCGAGATCCGCCTTCGCGAATCGGGGGCTGAGCTGCTCGAGGCCCGGACATTCGACAGTTCTTGTGGAAATGGAGAACGGGGTGGTAGGATTACAATCTTACGTAATTTGTACTGCCGTGTGGCACTACATGCTGTAGACCACATTGTGTCTTGTGCCTGAGTTATTGCATCTGCATGGCCACATTCAAGATTCGGATGCTGTCAGTGGGAGAAGGTGAAGACATGGGCACATTTTCATTGTTCTGTCTGTGTGCTGTGCAACGGCGTTGTCTCCGGCTCTCCACGATGTTGTCCGAGGTTAAAGAACCACTGGCAGTCCGGTGCATTATAAGGGCATCCAGTATTTCGCATCCAGCAACCCTGAACCCCAAAATTTCCCTAAACCCCAAACCCTAAACCCTAAACCCTAAACCCTAAACCCTAAACCCTAAACCCTAAACCCTAAACCCTAAACCCTAAACCCTAAACCCTAAACCCTAAACCCTAAACCCTAGAGCAGCCAAAGCCCCCAAGAGCACCCTGAGAATTCGAGCGCAGGTCGTGGATGACGGCCGAGGCATCAGTTCTGAAGACTACGAGAAGGCCCAGTCTCCCGTTAGGGGGGGATCTTCTGAGCGCCTCTGAATCCTTCCTGTGGGTATCGGGTGGGAAGAATGCCCTTCATATTAATATGTTTCAAGCACAGCTCAAAGTCTCCAGGTTGCAGCCAGACACGCGACTTCCAAGATCCGCAAGTACCAAGACCTCAGCCGCATGGCTGAGGACATAACAACCTTACGCAAGGCTTCCACAGCGTCTGCAGGGTCGAGCAGAAAGGCCATGGTCATGCTTCAGTCGGAGTCCTGCTGAAGTATGTTGGCTCAGGTTCTGAGACGTTCTCGACGTTCGGCTTTCGAGGAGAAGCGCTGTCTGCCATCTGTGCCATGGGAGACATGACGATCGCCACGAAAACTGTGCACGAATCTGCGGTAGCTTGGCTGAGCTTGTGGTGCGTTTACGTGGGAGAAGGGTTCACTTACGGACAGCAGTAGGAGTGCTTGGAAGAACCGCCCCGAAAAAGGGGCGAAAGCTTAAAGACATCGGAGAAGGAAGAGGTTTCCAGCAGGTTGGGTCCATACCTAGTCGACCGCGTTTATGCTGAAGACTTGTTTGCAGCTCAGGCGTGTCTGTTGTCCTATGCCGCTTGGCGAAGCTTGGAAGGTTTCGAAGAGTCCTGCATAGCAGTTCAAGCTCTGTGCGGGGCATGTGGTCAGTTGTCGAGCACTGTTGGTGTCGCGTCGGTGTCATTCGCGTTTAACTTCAGCCTGCAACGGCCCTTAAGTGGGTCATGTATCAGTGATGTATCGCTGATGCACGAATATGTTGCTGGTTTTGTCGTGCTGAAGGACCGCTTTGGCCGCCTGGTCTCGCGCAGTGCCCTTGCGCGGGAGACGGGCACCACTGTGTCAGTGCCGGCCCCAAACGCCTTTGCCGAGCCTTGCATGAGCTTACCTTCAGCAAGTCCTTCAGCAGTGTCAGATCAGAGTCAGATCTTCAGATCGTACAGGAGACCCGCGGTGGGGCCGGAAACGAAAGGAGGCATCTGCTCGGCATATCTCGGCCGCACAGGTGCGGGAACTCTTCAAGCGGCTTCCGGTGCGGCACCGAGAGTTTCAGAAGAATGCCAAGGCCCAGGCGCGCTCCGACTTCGTGTGCTCCCATGCAGCGCCTCTTGCAGCAAGTGGGCGCCGTTGCAACCCTGGGAGGTCAGCGCCACCCTGCGCCTCATTCAAGCCTACGCAGTCGCCCAGCCAGAGGCGGGCGCTAAAATGCCCGGAGAGCCCACAGCGAGCCGCCTCTTTGTCCAACGGACTGCGGTGTGGCATCGACATGGTGTCGAGGTTCGCTTCAGCGTCGTCTCGGAGAAATTGCGCGGGCCCGGTGGCGGCCGAACCACGTTGATGGCCACGTCAGGCCCACACTGCAGACCCTTGATAAGCAGATGTTTGTACTTGCACGTTCTTGTGTTCGATTGGTGGCTTCGTTGCCTCAATTTGGACTCAGGCAATGTTGCTAGCTTCATATTGTATACTCCCCACTTCTACTCCGAACTTGGGTGCAGTCTGGTGCAGGCACGGCACGCAACTGGACTCAGGCCGACCTTGCTCCATCAGATCTATTCAGGATTTGCCTGTTGTGATCATGCATTTTCGCGAGCCTGCTTGCCAGTGCTGTCTTTTTCAGAGAAGATTGGCGAGCTCTGACTTCGGGGCAGCCTCGGATGGCTTTCGGTCGCTTTCGCACGTCAGGGCATGGGATGCAAGGTTGCCTCCCTCCCCCCCCTGTCACTGAATCCTGCTACAAAGGGAAACTGAGAAAGAGGTGAGCTGGAGACCAGGACCTTTGTACGACACATGCGAGGCATTCCGAAACATAAGGGAGTGAAGCTTAGACAGTCCTGTTGGCTGCCTCGGAGGCCGCAGCAGCCGTGCTGGGCGACGCTGCGCTCTCCGGGGCGCTGCCACTGGCAGCCCTTTGCCGGTAAGATTCACACTACCGTAGCTGTGGCGTTTTAGATCGTTTTAGTAAAGATTCGCGAAGTAAAATGTGGCATCCTGTCGTCTTGCATGCTGAAGACACCTGACTGCCGAGGCCACAATGGAAGGTTGGGAGGTGGAAGGTGCCGAAGGGGTTCCCGCTGCATCATGCTTCCAGTGTGGGGCTGCTCGTATTCAAGAGTCTTATTCAAAGGAGGCGGCGGCTTGAGTGTCAAGAGTAGCTCACCGGCCCGCATAGACCTCAAAGACGCTGAGACAAGGATGTCGTGTAGAGGTGCCCATGCGTGCCAAGGGACAACCGTGATCTTTCTCTCAGACTTCTCATGGCGGCCGGGTTCGTGTGCAGGCCTGATCTCCCCCCCCTTCGGCGGGCGCCGAAGCCGCGACGCGCAGCTCTTCTTCGTGAACCGCCGACCGGTCGATCCCCCAAAGCGCATCGCCAAGCTGATTAACGCCACGCCGACTTGGGTTAAGGGATTGGCCTCCGAACCTGAAATGCCCTGAATTGCCCTGAATTGCCCTGAAATGCCCTGAAGTGCCCTGAGCCCCAAACCATGACTCATGAGCCGCCAGGACACCTACCACCAGTACAACTCAAGAGCTTGGCCTTTGGTGATCTTGGCCTTCACTGCTCCTCAAGGTCCGGGGGGCTTCGACACCCGAACTATGGCCAAAAGCCCCGCCGGATTTTGGAGGCCTGGTGGATGTCAACGTAACGCCGGACAAGAAGACCGTGTTCCTGCACCACGAGGCTGGGAGTGGGAGCAGCTTGTGGTGCCCTTTAGGGTCTTCTTTTTGAACCACCAGGTTTCAAGAATTCATCAAAAATGTTACGGAAACCCGCCCCTTGCTCGTCATGCCTCTTTGGGGCCACAAGGAAGCCCTGCTCGCCAAGCTGCAGAGTGCTCTCACCGAGGCCGTGCGTTGCTGCGAGTGACCCGATGACTGTTTCCGAAGTTGCTGAAATAGATGGGAAAAGGCGTCAGACCATTCCGACAAATGCAAGCTGGAAGTATCGCAAAGAGCAAGATGCATGTAATGCCATGCCTCGTTATCATCCTGGTCGTGTCTTCGTCATGCTTGCCTCTGTGGCGTGCGTCCTGTGTGCGTCCAAAGTGCGGTAAGCCGGCCCCCACGTGAGCTCCATGCTTGCATGGATCTCATCTCCACAGCAGTCTGAGACTTTAGCCCCTGAGCGCTGAGCCCTTAAAAGGGAATTTAAGGACCAAGCCACCTTCCATGACAGGCGTTGTCTGCCGGGCCTGACACCTCCCAACGCGGCCTTTGCAGCTTCGGCATCGTGTGGGGCCCTCGGTCAACTCCAAAGAAGCCTTGGGGCATCAGAGTGGCATGGCCATGATCGTTCCAATTGGTTCCACTAGTGCTGTTGCACTCTTCCATTGTGTTGGGTTTAAGGTTTATGGTGGTTTATGCCGTGCATATCTGCCTGTCTTGACCCGTCGTGTGCTCACGTAACCGAGATGAAACCAGCGTTCGTCCAACAAAGCCGCTTTGATGAAGGAGCCTGAGCGGTATGAACGTAACGTAACTGTTGAGTTCCATGATGTTCTAGCGAGCTTGTCTGGCCACGCTCTCGCAGCCAGACGTTGCAAGAATCAAGTCTCCTCAAACCGGAACGTGGACCCTCATGTGAAGAAAGCTCCGACCTCGACCCCGTTTTTTTGGACTCAGCTGCTGGCCTCTGCAATCGTGAGCGCTCAACAGTAAACAAGAATCCCTCAGTGCCCTACGTGCCCCAAGCACGCCAAACCCGAAACCCGAAACCCGAAACCCGAAACCCGAAACCCCAAACCCCAAACCCTGACCTAAACCCTAAACCCCAAACCCCAAACCCCAAACCCCAAACCCCAAACCCTAAGCCCGAAACCCTACAATCTGCCATGTGAAGCCTCCCTGGAGTCCCCGGCGCTCCCGAGGCCCAAGGACACCACGGTGGCGCAGAAGGCCTGACGGGCTCCCTGGGATGATGGGTTTAGGGTTTAGGGTTTAGGGTTGAGGGTTGAGGGTTTAGAGTTTAGGGTTGAGGGTTTAGGGTTTAGGGTTGAGGGTTTAGGGTTTGTAAGAAACCTTGGAAGGGGAAGAGCTAGGACTAGTAGTTCTAATCGTAATGGTAGTCATAGCAGTGCTCATAGTAGTTATAGTGAGTCGTCATAGCAGTAATCAGTCCTACAAGTAGTAGTTGGATGTCAATAGGATTCGGAGTGTTGGATTGGTGTGGGATGTGGCACTGTGGGAGTAGACCGTTTGAGAATCAGATGCCTCCTCCCTGGTGGCCGAGGTTGCTGGTTTCCACCCCAAGGCTTTCACCCAGGGGTCGACTGCACCAAAGATGAGTGCACACTAAACCCGAAACCCTAAATCCCAAACCAAAACCCTAAATCCTAAACCCCAAATCCTGCCTTTTGTCTCAAGGGCCAGCAGCTTCCTGTAGAGCCATGGCTGCCGCTGCCCACTGTGATGTGAGCTCCTACTCCGAGTAGGGCTTCAGAAGCCCTGGCGGTGGCTATGGCCAGGGCCGAGAAAGCCTGGTTGTCAGTTGCACCAAGCAACGGCGACACTGCAGGCGTTGGGGGGGGGAGGGTGTCAAGGTCACTGTCCTGCCGCTGTGAAGCTTGCTGAGGTTGAATGGATCGCCTTGCATGCTCGCTCTGCTCTTTGCGCGGAAAAGTTTTGTCAGGAGATGCCGGCTGTGCCGAACGTCGGTCGCCGTACGTGTCGTCAGTTGAGACAAAGACGACAGCGCCAGGCAGGGAGGTTTGGAAGGTATGATGTGTTGCAGTCCCCAGCAGACAAGCACACCTTTCACTCTGAGACATATTAAAGGTCATAATTGCATGCCTCCATGTCGTCGAAACCGTATCACCTCCCCTATTCTCATGCAAGGCTTCCCAACGCCATCTCTGGAATTCTCACAGGTCCTTCTCCAGCTTTCATGGTGGATCCTGTCGCTCCGATCGAGCTGCGCCCAGGTTTGTTACAGTTGCTGGGGTTATGGGTGGTGATGGACCAGATCTTTCTGTTAAACTCTTGCGCGCACGGCCTCGGCAGTCGGGGCCTGCCTAGTGGTTGTAGGGGAGTCCTGGTGGATGCTGCTGCTGCCGCTCCACCCGTCCCGCGACCTGAAGAGCCGACCGACTATCCTCCGGCACTGATGCTGCTGATGATGAACAGAGGCTGCAGCTACTGAGGCTCGCCAAGCCAAGCGGCTGAAGCGACAAAGGCACCATGAGAGAGCTCAGAGTCGCTGGTGGGGGTGTACGGCGGGAAGTGATGGGCAAGGGGGAAGGAGACCATATCCAGACGCCTCTCGGTCGGAGGCCGAGGCAAGTTTCCTTTTCGAGATTGGGTGCAGCCAACCGTTCTTTACTAGACACGCCTGGGTTGGTTGGCACATCGGATAGAGCAGACAATGACATAGATTGAGACATCATGCTGAGCTCGCACGTCATTGCTCGAGTGATGCCTTTAGGCCTTTAGGAGTGTGCAAGGTGCCTTCCCACTCCGATGCGGATGCTAGTGGCCTCCATGGTTGGCGCGACGTTCATGTTCGTAGGCATGCTCTGCTGTGATGCTGTGAGTTTCTCAATTTCAACACGAAGCACCTTCATCTTTCAAGTTTCACAGACTCTGAACCTCGGCGTAAGATTCGACGCACATGCGTCATGGAAGCTGGCATCCTACCTCTACGAAGGTGCAGGTCGGCTTAACCTTATTTCATCCCTGAGAGGTCTGATCGCCCTGAGCATCTCGTACGTGGGTGTCCCTGGCGTGGAGCGAAGTTCCGGCTTCGTCCTGTGCTTTCGGATGTTGGGCTTCAGCTGGTTGCAGCCTGTCTCAGAGACTCACCAATCGCGTCTGCGCCACATGAGGGGGCAGCGGCGTCCGGTTTTCGAAGTCATGGAAGCTGAGGTACCTGTTGCCCATCAACTTCATCGCGGTCCCTGCCATCCGAGGATGTTCCGAGGGTGCTTTGAAGCAGGGCCCCGTCAAGCGCAAGCATCATGACTAGCTGCGGATGCAGCTCAAATATTCCCAGCAACAGCCTGATGTCTAGAGTTGCTGGAGTGCGAGGATTCACCCTCTACGAGAAGACGCCCGGGTTCGGTGGTCTGTTCTGCTTCAGGAGAGTGGATGCGCATCCGAACCCATCTCGATCGTACCGTGCGAAACGTTTAGCTGGACCTAACTTCGCAACGGGGCAGGGTCGAGTCAACATCATGTCAAGCGTCCAGTGCGCATCCAGGCCAAAGGCCCCCTTCGGACACCCCACCATGCATTATTTCGGCTGCTGCAAAATGCACAGGGCTCCTTCCCGGTGTCCCTGGTGCATTCTTAACATGTATTCGACCCTGGGCCCCTTCGCAACTCTGAAGACCCCCTGGAGCCGACCCCTCATAGAGAGCCAGTTTTGTCTGCAACGCCAAGAAAAGACAAATCTTCATCGGCTTTGGAAGGACAGGACTTGGTTCCACTTCGATGTTGGAGTACGCCAAGGACACGTTCTGTTTCTGAATCTTAGGGGTTTTTGGTACGAGGGGTGTTGATTATCTTGTAGCGTTGCTTCTTCTCGGCAAGGAGACGGGCCAGAACCAGCGTAGGGCCTATTGGGGGCCCTTTCTCGTGCAGGGTGTGTGTGGCTGGGCCCCATTGTGCCGACTCTAAGGGTATGGTATGTGATGGTATGCCATGTGCCCTAAGGCTGGAGCATCTTCTTTCTGTTCATCGACATCTACGTCGGTGCGCACGAGCATTGCGGAATGTTGCTCATCTATGGTGTTGGACACGTTGTTGTGATCTTCGCAGGCCGGGTCTCTCCGTTTGCGGCGAAAGCAACCCCAAACGCTCAGCCAGCCCTTAGGGTTCAGGGTTTAGGGTTTAGGGTTTTAGGGTTTAGGGTTTATAGGGTTTAGGGTTTGGGGTTCAGGGACGACGCTTCGCCAGGAGAAACGACCGCGAAGGTGGCTCTGCCCGACCCGCCAAAGATCACCAAAAGGCAGGGGGGTGAGCTCAAACCATGTCATGTCGGCGCAGGCTGAGGCTTCAGAGTACAGTCCAGCTTCATCGCAATCAGATGCCAAGCCCGACTGTTCAAATTCGGGGGCGCTTGGGTCCGTAGTCGAGATTGCTGCAACGAGGCATCGAACCCAAAACGCCCTAAACACCACCCTACACCCTACACCCTGCACCCTGCACCCTGAACCGCTAAGCCCTAAACCCTAAACCCTAAACCCTAATGACCTCCCAACCTCTTCGCAGGTACCGGGATAGGCTGGGGCCGGTCTCCTTCGGCTTCGCGCAGCCTGCCCGAAGAAGTGGGTTTCTGAAATTCCAGGAGTTCTTGAGAGGTCTTGAGCCCTAAGCTCCCATAGGGTTTAGGGTTTAGGGTTTAGGGTTTAGGGTTTAGGGTTTAGGGAAACAGGAACGAAGAGCCCCTTTGAAGCAGAAAGCCCTTGAAGCCAGGATTATGGGCTTCTTCGCCTTGGCCGCCTTCTACGCGCTGGTCCGGAGCATCCGCGACGTGCAGCCTTGGCCCAGTGGCCCGGGCTTACTTCCAGCTTCTTGTAGGGGTTTTAGGGGTCTTAAAGGGGTTTTAGGGGTTTTAGGGGTTTTAGGGGTTTTAGGGGTTTTAGGGGTTTTAGGGGTTTTAGGGGTTTTAGGGGTTTTAGGGGTTTTAGGGGTTTAGGAGGAAAGGGGTTTAGGGTTTAGGGGCTTGGGGTTTTAGGGTTTAGGGGCGGAAGGGGCCCAAGCTTCCGGGGTCCGAGATCAATCTCCACAGGCCTGACGTTGCTTTCGCAATCGGCTTCTCTTGAGCTTGCTACAGTTGGGTCACAAGCCCTTAACCGAACCCAGCCGTGAGTTGCGAGCATTTACGGCTAACTTGCAAACCCGAAGCCCGAAGCCCGAAGCCCTAAGCCCCAAGCCCAAACCCCTAACCCCCTAAGCTCTAAATCCTAAGAAGCCCTCAGTAGCCCTCAGAAGCCCTCAGAAGCCCTCAGAAGCCCCAAGAAGCCCTCAGCGCTACTTACATCGCAGTCTAGGCCTGCTGCTTCCGATGCTGCTCATCATGTACGAGTGGTTGGGAACCGTTCTGCTGGATGCCACCTTCTGCAAGGACCCGGCACGTCGCACGCGTCGCCAAACTAAACCCTAAACCCTAAACCCGAAACCCGAAACCCTAAACACTAAACCCTAATTGAACCAGTTGATAAGCACCCTCGAGCCAAACTTGGCAGCTGCTCCAATTGAGGAGTACGTGACCAAGAGGGAGGTGAGGAGGGAGTTCGTGAGCAACCAGGGCATCGTCCTGTCCATTGGCACTTTGGGGCGCAATTTGAGGTGAGTTTAGGGTTTAGGGTTTAGGGTTTAGGGTTTAGGGTTTAGGGTTTAGGGGTATGTTTCACATGGGTGTAGTTACGTGTACTTTGGGGAATCTTCCCATATTCGGACTCATGTGGGCATTTCCCCACGGATACCTGAATATACCGCCAAATAGTACAATCCCTATTTTATGAACCCCCAAAAAGGGCACCCCTATTTTCGTAAACCCCCATGTTGCTTTGCTGTGTTGAATTGGGTGTCTGGCGCTCGCTGACTAAGGTGTCGCGCTCCTGCATGCAATGGCAGAAGGCCAGACGCAAACACCTGCTTAGGAAGCAGCGATGCCCAGTTGTCTAAGTATTCTTCGGGCAAATGGGGCTGGGCACACGGAGCACACTGGAGATAAAGTTGGTTGTAGTTGGTATGACGAGGATGGTCGTCTTCAGGCCGTATCCTTTCTCCTTGCAGATGCGAGTCTTTGTTCCGAGAAGCCCCTGTCACCTTCAACCCGGGCAAAATCCTCTGCCCTCGACCCAGGGATGCGGATGGCTGTGGTTCTTTGTCGTGCCCTGGTAGACGGCCACTCGGAGCAACAGCGCTGTGTTTGGACACATGGGGACAGCAGCGAACAATGCGTGCTTTGAAGAGTTGTAGTCGGCAGTGGTCAATGGGCAATGCGACCCTGGCGACCCTGAACCTGCATCTCTTGAAATCAGTAGCCATTGTGGCCTGCGACCCTGAACTTGCATCTCTTGAAATCAGTAGCCGCCGTAGCCGTCTGCAGATGATGAGCTGGGCTACTTGGTTCCCATTGCCAGCGGCACGATCTGGAATGTGGCCCTGCGTGCAGGCTGGGTTCCTCGGTTCGGGTGTCACTGTGTGTCTCTCATATCGTGGCAGGCTTTCAGAGTTCCCTGAAGCTGCAGTGAAAGATCCAAGCGACCGCCAAGCAACAGCGGCCTCAAGCCATGAACTCCGAACACGGGAGCCTCAAACCCGAAAAGGGGGTTTGATAAGGGACGCTAATATAGACTATAGACCTCCCCAATGGTTGAGCCCCTTATAATAAGCATCCCAATAAGGTACCCCTAACTTTCGGAAGCCCCAAGCCCTAAACCCTAAATCCCAAACCCTAAACCCCAAACCCCAAACCCCAAACCCCAAACCCCAAACCCCAAACCCTAAACCCTAAGCCCTAAACCCTAAACCCTAAACCCACAGCCCTAAAAGCGCTTCGGAAGCACAGGCCTCCTGGACTTGCTGGTTGCTTGGGCGACGGCGGGCGCCGTCACGCCCAAACGGTCCAAGCTGCTCCTGCAGGCAAGCTCTCATACTGTTAGGGTTTAGGGTTTTAGGGTTTTAGGGTTTTAGGGTTTAGGGTTTAGGGTTTCGGGTCTAGGGTTTAGGGTTTCGGGTTTAGGGTTTAGGATTCAGGGTAGCCCTCATGGCCCTCATAACCCTCGTAGCTCGCATCGTCATAGCCCTCATAGCCTTCACAGCCTTCACAGCCCTTATGGCCCTCATAGCTCCCATAGCCCCCACATGCCTTCAAAGCAGTCATGCCATGGCTTCTCCAAGAGTTAAGGCTGATCCGTCTCCCTGAACTCCCTCTCCCTTGTGTTCCCTCGTTGTCACCCTCGATTGTACCCTTTTCCAAGTGAGGGCTCCTCCGCAAAGGAGATGAAGTACTGCATGGGATACCCGCAGTTCTTCACCCTCGCAGCGATCGCGCTGGCGCGCATCTGCTCCCTGAACCCGGTCTTGCCGGCGGGTCAGGACTTGCTGCTGAAACCTTCGTAACCGCTCCCCGCTCTCTTCCACGACAAACCCCCATGAAAAGGAGAAGTTGGGCTGGGCCTTGCTGGCGATGATTGGCTTTGAAGTAGTGGAAGATGGCTGCAGCTGGCTCCTCCATCATCTGGGCTGGAAGGCCCCCCCTGGCCAGGGCTCCGGCTGAAGCTTCGTTGCTTCGCATCGGTTCTTTCCGTTCCTCCCGATCTCTGACCATCCTTCTTGGTCTTTCTATGTCTCGCTGTGCCTCTCGCTCTAGCTTCTCTCAATGCTTCTCTCTGTTCTGAGCACTCTGCAATTCCTTTCTTTGCAAGTGCACCTGCGAGGTGCACCCGGCTCCCCCGGAATACGAAGAGCCGAGCATGGGGAGCTCAAGGCAGGCTAGCTTGGAGGGGTCTTGAGGGGGGGATGTTCAGGAGGACTTCGGAGACTGGAGAGTACGTCTTAGGGGGGGTTCCGCGTGAGCTCCGTGGCAGGCCCGCAGTCGCTGCCCAACCTGCTGGCGATGGGCTGCCGGCAGACATCTGGTGGCCTGGACGCCAGATTTTGAATGCAAAGCTCAGCTAAAGTCAGCTACAAAAACCCATCTACACCCAACAAAACCCCAACACGCACACAAAGGCTTGAACCCCTTGAACCCCCCCCCCCCAGACATGGTGAGCTTTGAGCTTCCTTGGAGGCTCCAGAGGGAAGGCATGGCGAGGGGCCATCCAAGAGCCTTTGTCGTGTTGGCCTCTCATGCGTAGTTGCACAGACCATGGGAGAACGACTTGGCGACACCAAGGAGGAGGAGAGGAGGAGGAGGAGAGGAGGAGGAGGAGAGGAGGAGGAGGAAAGGAGGAGGAGGAGGAGGAGGGAGGAGAGGAGGAGAGGAGGAGGGCAGGAGGGGAGGAGGAGGGTGCTCAGCTTGATCTCTTGCCGTATATTGCCGTCGTCTGAGGAATGTGCTGTGCTAATTGCCTTATCAGAAGAAGCCGTAGCCATATGAGCTCAGTGATGTCGTCGTCTCTTTTCGCGGTAAGCCTTGACATGCCGGACGCGAGTATGCCAGGCCCTTCTCAAGGATTGGGGATTTCTTCTGAGAGCCAGGCATTTAACGACTTGACTGTCAAGACTATGGAACAAGTTGCGAGTGGAGGCTGCGACGCGAACAAGGCAGAGTCCCTGATGCACTCTTTGCAGTCCTTGACCAAGGCACGGGTAGAATCCAAGCAAAACAACACCATCGAGCACAATGCTACAATCATCAAGCAACAGATGAGCACCATTGCTGAGTTAAGCAATGAGATCAACAAGATGCGCTTGCAGAAGCAGAACTTGGAGACAATGCCCCCCGAGCCACTCGAAGACAAGAAGAGGAAGTTACCGGATACCGACAAAGAGAATCAGGTTCCGAAGCCAAAGGCAAGGAAGTTTCCGGAGACCGACAAAGAGAATCAGGATCCGAAGCCGAAGGCAAAGCCAGTCCCAAAAACACATGCATGTCGAAGCAGCCGACAACACCACATGCGACGTGGATCCCTTCTCGACAACACGGAGGCCTTCAGTATGATTCGGTCATGTGCCTGGGTGGTATGGTTGGCGAACCAAGTGCTCTCGAAGGTCATCGAAGGCAAGGCTGCCTCGACCAGGCCTGGTCGAGGCAGCCTTGCCTTCGATGACCTTCGAGAGCACTTGGTTCGCCAACCATACCACCCAGGCACATGACCGAATCATACTGAAGGCCTCCGTGCACCTGTCAGCCCTGTGCCAGGTGCAGGCCACTCCGGCGTTGCTATGGAAGCCGAACACGAAGTACGCGAAGCCGCCATGGGTGGACAACCCCAGCTGTCTATCGGGCAGGCGGACCTCCATGACGGACAAAATCTGCAAGCTCGAGATGCAATTGTTGAGGTTTCATGCTCCACTGACGACCACGGGCATGCATACTCTATGTCTCAATGCCCTGGATTCGGAAGTCCAAGCAGTGCTCGAGAAATCGCTTTACTTCATGGTCCACCTGCTGAAAGCTGTGGATGCTGACGGGGTCGCCTACTACAAGGTTGGCCGCACTCGTTCCACATGCATGGGTCAACGCTTGTGGCGGTATCAGGTGGAAATGTTAGCTGTGGAGCCACGTCTTTCCCTCGTCGAGGTCCTGGAGATCCATTTGCTCTCCTCGGAGTTCCACGCCAAGCGTTTCGAGGGCAGGGTACACCGCCTCATGCTCTGCAACAAGCCTGAGCTGCTCTTAGGAGCACGCCAGAAAACACGGGAGATTTATTACGCTACCGCCCTGCCGCACCTTATCAATCTGTTCGCAGAGACGGCTGCGATGTCCAAGAACGATTTCGTGAATGAGATGTCAGCGGGAGCACTTAAAACAAGTGTCTTCTCCAACGCTGCGGAGGCCACCCCGGACACTACGGATGATGAGGTGACTGAAGCTAAGTAGGCACGTCGTCGTGTACAGAACGCAGTCCGAGTGCTCCAAGCGTGCAATCAACAAGCTTTAGAAGAGAAGTCAGAAAGAGGCGCTGCAGCTGCAGTGTTTTGGTGCGGCTTTCTGTGCGGCTGCGTGCTTGAAGAGTTCCCCCGCCCTCTCTTGCGTGTGTGACGCCGACAGCAGGGGTTTTGCTGGCGGTGGTGATGATGGTGGTGTGGTTGTGGGGATGATGACGACGATGATGATCATGGAGGGAGTGAAGGTGGAGGTCATGATGGTGGTGGTCATGAAGGTAATGGCGGTTGTGGTGGTGATGATGGTGATGTGACGATGTCGGCATCTCTAACGGTGAATGGCGTAGTTGTGAAATTGAGGTGCCTACGAGAAAACTTCCAGTATTCGTACTCCCGGGCGCCCTTTGGCACGCTGCCGCTTTGGGCCCACGCTGCCCCGATCGTGATTGCGCAGTTCCACACGCTTCTCTGTGTCATCATTCTTATGAACGGCCTGCCCTACGTATTGGGCCCCGCGGATGTGAGCCGGTCGTCTGTAGGGACTTTTTATTGAGTTCAGGCTGCTTTGAAGTTTGGATGAAGGCTTCGACGGCTGTTGAACCTTCATTCGTGACCGACGGCACCTACTTCTCTTCCGGGCTCAAGGAACGTTGTTGGATATCGTAGCCTTGAGAGAGGAACTTGACGGCCGAATCGAACCCATGCCCTCGTGATCCCTCCTCGTGTCCAGGATCCTTCTTTACGATGTTTACGTAAACCTTCGCGCCGTTTGCGCTTGCGCTTCGCGAGGTTTCTGTGATGAAGCTTACGATGGCCTCGGCAGGGCGATTCTATGGTGGCCTATTGAGGAGCCATGTGGTGCCTGAGAGCAAACCCTAAAGGGCTTTAAAGGGCCTATTGAAGTTTATTGGCAAATTGCATCCTCCTGGGTCATGCTCGCTTATTAGCTCGAGCCAAAACCGGAGGTACACCTCTACAGACTGCTTTGCGCCATGCGTGCACTTTACAGTCGTTGCGCTGTATTCATTCTGCGATCCATTCAGCTCAGAAGCTGTGGGTCCTGCCGCATTTGTTAACTCATGCAGTATGCCAACTCTTGAGTGGCCGTCGGACTGTCAGACTGTACAGGACAGAGACAGGACGTTGCTTATGGCTTGCGTGCCGAATCACAAAGTGATATCGGTCGCTCGCCCAGCGCCTGACACAAAGAGTGATGGCTGAAATCAGTGTCCTTGATGCAGAGCCCCGCAACCCTGCAGCCCTAACGGGGGGGCTTAGGGTCAATTATCGGCTCCCCTCAGACATCCTACGCTTCAAAACGCCTGCTAAGATGGTTTAAATGCAAACGCGGTCCCCAAAGTTTCGATGCATGGCTTGTGGGGCGTGGAAGGATCTCGGCACCTGCGACCCTCGCAGTGGGGACCTCGGATTCGAAATGGGGCTTGAATGGGTTGAACGTGCCTTATCTTGGAGGGTAGCAATGGGGCGCATATCTGTGGTCAATGCCAGAATGCATACTTGACATGGCGGGTGTCGCTTTTAGAGTTTCGGTAGGGGAGTCCGAGGGTGTGGGGTTGAAACCCGTGTGCCGCCCTCCAGAGTAGGTGCTGGCCAACTAGATTCAGCACACCTGTAGTCGCACGGTGCAGTATGCTCACGCCTATGTTGTACATCGAAAGACCAGATCCGTAGATCATGGTGTCGTTCAACCCGACGCACTTTTCAAAGCAGCTTTTCCTGACTGAAGACTTCCCTAAACCCCAAGTCTCAGACCCTGATTCCCGCACTTCTGTGGGAGGCACGCTTCCTCCTTCTCTGCCGGAAGCCACGGCCGGAGCCTTAGCTTTCGGTTTGGGGCTGGGGATCCTGAGCGTTTGGGGGCTGAGGGGGCGGAGAGACGAGGGCAAAGCTTACAGACTTGCAGGCCTTTCCTGCCGAGATCTGCCCCAGCCTGGCACCTATAATTCACCAAACTGGAACCGGCGGCGTAGGCGTGTTAGGGAAAACGCTCCTGACAATGGGCCGGGTCGCATGGTTGGGTTTTTGGTTCACCGGTTCTTGCGGGTGTGAGGGCCAGCATGTGGCTTAAAGCGCCCTCATGAGCATCCGCCAGGGGTTGGGACCCCGCGAGAGCAGAAGGCCTTGGATGGCGTTCCAACACTCAACGGACCGGCAGAAGAAATTCCCCATTTGCAAAACAACGGCGACAAAGTAACTCTCAGATATTCTCAGATCGTCGGCGCGGTTTAGCTGGAATTCTGAGTTTGACACGCCGCAAGTGCCTGAACCACCAAAGGTCGGCGCAATTCAGGATGGCCAGGATGAGAAGATGGAGGAGAAGCACCAGCAGGCCCAGCAGGAACATGTGGCGTTGAGTCTTGCAAGCCTTCCGGGACTTCCGGGCTTTTCAAACCCCCTAGTACAAGGGGGCCCGGGGCTGGACGGCATGTGAGGAGACGGCTGACAGGCCCGACTTGCCGGTTTCGCTGGCGCCTGAGGGCTCAACGCTGGAAAAAGACAAGCCCATGCGTTGCATTGCTTCTGCTGATTGTGCAGAGTTCACTTGCGGTGCTGATGTCGGCCTTTGCTCTTGGCCACAAGCCCTAGTCCGAGTTGCAAACTAAACCCCCTGATCTCCAAGGCCCTTGCAAGACTCCACGGAACCACGGGCAACGCCGGAGGAAACGGAGGACATCGAGGATTTGTGCCTTTGCCGCGAGCAAACTCCATACTTTGTGCCATGTGTTATGTTTGAGGAATGGGTTTTGAAGTTTTAGCACATCTTCGGGTTTAAGGTGATGTTGATTGTTCACCGGAAAGTGTGAGGGGAGGACCTCACGGATGGGAATGTTTGGAGAATCTGCAGGTCGCAGACATTCTGCTTGCCCTTTCGTGAACCTGGCACTTATTGATTGTGGGATCAAGATACCTCTGAGCACCCAATTCGTGACCTCCAGCACCCAGGAGCCAGGCAAAGTACAAGCATCCGCACGCGGTCCGTAAGTTTGATGCCCTCCATAATAGTCAGATCCTTGGTGTTGTCATATTCCGTATTCCCTTCTGCTTCGTCATGGAAGACTCTGCGGGGGCTTATCCCGTGGGTCTGGCCGCGTGTGTGCCCCCTGATGAGAGGGCAACCTCGGCTGGCGGCCCGAGCTCCGGTGACTCAAGCTCCGGCGGCCGAAGCTCTGGGAGCATGCCGGACAAGCTGGAGTCATTTCTCGAGGATGTCACGGCCACGCTGGTGGAGTATGTGATGGGCGGACCCGACTCGAAGAAGCCAGTAGTGAAGCTGAAAAGCCCTGCTGAGCTGGACGGTGCCTTCTCCAGCGTGGGGGTGTCACTGGAGCTTGGGGATGGTGACGCCCCGACTCCTCTCGCTGCTCTGCACCGCGCACTCGAGGTGACGCTCGACCTCTCTGTGCGCACGCACCACCCTCTCTTCCTCAACCAGCTCTACTCCCAGGCTGACCCAGTTGCCATTGCGGCGGACTGGTCTGTTGTGGCTGCCAACACGAACGTCCACACCTTTGAGGTGGCGCCTGTCTTCACAGTCGTGGAGCGGCACGTGCTGGACAAGATGGCGCGCTGTGTCGGTGGGAGCTTTGCGAGGGCCCATGAAGGCCTCTTCGTCCCGGGTGGCAGCATTGCGAACATCTACAGCATGCACCTGGCACGCGCACGCGCGGTCCCCAACATCAACAAGACTGGGCTGGCCGGCGGACCTCGCCTGGTGGCCTTCACCTCTGCACAAGCGCACTACAGCTACAAGAAAGCAGCCAGCTTGATCGGCCTTGGTTACGACAACCTCGTGGCTGTGGAGTGCGACGAGTGCGGGGCAATGGTGCCTGAGGCACTGGCTAGGGCCGTGCAGGAAGCCCTAGCCGCGGGTGCGCTGCCATTTTTTGTAGGCGCCACCGCGGGCACCACTGTCACCGGGGCGTTTGACCCCTTTGATGCCATTGCAGATGTGGCTGCGCGCCATGGCATGTGGATGCACATCGATGGGTCCTGGGGCGCTGCGGCGCTGCTGTCGTCCGACCCTACGGTGCAGGCTCTCATGGCGGGTGCAGGCCGGGCCGACTCCCTGACCTGGAATGCGCACAAGCTCATGGGCGCGCCCCAGCAGTGCAGTACGTTTTTGGTTTCTGGCCCGCCTGGGCAGCTGGCAGCCTGCAATGGCACCTCGGCCGCCTACCTGTTTCAGCCGGACAAGCTCTACGCCGAGTACGATCTCGGGGACAAGACCATCCAGTGCGGCCGTAGGGCGGATGCGTTCAAGCTGTGGCTGGCGTGGAGGGCACTGGGGGACGAGGGTTGGGCAGCGCGTGTGGACCACTGCCTTGCATTAGCAAAGCACTTTGAGAACAAGGTGCGCAGCTCGTGCGGGAAGTTTGTCATGGCAAAGCCTCGGACGTACACCAATGTGTGCTTCTGGTACGTGCCGTCCGCAATGCGTCCCTGGGACCCAGCCACCGCCGACGAGCAGGCGCGCAGCAAGATGGCAAGGGTGGCAGTGGGCATTAAGGCGGAGATGCAGAGGCGTGGGCTCGCCATGATTGGCTTTCAGCCGCTGGGCAACCTGCCCAACTTCTTCCGCATCGTTTTCCCAAGCTGCATCAACACAACCATGGCTGACGTGGAGCAGCTGCTGGCAGTGATGGAGGAGATCGGCGAGGGGCTGGAAGTGTGAAACCTTCCTTGGCCTTCGCAGAGGCATCTCTGCATGTCTGTGTGCGAAGAAGAAAGAAGCCTGGCCTGTTTGAGCTAGCTGTCTGAGTGTAGTAAGATAGCCGATAGCCTGACTGACATGTCCAGTTCCAGACCCTGAACCCAAGTCTCCAGACCGCAAAGCCCGAAACGCGCAGCCGTGTGTTGCAATGTTTCGGGACGGCTGCCTGATTCAAGGCAGGCTTTCAAATCTCGGGCCTTCTTCCCAGGTGCATCACCGAGTTTTTAGAGACGACATCCCCGGTGCAGGTCTGCGATGGTTGGGCTTTCTTTGTGAATCCTGAACTGGGGGTGGGGTGGGGGGGGAGGGGGGTATCTAAACAACGTGGGTCTCTATTATCATTCCGTAATCCCTTCCCCCTAATACTCAAACCACCCCTTTTAAATATTCTTTTTCCCGGACCCTGCCGGCACCCAGCCCAATACTAAACCTGTTTGAGAATTAGGGGGGGAAGGGTTCGGGGCCTTCGCCCTGAGTTGAGCCATTAGGTTTTAGGATTTAGAGCCCCCGTAATTTTAAATGTTTTTCGGGCCTGTAGGGTTTTCTGGCGCGCTTGGAATCTTGGCAGGGCCAGCTGGCAGCCGAGTCAGCTGCATCCTCCGTGCCAGGCAGCGAGGGGAGGTTCTGGCAGCCTATCTGACTTCTGATTGACACATCGTATACACTAGCCTGTCAGCCGTGTGTCGGCATCGCCAGGCCCAGCGATCTGTGGGGAGGGGTTTGGGTTTGGGCGCGAGAGCTTCGCGATGTGCGGGTTGAAGCGCATGGCCCACCTGCCAGACTTCCCTTCCCGAAGCTCCGTCTGGTCGAAGTCGCTCAAGCGCAGGCTTCCGATGGGCTGGGGTTCAGAATCTAGGTGTGCTCTTGCCCATGCGGAGTTTTCGTTTACAAAAGCTAGCCAAAACCTACAGACATGAGAACGATGGATTTCAAGCATTTTTGGCTGGTGTGCTCTGATCTGATGAGAGATCGCCAAGCTGCTGAAGTCAGTAGATTTGCAGAGCCTTTTATTCTCAGCAGCCAGTTGTAGCCCTCTTCGGTAGACTCCTTAACCATGGCTCGTGCTCTCCTTGTTGCCCTGCTCTTTGCACCGGCGGCCGCGTACGTGGTGCCCAATGCCGCCGGTGTCTCATCGAGCGGTCGGCCTGCGCAGCCAGCTCCGCAGATGCAGCTGGAGCAGCTGGAGATGGAAGAGCCGGAGACCTCCGGAGTGTTCGGGGTCCTTGCTGCTGGCTTCGGCGTGGGTGCTATCATGGGATGGCTGAACTCTAGAAAGCAGCAGGTCGCGGCCACCGCGGCCGCAGCCACAGTTGCCCTGGCCCCTGGTGCCGCCCAAGCGATGGTGGACTATGACGGTGTGAAGTACCTGGGTGGCACGGACAAGGTGGACATCAACAATGCCAACATCCAGGCCTACCGACAATTCCCTGGCATGTTCCCTACCGTCGCTGGTCTGATCGGAACCCATGGCCCATACCAGCAGGTTTCGGACATCTACAACATCCCGGGCATGACCGATCAGCTGAAGAACATCGCCAAGAAGTACGAGGGCAACTTGGTCTGCTTGCCTGCCAGCCCCGCCTACTTCATCGACCGCATCAACAACGGCCTGTACCGCTGAGAGTGTGAAAGGCTTTTTGAACGCGCGAGAGTCGTAGAAAGTCTCAGCGTTTGAGGTTCTTCGCCATTGCGCGTGAATGTAGCTAGTGCTCGGCCGCCCTGAAGATCCTGAAGGATTTCGACGACAGGACTTGCACCTAGCTGCAGCAAATCCGCGGAAGAATGCAGTAAACGTGAAGTGCGTGCAGCATGGTCAGACACAGGAATGCAGGACATGAGTGCACATATATGCATATACACTTGTACGCGTCCTTCTGAGTGTGGTAGACGACGCACAATGTCTCAGCCAAAGTCCGTGAAGCTATCCGCTTGCCAGCAAGATGCGACTGCTATGAACAAGGGCCTTTAAGGATCAAGTGGCGAGACTCCTGTACCCTCTACGGCAGACTCCTTAGCCATGTCTCGTGCTCTCCTTGTTGCCCTGCTCTTTGCACCGGCGGCCGCATACGTGGTGCCCAATGCCGCCGGTGTCTCATCGAGCGGTCGGCCTGCGCAGCCAGCTCCGCAGATGCAGCTGGAGCAGCTGGAGATGGAAGAGCCGGAGACCTCCGGAGTGTTCGGGGTCCTTGCTGCTGGCTTCGGCGTGGGTGCTATCATGGGATGGCTGAACTCTAGAAAGCAGCAGGTCGCGGCCACCGCGGCCGCAGCCACAGTTGCCCTGGCCCCTGGTGCCGCCCAAGCGATGGTGGACTATGACGGTGTGAAGTACCTGGGTGGCACGGACAAGGTGGACATCAACAATGCCAACATCCAGGCCTACCGACAATTCCCTGGCATGTTCCCTACCGTCGCGGGTCTGATCGGAACCCATGGCCCATACCAGCAGGTTTCGGACATCTACAACATCCCGGGCATGACCGATCAGCTGAAGAACATCGCCAAGAAGTACGAGGGCAACTTGGTCTGCTTGCCTGCCAGCCCCGCCTACTTCATCGACCGCATCAACAACGGCCTGTACCGCTGAGAGGGTGAGAGTCTTTTTGAAGAAGTGCGAGCATGGTAGCAAGTCTCAGTCTTCGAGGTTCTTCGCCCTGGGGCGTGCAAGTAGCTAGTGCTCGGCCGCCCCGAAGATCCTGAAGGATTGTGACGACAGGACTTGCACCTAGCTGCAACAAAGGGAAGAATGTGTAAGACGTGCTTTATGCACGATGGCTAAACACGGAATGACAGTTTAGTGCAGGACACGAGTGTATTGTATTTGTCTTTCCGCGCGTGGTGTTCGTGGTCGACATCCTTGCTGGGCTAGAACCTGCTAGGAAAGAGACTAATGCTGGCCGCTTGTCAGCGTGATGCATGTGCTGTGTGCGAAGGCCTTCAGTGGATCACAGTGGCCAGACGTCCTGTAACCCCCTCGGCAGACTCCTTAGCCATGTCTCGTGCTCTCCTTGTTGCCCTGCTCTTTGCACCGGCGGCCGCATACGTGGTGCCCAATGCCGCCGGTGTCTCATCGAGCGGTCGGCCTGCGCAGCCAGCTCCGCAGATGCAGCTGGAGCAGCTGGAGATGGAAGAGCCGGAGACCTCCGGAGTGTTCGGGGTCCTTGCTGCTGGCTTCGGCGTGGGTGCTATCATGGGATGGCTGAACTCTAGAAAGCAGCAGGTCGCGGCCACCGCGGCCGCAGCCACAGTTGCCCTGGCCCCTGGTGCCGCCCAAGCGATGGTGGACTATGACGGTGTGAAGTACCTGGGTGGCACGGACAAGGTGGACATCAACAATGCCAACATCCAGGCCTACCGACAATTCCCTGGCATGTTCCCTACCGTCGCTGGTCTGATCGGAACCCATGGCCCATACCAGCAGGTTTCGGACATTTACAACATCCCGGGCATGACCGATCAGCTGAAGAACATCGCCAAGAAGTACGAGGGCAACTTGGTCTGCTTGCCTGCCAGCCCCGCCTACTTCATCGACCGCATCAACAACGGCCTGTACCGCTGAGAGGGTGAGAGTCTTTTTGAAGACGTGCGAGCATGGTAGCAAGTCTCAGTCTTCGAGGTTCTTCGCCCTGGGGCGTGCAAGTAGCTAGTGCTCGGCCGCCCCGAAGATCCTGAAGGATTGTGACGACAGGACTTGCACCTAGCTGCAACAAAGGGAAGAATGCATAAGACGTGCTTTATGCACGATGGCTAAACACGGGAATGACAGTTTAGTGCAGGACACGAGTGTATTGTATTTGTCTTTCCGCGCGTGGTGTTCGTGGTCGACATCCTTGCTGGGCTAGAACCTGCCAGGAAAGAGACTAATGCTGGCCGCTTGTCAGCGTGATGCATGTGCTGTGTGCGAAGGCCTTCAGTGGATCACAGTGGCCAGACGTCCTGTAACCCCCTCAGCAGACTCCTTAGCCATGTCTCGTGCTCTCCTTGTTGCCCTGCTCTTTGCACCGGCGGCCGCATACGTGGTGCCCAATGCCGCCGGTGTCTCATCGAGCGGTCGGCCTGCGCAGCCAGCTCCGCAGATGCAGCTGGAGCAGCTGGAGATGGAAGAGCCGGAGACCTCTGGAGTGTTCGGAGTCCTTGCTGCTGGCTTCGGCGTGGGTGCTATCATGGGATGGCTGAACTCTAGAAAGCAGCAGGTCGCGGCCACCGCGGCCGCAGCCACAGTTGCCCTGGCCCCTGGTGCCGCCCAAGCGATGGTGGACTATGACGGTGTGAAGTACCTGGGTGGCACGGACAAGGTGGACATCAACAATGCCAACATCCAGGCCTACCGACAATTCCCTGGCATGTTCCCTACCGTCGCTGGTCTGATCGGAACCCATGGCCCATACCAGCAGGTTTCGGACATTTACAACATCCCGGGCATGACCGATCAGCTGAAGAACATCGCCAAGAAGTACGAGGGCAACTTGGTCTGCTTGCCTGCCAGCCCCGCCTACTTCATCGACCGCATCAACAACGGCCTGTACCGCTGAGAGGGTGAGAGGCTTTTTGAAGACGTGCGAGCGTGGTAGCAAGTCTCAGTCTTTGAGGTTTTTCGCCATTGCGCGTGCACGTAGCTAGTGCTCGGCTGCCCTGAAGATCCAGAAGGATTGTAACGTCAGGACTTGCACCCTGCTGCAACCAATCGGCTGAAGCTCGTTACGTGTCTTTCTGCTCGCTGTGTGGTAGACGACCTTGCTGGACCCGGCTAGAATCTGCTAAGACAAATGCTTCCGAGCAGGATACATGTGCTATGAACAAGGGCCTTTAAGGATCAAGTGGCGAGACTCCTGTACCCTCTTCGGCAGACTCCTTAGCCATGTCTCGTGCTCTCCTTGTTGCCCTGCTCTTTGCACCGGCGGCCGCTTACGTGGTGCCCAATGCCGCCGGTGTCTCATCGAGCGGTCGGCCTGCGCAGCCAGCTCCGCAGATGCAGCTGGAGCAGCTGGAGATGGAAGAGCCGGAGACCTCCGGAGTGTTCGGAGTCCTTGCTGCTGGCTTCGGCGTGGGTGCTATCATGGGATGGCTGAACTCTAGAAAGCAGCAGGTCGCGGCCACCGCGGCCGCAGCCACAGTTGCCCTGGCCCCTGGTGCCGCCCAAGCGATGGTGGACTATGACGGTGTGAAGTACCTGGGTGGCACGGACAAGGTGGACATCAACAATGCCAACATCCAGGCCTACCGACAATTCCCTGGCATGTTCCCTACCGTCGCTGGTCTGATCGGAACCCATGGCCCATACCAGCAGGTTTCGGACATTTACAACATCCCGGGCATGACCGATCAGCTGAAGAACATCGCCAAGAAGTACGAGGGCAACTTGGTCTGCTTGCCTGCCAGCCCCGCCTACTTCATCGACCGCATCAACAACGGCCTGTACCGCTGAGAGGGTGAGAGGCTTTTTGAAGACGTGCGAGAATCGTAGCAAGTCTCAGTGTTTGAGGTTCTTCGCCATGTCTCGTACATGTAGCTAGTGCTCGGCCGCCCTGAAGATCCCGAAGGATTGTGACAACAGGACTTGCACCCAGCTGCAACAAAGCTGCAGAAGATGCATGCAGCATGCCCAGACACGAGTGCAATAGCATAGTTGTTTGTGCTTTTGAAGCGTGATGTGTGGTTGATAACTTTGCTGGACTGTTAGAGCCTGCTGTAAGAACAATGCTTGCCCGCTTGATGCATTGGCTGTGTGTGAGGGCCTTCAGTGGATCACAGTGGCCAGACGTCCTGTAACCCCCTCGGCAGACTCCTTAGCCATGTCTCGTGCTCTCCTTGTTGCCCTGCTCTTTGCACCGGCGGCCGCATACGTGGTGCCCAATGCCGCCGGTGTCTCATCGAGCGGTCGGCCTGCGCAGCCAGCTCCGCAGATGCAGCTGGAGCAGCTGGAGATGGAAGAGCCGGAGACCTCCGGAGTGTTCGGGGTCCTTGCTGCTGGCTTCGGCGTGGGTGCTATCATGGGATGGCTGAACTCTAGAAAGCAGCAGGTCGCGGCCACAGCGGCCGCAGCCACAGTTGCCCTGGCCCCTGGTGCCGCCCAAGCGATGGTGGACTATGACGGTGTGAAGTACCTGGGTGGCACGGACAAGGTGGACATCAACAATGCCAACATCCAGGCCTACCGACAATTCCCTGGCATGTTCCCTACCGTCGCTGGTCTGATCGGAACCCATGGCCCATACCAGCAGGTTTCGGACATCTACAACATCCCGGGCATGACCGATCAGCTGAAGAACATCGCCAAGAAGTACGAGGGCAACTTGGTCTGCTTGCCTGCCAGCCCCGCCTACTTCATCGACCGCATCAACAACGGCCTGTACCGCTGAGAGGGTGAGAGTCTTTTTGAAGACGTGCGAGCATGGTAGCAAGTCTCAGTCTTTGAGGTTCTTCGCCGTGGGGCGTGCATGTAGCTAGTGCTCGGCCGCTCCTAAGATTCAGAAGGATTGTGACGTCAGGACCTGCTCCCAGCTGCAACACATCTTTCGAAGATCACTGTAGCGGGCGGCGCATGCCGTGTGGCTGGTGCTCCGCTGTTACATGTATCACCGCTGCGAGAGTGAGCAGAAAGTGTTGTGACAGATCTCGACACCTCACAGGCAGCTAGCCCACAGCCCGAAGCCTTCTTCTCATTGTCTTCCGTATCCCAGTTTGACGGAGTTGCCACAGAGCTGTCAAGCTGACATTAGAAGTCATACTTTCCGAGGCATCAGAGAATCCACAGAATCCCGGTGAAGCTGCTTGCAAGGGGAGCCCACTGAGCCCACAGGCACAGCGAGGCGAGCGAGGAGTTGCCGGGTGTGGAGGTCATCGAGCTCCGAGACCTGGAGGCGGGTGTTCCCACGCCGGCTCATCGGTGCCAGTTTTCTTACCACTCCACAATTCTGGACCTTCTGGGATAGGCTTGACCTGCTGATGCTGTGTGAAAGCTACGCAAGCGCTTGGAAACCAAGGATGCTAGCGGATGGGGGTGGGGAAAGGGTTACTCAGCGCGACACATCTGACTCAGATCCGCACCGCCGCACTGCGTTCAAGGCAGCGCTCTGAACTCAACCCGATTCCGTCTTCTCATCACGCGTTTTCGCTTCTGAACATGACTGCGCGCAACCCAAGTCTTTTCTTCGCTAGTAAAAGCTTTTGTGCCCCCGCGTTTTGCATACGTGTTGCTGGGCCAGGTTTGAAAAGCACACAGGTCCAATTCGGCGACTGGAAGCTCACTCTGCACACCGGTTGCCATGCCCTCCTAAACCCTAAAACGCTAAAACCCTAAACCCTAAACCCTAAACCCCAAACCCCTAAACCCTAAACCCTAAACCCCTAAAACCCGAACCCCTAATCCCTCATCCCTACACCCGACTCAAGTCGGATGTGCCGACCTCGGGCGCGGCGATCCTCGGAACATCATTTCAGGGGTCGGTTTTTTTTGTTTCTCCTTCCGGGCTCTCCTCTCCAGGCTGATCGTCCCACTCCGGTGGAGGGGGGCCTCGGAGTGAGGGGAGTGGGCTCTCGGGTTAGCCATAGGGATGGCGGTTTTTTCGCTGGGATTGAAGCTGGAGGAGGACCGCAGTCTGTGGATTTGTCAGCAGAACCCCCCCCCCGCCCCTGGACATGGGTTTGGATGAAGCTCACCGTCGGGGCGGGTCAAGGGCAACACGGGTAGGGTCGGAGGCACGCGTGGAAAACCACGAAAAAGACATGGGGCCGAAGCCGCTGATGCTCATGATGCTCCCCTGGTTTTGGGCTTCTGGTGGGTGCAAGGCCCAAGCGGTCCTTGGTGTCTCAACCTGTACAAGCTCCTGGGACTGGTTTCGGGGCTTTAGGGTGTTAGGGTGTTAAGCCCTCGACCCGAAACCCTAAACAACACATCGCTTCTTAGTGTTTGGGGCATCGCAGAGATCGGCAGACCTCGCGCCGTGCTTGCCCAAACTTGAAAAAGCTCCTTAAGTCATCGCCACGCTGTTGACACACAATGCGCGGAAGTCCGCCCCAAAAGCAACAAGATCCGGGCCTCTAAAAGACATGCCCACCCTTTCACATCATGTGATGTTACTTCAAGGCATGTAAAACCATTTTGTAGCTGGTTGAAGCTCTACACACCCTACTTGCGGGCCCAGCCATGACCACCCGTGCACCTCCAAGAATACCCTGCTGCAGGAAGAAGACGCAGGGCTGTGCGACCAGATGGACGCCTCTCGACTGTCTTGACGCCGCCCATAGTAGTTAAAATCCCCGAACCCTTGCCCTTGAACCCTAAAGGCCCGAACCCTAAACCCTTTATACATCCTCAACCCTCATCGGCAACCCTGAACCCTGGACAACTCGCGCTCACAGGTTTGTAGTCGGTAGGCGTGCAATGGGCCTCCTGGGTCTACTGTGTTGAAGGAAGTTTGGGACTCTTTACGGTCAGTTCTTTAAATTGGGCCCTTTTCTGGGCACCTAAAGAATAGGGGCCACGTGGTTAGAGAAGTGATCTTGTTGGGGGCTGCTCCAAACGATGATCCATGTTTTTTGGGGGTGCCCTACAGTTCCATCGGGTTTTTACCAAGGTGATACCGACTAATTGGAAGGCACTTGCATCTAAACTTGCTCGCAATGTTGGCTTGCAGTCGGATTTCCATGCGTCTGAACTTTCAGATGTGGGGTTGACGAAAATAGGGGGGTGCTGAAAATACCACCCAAATAGTAGGATTCCCTTCTCATAAGGGCCCAAGAAGGTACACCCCCGAATTTCGCAAACCCCCCATGTGGGGCAGATTCCACGACCTGGCTGTTGGCTCGCGGTTTAGGGTTTAGGGTTTAGGGTTTAGGGTTCTTTGTACTCAGAACTCTCCAGGCGTTAGCTCCGAGTGACTTTTGGTTTATGGTTTTAGGCGCTTTCTGTGACGGCTGCTCCTGAGGCAGCAGAGCCGGTACTATCCATGGTGCCGATGGAAGGCGCGCCCCCAAGCCTAAAATCCCAAGAAGCTCCCCAAAACCCTGCGATTTCTGAATCCCTAGGCTCCTAAACCCCAGGCCGGGCTCGCAGTTTCCCTGAGCAGTGCACACCCAGGGGCTCGCAATGGAATAGGTGGGCACAGCGTGGGCACGCGTGTTGTGTACTGCCCAGCAAGCCCGAAACCAGGAGTCGACGACTTGGAGGAGCTGGAAGTGCAGGAGCCGTGTTTTTTAGTCGTACGATTTTTGGGATCGAGGGCTGACGTATGTCCACCTGCCGCAACGCCCGACCGTGGCGAGTCATGTCGCCTCAGAGTATCCCAGCGTACAAGCGCCAACCCCTCCCCCTTTAGCCGGAGGAGTACGTGCTCGAGGAGGCCCCACAGCAGGGTGTGCTCGCCCCTGCTGGTATGGAGCTTAGTTCCATGCAAGGCAGGCGGATACATGCGGATACCATATCGTGTTCACTTGGCAGAGCGAGGCACGGTCCTGTGCAATACGAAAAGTTCGGGTCTTTCTTCGTGATTTCCTTGTGTTTGAGTGGTGGGTTTGGTTCAGACGTTCATGCGTTGACAGAGCAGACGGGGTCCGTTGAGGTAAGGTTGGCTCTCTTGGTACCTTTTTGGCCTTCGGTCGTCCTTAGTCTGCTCTCCCCTAGGATTTGGGATTTTGGGTTTAGCGTTGAGGGTTTAGGGTTCAGGGTTTAGGACTATAATTTCAGCTGTAATTTACCACATTCTGGAGTATGTGTGAAATGCCCGACATGCCTATCAAACTACACAAGTTGCCGCTCGTGTCATTTTTTTCGAATGGGTAGAATCACCCCTTGCTGTAAATTCAACATGTAGGCCTGATTGAAGCTGCCCAACAGCTCACGATGACGTTGTCGGGTTGGCAAAGTCCGCAGATATATCACTGAAATACAGCTGACAGCCTGGCGTTCTGAGGTGCGCCGATCAAGGAGGAGGGCTCAGTGCAGCGCAGAATTGTCAGATGCGGGGGGGTCGGTGTGTTTCGCATCTGTGGCGGGTCCAGCTCCCGCAATTTTTTCGCGCGCAGGATCTCGTACCAAGCACAGGGCCGCTACCGGCAGCTACGGCCTGGCTCTTGCTACTTTTGTTTTTTCTCTTTGGGGGTTTGACAGCGGCATTACGGCCTTGCTCAATTGGGTTTGACATGATTTGACCGTTTGACCTTGCAGTAGACAATAGGTTAAACACGCTTGAGTGGCATCCTTGCTGTGTTTGCCTCCTCGGCAAATATGTACGGCACAGCAGCGTCTCAGTTGCCAGCCTAAAATCCCAAACCCCGCTGGCCCGCTGTCTCGAAGGCGGTCGGCTGCAGCTTTGCCACGCCTCTCCGATTGGAAGGTTTGCGCATCTCCTGTAGCACGGGTTGCTTCGGGGTGTTGGGATGCAAGGTGTGGCCGTTACGTGCAAACCTCAAGCCCAACGAGACCTTGCTGGATGCCAGATGACCTATTCCCCCTGAGCCCGAAACCCAAATGGGTATTTCCCAAGATAGGGGTACCCTTTTATACCCCAAATAGAACCCCAAAACCCTAAACCCTAAACCCTAAACCCTAAACCCTAAACCCTAAACCCTAAACCCTAGAATCCTTTAATGGGACCCCCCAAATGAGGGTACCCCCCATTCTGGAAACCCCCAAGTGGTCGAAGTGCGCCAAGCAGGCTTGCGTCGAGCCGTGGACCGCCGGCGTGCCAGGCTGCAGGCCCAAGACGTGAACAATGAATGAGTTTAGGGTTTAGGGTTTAGGGTTTAGGGTTTAGGGTTTAGGGTCTAGAGTTAAGGGTTTAGGGTGAGCCACGAAGGGCGGTTAGGGGCTTCAAGGGGGAAGAGGAAGAGGAAGGGCCTGAGAAGCAGGTGCAATGCTGCAACGAAGCTTTTGGCAGTATCCTTTCTTCGTCTTGTCTTCCCGGGCCCGAGCAATCGCCCAAGCCTTGAATCCATAAAGCCCTAATAAGCCCCAAAAGCCTTGAATCCGCCCTCAGCCCTCAACCTAACCCCAACAGGTCTCGCAGCTGCAGGCCCCCACGAGCAATGACTCTGCAGCGACGGGGGCTCAGACTTTTTTCAAGTTGAGTTGGAGCTTGGGAAGGTGCAGAGGGTGGCGGTTGGGAGCTTCAGGCACCGCACGAGCAGCCATCCACACCCTAAACCCTCAGTCGTCCTGCACACTGAACCCAGCCTAAACGTTTACCAGCATTCTCGCGTGTAACTACGACTTCTCGTGGAAGCTGCCCAACAAAATACCAACGTTCATTGAATAGGCCTCGTGACCCCCACAGTAGTTGCCGCTTGCCCGTGGCGCAGATCATGAGAGCAGGGTGCCATTGGTTGCTTCGTTTCTCTCGGTGCCACCACCCTACCCAGAGAGGGCGCCAGGCCCGCTGCGCTCAGCGCACCCAGCATCCTCTCTCACACTGTTGTGGCCGGGTGTGTGGCAACGCAGATTTTGGGCGTGACAGTGGTCCACCCTTTGGGCCAACGCGTCTCAGGGCCGAGGCACATGACAGCAGAGCAAATGGGCTAATGCGTTCTGGCGTTTGCTGCATGGCAGGGCAGGCCCCTTAAAGGAGAGCCATGTCCGTTTTTTGTTCCAAGCTACTGGCAGCGATTTGGAAGCTAAGCGTGGTTGCGGGCTTTTCAGCGTCATCGTCGTCGTCTTCGTCGTTGTTGTCGTTGTAGTCGTTGTCGTCGGTCGGTCGCTGTCAAGTTGTTGTGATCTTGTTCTTGTCATGGCTGTTGTTGGATGTCTGTTTTGCACACATGTATATATATATATATATATATAATATGTATGTGTATATGACATATATACACATCTAGATATAGTGCTCAGACAACCAAAGACAAGACACCAAGGACACCCTCCTCGAGCCGGCAGTTTCCCAGGCTCGGAAGCCACCGGCAAAGCTTTTCGAAGCCTACAGCTTGTCTCGGTAGGCCCTTGGGACATTTATATTTTCCCTCATTGGGTTTACGAGGACTCTGTTTAGGAATATTTTTCAGAGGGCTTTAAGGGCCATGCTAGTTGTCAGCCTTGCATGCATCAAAGGTTTGGGGGCTGAATATGCTAACGTCCCTTAACTACCATGGTTGTTCGTCTAGACTTGCAGAACACCTTCATTTTGTTTCCAGTATGATCTAGTTGCATGATGTCCCGAGCGGCTTTCCTAGGCCGGGCCATGAAAGACAACCTGCTTCACCACTTGGGATGTTCCCCCTTATACTAACAGTCCTTCATACGGATTATAGTACCCTCCATCAGAATCCCCATTAAGGAGCTGTTAGTATAAGGGGGAGCATCCCAGCTTCCCAAGTTTACCCAAGCCAGGGCCTTCTCTTTGGCCGAGCTGAGTGGCCGCGGCGGTGAGGGCGCGCTGGCGCTTGGTTGGCCAAGATCGATCCCCAAATAGTAGGACCTCCTTAAAATAAGGACCTTAAAATGGGGACCCCCCTAATTTCGGAAACCCCCACATTGTTCAAGGGTGCAGAGCGTGGGCAGGGCGGCCTCAGTCTCAGTTTCACAAGAAAGGATTGACGAAAGGTTTTGCACAGCGTCGTGAACGGGCGTGTGGCTTGGCGGGTCTTCCTCCGGTCGTCGGTAGGAGGGTCAAGCGCGCTTTCGGTCGCAGCTGCCTCGACTCCTTCGCCCTAACACAATCTAACACCCTAACTTTTAGCCTCGGTCACCGGGTTTTGTGGTTGAGGGCTTCTTGGGCCTTAAGTCCTGGACCCGAACGCCCTTTGACCCTGAGACACCTCGACCGAAGAAGCTGTTCGCCAGGGGTGTCGCTCGAGGAGGTCGCCAACTGTGGGGCTGCCAACCTCAGGCCAACAGCCGACTTTTTGTGGCCCTTTTCCGGTTTAGAGTGTTTAGGGGACTCTCCCAGGGGGGGTGTTTGGGGACTTGGCTGTGCGGCTAGATGCGATTGAGAGGTGGTTTGAGGGCATAGGGGGTTTGGCCGTTGCTTCTTCTCGGGGGCACATGGGAAGTACTCATGGTGTTCCAGTAGCGCGAGCAATGGCCTTGGGCTCCAGGTTTAGGGGCTTAGGGCCTGAGAACGTGATCCATCGTTGCTTTTTGACGCTACGCGACCCACCTCGGCCTGGTCCTGCCCAGCAGCGAGGCAACCCAAACCGAGTTGTGACACGCAGGTTCATGCACAGACGAGGCACCTCCCAAATGTGGTAAAACAGAAGAGCAAGGCGGACGGGGAGTGGGTGGGGTCGGGGGGGGGGGGTTGGGGTGGGTTTAGTGGTTGGAGGTGGGGTACTTGCTTCATGCTACAGTACCCTGACACCTACAGCCAGAGGGCTCGGCAGAAATCTGCTGCGCGTGACCACATGACCGAGCATGTTGCCGTGGCTCGCTGGTGTGAATAATTGCTGTATTTTCGTTCCAAGGAGGGGGGCCGGTTGAGGCCGGTGCGGTCGGCCGCGACCAAGTGACCAAACTTAGTTAAAGTCGATTTCGGCCTGTGCGCTTTCTGAGTAGACCTCAGTGTTGTCTTCTTCCTTATGAGTCCCACGATTTTTGGATTCAGTCATCCACAGGCGCTGATCAAAGCTTTCGCGTTTTCTGATTGGTGGGGGGTTTATATCCTGCAAAACCAGCCTGCTTGTAGGGCCTCGAAGTGCTTGCGAGGTTAGACAAGACTTGCTTCTCCCAGATGCGGGTAGTGGGTCAGCCTGCGCCCTATGCAAGGCTGAAGTTCATGTCGAACATGATGTTCCAGGTTGTAGAAGTCACAGTCCGTGGCCTCTGGGGCCTCGAGCAGCTCAGAGAAACATGACAGCGGTCCTAGTTGTGATGTTCGCTCTCAATGGTGATCTGTACGGCCTAAACATACTGCTGACAGTGCCGCCTGGAAGTGTCGGGTCGTCTCTTGTTTTTGCAGCTCAGTGCCCTCGGAGCCTTATGCAGCTCAGCACCCAGGTTTAATCTCGGCTTCATCATCGCGGCGCTGCCACAAAAGGTCGCGACCTCGGGCGTCGGAGCACTGGAAGGCTCGTTGTCTCTCGTGGCTCTTCGTTTTGGACCTATGTGGGAACTGCCAACCCCGGACCTGTCAGAACGCCGAGTCCCCAATTCCCAGGGCCAGGCTGGAAACGAACCAGGCGCGGCGGAGACAAGGGCTTAGGGCGGATTTCGGGGGTTATGAATTTCTTTTGGAGAGTTTCGCTCAAGTTGCGTGAGTGTGGGGAGCTTGAAAGTGCCGGGGTCCGGTGACGACGGAGGTGTGGGTTCGGGCTTGGGAGGGCCCGATTTTGGAGTTCAAATCAGCCCTCAGCCCCAAACCCTAAACCCCGAACCCTAAACCGGGTTGAAGTAGCCCCTCTCAGGAGGTCTGGAAAGTGACGTCACGAGTTCCCGATGTTGGGGGTGGAGAGGCGGCCTCCAGTTGTTTATCGTGGATCAGCACGCCTCCGACGAGAAGTTCCGCTTTGAGGCCCACACCCCCCCGCCCTTTACAAGGATGGCTGTTCGGCCTTATAAACCCTATAAAGGGCCGTTTCAAGGGGTGATACTGGTCGGGTAGAATAGCCCATGCTGGTAGGACAGAGGACCCAAACACCCGGGGAAACTGACCCAAGCCTTGCCCCGAATAGGAATCTGACTTCTTCGCGTGTCATGCCGGTATCCTGGAAGCCCTTCGATCGCTGAACCGTCACAGCTCCTGCTGCTTGACTGTGCCTGCCAAGCTACTGAAGGAGCCCCGGAAGCCGTTGAGCATCAGGGGTTGGGATTTTTTCCCTGATACTGTCAGTCCTAATCGGGATTATAGTAGGCAGTACTATACTCCCTATGAAGGACTGTTGGTATAGGGGGGGGAACATTCCGAATCAGGGGTCTCCGCCATGTCCCAGGCGCTGAACCGGGAGACCCGCCTGGATCGCCAGCCTTTGGTGACGCCCCACCCGCTGCAGCTGACCCCGGCCCAGGCGCCGGCTCTTCTTGATCAGGGGACTAGAGGAGGGACCCTTGCAAGGGACTTGGGGGTTACTTAGGTAGGGACGATGGTCTCTTTTTGAGAGATTCTTTGTTTCATCCCCCGTGGTCTTGGGGTACTTAAATCGCACAGCCTCCAGAAAGTGGCGTGCCAAGGGCAAGCGGAGGGATGGAGCTCGACACCTGGGGTCGGGATAAATACAAATTGTATTCCTTCAGGGCCCCTTTGTACTTATACTCTAACAAACCCCAAGACCCTGTTCTAATTATTCAGGACACCTGTGTTTTGCTTCAGTGGCCCTCCATTCGGCAGGAGCAGCTTGCCGAGGCGCACGCTGAGGTGCTCCGATATCTTATGAAGCCATGGTGGTTTAGAGCGCTTTTTGGGAGGGGTTGGAGCTTTTTGAGGTTTTGAGAGGCCTCGTGGGCCTCCTCTTCGCAGCGACTGAACCTTCGGGCCTTGGGCACCCGAGACGCGGGTCGCTTGCCCAGGTCTTCCGCATGAATGGCTTCGAGCTGAAGAAGGATGAGGCTTCGTTTTGTTGCTTGCTCTTCGGTTGTGGGATGTTTTGTATGAGAAGGCAGTAGAGTCATCAACGAGGAGAAGCCCCTCTAAATTCCGCATGTCCATTCGGGTCCATCTTCCATGGAGTTTGGGACCGACACTTGGGGAGCCCGGTGGCAGTGGTTGGTGATGCTCTTGCCTAGGCCACCAGGCTTCAGGCAACCTCAAGCTCTAAACCCCAAAACCCAAAACCCCTAAACCCCCAAACCCCCAAACTCCGCTCGATCATCGGCTGCCCCTCGTAGCCATCCCACCTGGGCTCAACGCGCTTCGATTAGCTGCGAGCCTTCGCGCCTCCTTTCTGCTGCACTGGCCTCAGCGTCACCTGGGTTTTCTATTGAAGTTGCCAAACCCTTCCCAACCGGGCGCTTGAAATGAACGCCAGTAGACTACAGTTTTGGTGCCTTTGGGCAACGGAGGTTTAAGGCAAGCCTTGGGATGTTCACCCTTATACTACCAGTCCTTAATAGGGACTATAGTACCCCACTGTTAGTACAAGGAAAAACATCCCAAGGCAAACCCTAAACCCTAAACCACAAACCCTAAACCCTAAACACCAAGCCCCACAGCCTGAAACCCTCTCAAGGCCCCGTGAAGACCCTTCTCTGCTCAGATCGCATCATGGCTGTGGACATGCAGCTGGTCATAGCCTCGGCTTCGTGGTGCTGTTGAGGGCTTGAGGTTTTGGGTTTGGGGTTTGGGTTTGGGGTTTGGAGTTTGGGGTTTGGGGTTTGGGGTTTGGGGTTGAGGGTTTGTGGTTTGGGGTTTGGGGTTTTGGGTTTGGGGTGTAGGGTTTTGGGCAGTCCCAGGCTCAGATGGAAACCCCCTAAGCCCTTGCGCCGGCAGCCCCACAGGGCAGGGCGCGAGCCCGAGAAGAAATCCCCTAACCCCAAGCAACCCCGACACCGAAAGCGCTTCAAGCCGCACCCTAAGCCCTCTACTCCTGGGGCCTCAAGCCTAAACCCTAACCCAAACACCCCCAGACCCTAAAGCCGAAACCGCAGCCCTGAACCCCCAACCCCGAACCCCTGAAGACCTGACCCTAAACCCTAAAGCCGAAACCGCAGCCCTGAACCCCCAACCCCAAACCCCTGAAGACCTGACCCTAAACCCTAAACCCTAAACCCCAAACCCTAAACCCTAAACCCTAAACCCCAAACCCCAAACCCTAAACCCTAAACCCTAAACCCTAAACCCTAAACCCTAAACCCTAAACCCTAAACCCTAAACCCTAAACCCTAAACCCTAAACCCTAAACCCAGACTCAGGATGGGGGCATCTCCCAAGCCCCTCAGCCGGAGCAGAAGAGGCCCCCCCCCCCCAAAGACTGCAAAGACTGGGCCTTAGGGTCTGTTTGAGTTGTTTAGGGAGTTTGGGTTTTGGGGTTGTTTCGGGTGGTTTGGGGTTTAGGTTCTTGGGTTGGGGGAGTTGAGGTTGCTGGGGTTGCATAGGGTTGTTTCGGGGTTAGGTTTTTGGTTTTCAGGGCAGGCTTAGGGTTGTTTAGGGTTGTTTTGGGTATGGGTCGGGGGCTTGAGTGTTGGGCTTGGTTCGGTCCCTTTGTTTCAAAAATCTTCCAACGGGGTTTGGGGCTTCTGGGAACTCGCATGTTCGGGAGTTTAGGATTTCCGGTTGAGGGCTGAGTCTAAATCAGTTCTTCCTAGGGCTCAGGGGTCCTAAGCCTGCCACCGCTGCGCTGCCTGAAGCGCCCTTGAGCCTTGCGTTCAACCCTATCTATAGGGCTTGGTTGAGGGTTTAGGGTTTAGGGTTCAGGGTACCTGTAGCCGCAAGGCGGCGCATCGATGTCGAAGCAGCCTGTGCCACAGAGGCACAGAAGGGGAGCGTTGGGTCCTTCGGCCGGGAGTTCTCTAAATTTGGGTTCTTCTTCTTTGGGGTCCCCGCTGCGTGTCGCAAGCCTCGACCTGGCGTGGCGTGCAGAGGCCTTTAAGGTTTTTGGGTTTTCCGGTCGGTCCACCCCCAAACACAAACAAGTTCGGGGGTCCGAAAAGCAGACTTGCACGTCCTGGTAGGTGAGAACTACCAAAGTAGGGTGTACAGGGCTGCAGGGATGGTTGAAGCGTCTAAGGTTTCTGGGGTTCAAGACTCAATCCTAAACTCCCTAAGCCCGAAAGTTGGGGCGGCCTCTGGGTTCCAGGCTGCTTCGCTTGTTGAAGCCGCACATGGGCGTGCCGATGCGCTGAAGGCCGGGGGAGGTGGACCCTGTCTGGGCCTTGTGGAGGTTGCGTGTTGCCTTCTCTCCGGTTTAGAGGGGGTCCTAAACCCTAAACCCTCAACCCTCAACCCTCAACCCTCAACCCCGAAACCCTTAACCCTAAACCCTTAACCCCAAAGCCTAAACCCTAAACGGGTTTAGGGGTTTGGGGCCCGCGTGGCAGCGTGCCAGGCGCAGCGGCACGAAGCAGACTCCAAAGGTTTGCGTGCGGCCACGCAGGTGCCATGGAAAGCCCACCTCCCTTTAGCTTCAGCGTGAGGGGGCTCGTGACCCCCAAGCCCAAAAACTCTAAACCTCAAGCCCAAAAACCCTAAACCCGAAATCCCCGAATGGCAGGAACTGCAGGAGCTCGCTGGGCAAGTGGCGCGCTTTGCGCTGCGCCTGGAGGCGGATGAGAGCAAGGTGGGGGTTGAGGGTGGATCGCGAAGTTCTTGGGTGCTCTTTGGGAGATTTTCTTGGGTGGTTCCGGGAGAGTAGGGGGGTTTTGGGGGAGCATTGGGGGAGAGAATTTGGGGAGTTGAGATTTCTATTTCCGTCTTGTTTCCTTCTTGCCTCAGAACGGCCCGATGAACCCAACAAGCGCCGCTCCTTAGGGCTTCGGGCATTCTGGGATACCCTAAACCCTAAACCCTAAACCCTAAACCCTAAACCCGAAACCCTACTAAACCAGAAACACCCTAAACCCATCCCAGAGTGGCCTTTGCCAGGCCCTGGCCTTCATCCACGAAGGCCCCACCGCGGATCCGGGCTGCCAGGCGCCGCAATGTGGTTTCCCTCAGAGACAAGTAGGGTTTAGGGTTTAGGGTTTAGGGGTATTTTTAGGGGTGTTTTTAGGGGTGTTTAGGGGTTGTCGGGGTATCGGGGGCTTTAGGGTGTTTCTTCGGGGTATTTTAGGGTTTTTTCGGGGTTTGAGGGATTTTAGGGGCAATGTTTTTGGGGGTGTTTTCACAGTTATTTTACGGGTGTTTTCGGTTTTTTTGGGGTTTTAGGGGTGAGGGGTTTTAGGGGGTTGTTGGAGGGGCTTAGGCTCCTGAGCCTCGCAGCTCGCGCTTTCAAAAGGATGCAGAGCTTCTGGCGGCGCTCCAGCACTTTGTGCAGCCGACTTGGTTCTCAGGGTTTCTGAGGGATTCTTGGGGGTTCTTGCAGAAAGTAGGATATACGCCCTTGGGTTCGGAAACTCGTAGCTTCGGATGCAGGGCAGATCGTGTTACCAAGTGGCCAAGTGCAGATCCGAAGCTCTGGAAGCCAGGCAGCGGCGCACGAGGCGTTGCGCCAGGAGGCCAAATCTTCCATGAGCTTTGGGATGTCCCCCCCTTATACTAATAGTCCTTCATAGGGATTGTAGTAGGGGGTACTAGAATCCCTACTAAGGTTACTCAGGACTGTCAGTATAAGGGGGCACATCTCAACATGAGCTTGTGTTCTATGAGTTCTTGGATTTCTCGTGTGTTTTGAGGAAAGCCGCGTGCAAGCGCTTGTGCAGCAGACGTCCAACACGGCAAAGAAGCTGCGTGTAGAGGAGCAGCAACTCGAATCCCTCACCATCGAGATGGCAGAGCTTGCTGAGACAAGGCACGCTCAAGAAGAGGAAGAACGAGCACGCCGCGAGGCGGAGGAGAGGGCTCGCAAGGAGGCCGAGGAACGGGCGCGCAAGGAAGCCGAGGAGCAGGCGCGCAAGGAAGCCGAGGAGCGTGCGCGCAAGGAAGCCGAGGAGCGGGCGCGCAAGGAAGCCGAGGAGCGGGCGCGCAAGGAAGCAGAGGAGACAGCTCGCAAGGAAGCCGAGGAGACGGCGCGCAAGGAAGCCGAGGAGAGCGCGCGCAAGGAAGCAGAGGAGACAGCTCGCAAGGAAGCCGAGGAGAGCGCGCGCAAGGAAGCAGAGGAGACGTCGTGCAAGGAAGTTGCGGAGACGGCTCGCAAGGAAGCCAAGGAAGAGGCGTGGCAAAAAACGCAAGAGAAGGCTGACAAGGAAGCGGAGGAGAAGAAAGCTCACTTGGAAATGTCCGAAGAGGCAGGGCCCAAGCCCAAGACAGAGAAGGCAGGACCTGTGAAGGCCGGGGGCTCAGGATGTTCCCATATCCTCACCCTGTACATGGACACTTCTCCCTATATCCCCCTTGGGACTTATTTTTTTAGAATTTTTGTTTATATAAAAACCCAAGAGGATATTAACAAAAATATTTTTTTATTAAGGTTCTAAGGGGAGTATAGCTCCCAGCTGGCTTCAAACGAGGAACCCCATAGATCACTTAAACCGCCCGAGGCGCAGCCAGCCAAGAAGCTCATCGTTCAAGCGGAAGCTTGTTCGGTTGCAACTGGTCGACAAGATTGATTATCTCAGAGGTCTTACAGGTAAGTCTGGGTGTATGGGAGTCTAGGTACTTTTGGGGTTTACTAGGGTGTTAACGATTTTTTTGGTTCATGAGGTCCTGAATTTTCTGGTGGCAGGCCCCTTCACCAGATCCTGGAAAAACACCCGACAGTTGATCCGGATCTGAATGGGGTTCTGAGCATTAGTTCGGGGAATAGGGTTTACCGTGCAGGTTTTTTGGGTTACCCTAACCCCTAAACCCGAAACCCTAAACCGCAAACCCTAAACCCTTAGGGCCGTTTAGGTCTGTAGAGTCAGGCGACGGGCGAGTACACCCTCATGGACCGTCTGGGCCTCAGCAGCTGGGCTTGGCCCACGAAAACCCGGGTTGCTCCTAAACCCCGAACCCTGAACCCCAAACCCTAAACCCCAAACCCCAAACCCCAAACCCTAAACCCCAAACCCTGAACCCTAAACCCTGAACCCTAAACCCTTTCGGGGGCTTCTGGGGGTTTTGAGCGGTTCTCAGGGGTTGGGGGGTTGCAACCTGCAAAGCAATGCCAGGCTCCACCTTGGTCCTGTGTGGGTTTAGGCTTGCGAGGTATGAGATGGGACAGATGATGTTGGGGGGTTTAGGGTTTAGGGTTGAGGGTTTAGGGCTCAGTGCTTGAGGGTTTGGGTATGTGTGGGCTACCGCGGTGCGAGGCCAGTGCCATGACCACGAGGCCTACAAGAAGGCCAATGCCACCTTCCTCAGCTTGTGTGAGCGTTCCTGCAGCGTTCCTTATGATGTCAGAGCTCCAGTGCTCAAGCAGGCTTGGTAGCCCAGTGGTACGCTTTCACCTCTTCTTTGGTTACCCTAACCCCTAACCTTTAACCCCTAACCCCTAACCCCTAACCGCTAACCCCTAACCCCTAACCCCTAAACCCTAAACCCTAAACCCTAAACCCTGTACGAAGCAACCAAGAAGGGCGTTGCTCAGGATCCTGTGGAAGTCTGTGCGTATGCGAGGATGCCCTTGTAGGGTTAAGGGTTTAGGGTTTAGGGATTAGGGCTTAGGCCCTCAACAGCCTTCGCAGCCGCGTTGCCCAGGCCAACGTTTTCCTGATTTGGACTCCGCGCGATGCTTCGACCTGAGTGTAGAGTCGTGAGCGTTTCTGCTTTTTGGGGGCGTGCCCGTTCTTGTTCTTGGGGCTCAAACGTTCAACATGTGTGGCAACCTCCTTGATCTAGTATAGCTGTTGCTTCCTTCTTGTATCCTTAGCTTATGCCTTTGCAGGTCACACAGGTGAGAATCTTGCCTGAAGCCCCGATATTTCCCCTCGATGTCCAGGCTGGGCATTGGGTGATCACTGCGGATCCGGAGACTGAAGATGTGCTCGTGCGAAGCCTGCAGGTGGTCTGGGAGGGGATGGAGGGAGTGAGAGAGAGAAGGCGAGAGCATGGAACAGGGCTTTGGCGTTTCCGGTTTCGGCGTGGAGATGCAACGTGCGCAGCTCTGAGGGCTGGGATCCAGGTTCGGTATTCGCAACTTCACAAGGCGGTTCCAGTCTTGTCTGCAGAGATGGCACCGGAAGATTTTAGGGCCCGTGGGTGCAAGCTTCAGTGCCTGCCTCAGCCCCAACCTCTCAAGGCCTTAAGCCCCTTGATCTTGTTTAAGCCCACCGGATGTCAAAGCCAGGTTACTCGAACTGGCCCTCCGCACAACCTCATGAGCAAAAGCTGGACCACGGCGCGAGACCCAGGGGTGAGGGTTCAGGGCCTCTAGCTTTCTACAAGCTTCGCCCCAAACTGTCAATCCCAAGACCCAAAAGCTCTCCCGAAGGGTCGCGATTTCCTGTGGGGCTGGAGGCTTCGCGTTGTGCACTTGCAGATTTTTTACAGGAGTTTCGGGGCTGTTGAGCCGCAACCCCCCTGAACCCGACCGTAAGGCCTTAAACGCTAAATCCTAAATCCCAAACCTAAACACCTCAACCCTGAAGCAAAAAGACTCCAGCACGCCACGCTGCACTTCAAGCCCAGACTGAGGCTTCATGGGGCTCGCGCGGCCGGGTCGCGCCTGCCCTCTGTCACCATTCCGGGGGTATCGTGATGCGTCGGGTTTTAGAAAAACTTGTCATTGTCGTTTGTTTGCAATTCTTAGTAGTATGAGAATGACCTACTATTTTCAGTGTTCTTATGGATGTATTGTGTCAATTTATGTTACATATTGTGTATATATATACACACCTTCGTATATATATGTATATATATATATACACACACACACACACACACACACACGTGGCGTTTTTTTGGGTGGGTGGGGGGAGGGAGGTCTGTGAGCCCACAACCTGAAACCCGATGCGAGGTTCTCATCGTCAAGAGCGCCTAAGCACGAGTCGCTGAGTGCCGCGAGATGCCATTGGGAACGACGCATTGACTCCCTCAGACTGCCCCCGAAGTACCTCCAGCTTCGGGATTTCTTCTGGGACTCTGTATAACAACCCGAAATCTGAAGACCTGTTGGGGTCGAAGGTACCGTCCAGATGAGTCAGTTGCAAGTAGTAGTTACCATTTGATAGCTAGCGCAAAGCGCTGGGTCTGAGAGACGACTACGTGAGGATGTAGCAGGACCGGTATTCCCTGCAGGGCTTTGCCCTGCTTTGCCCTAGGTATCACTGCAGAAGGCTAGATGATGACCGTGCCTTGGATCTACTCCCTCCTCTTAACGATGGCTGTTCGTTGGTCCTGTCAGGAGGTCGCGCGCTGCTGTTTCCGAGTCTCGCCAGCCATAACGTGCTGGCTCAAGGGTTCGATACTCGACAGGGGGCCCGGGTTCCCTAAACCCTCAACCCTAAACGCTAAACCCCAAACCCCAAACCCGAAACCCTAAGCCCTAAACCCTAAACCCTAAACCTAAGGGGGCCCGGGTTCCCCTGAGTATCGAAGCAGCGTGCGAGTCTCCCGCCCTCCCTCTCGTATCTCAGAATCCCCAGCGCACCGATCTCAACGATGCCAAGGTGCATGACTGAAAAAAGAGCTTCTCTAAACCCTGAACCTTTGCACCCGAAGCCCCAAACCCCAAACCCCAAACCCCAAACCCCAAACCCTAAACCCTAAACCCTAAACCCTAAACCCTAAACCCTAAACCCTAAACCCTAAACCCTAAACCCTAACCCTAAACCCTAAGCCCTAAGCCCTAAGCCCTAAGCCCTAAGCCCTAAGCCCTAAGCCCTAAACCCTAAGCCCTAAGCCCTAAGCCCTAAGCCCTAAGCCCTAAGCCCTAAGCCCTAAGCCCTAAACCCTAAGCCCTACTTGTCTCTGACTTGTCTGAGAAGAAAGGTGATAACGAACTCCCATAAGCCTAAGCCCCCAACCCTCTATCCCAGTTTTCCACGACCTTTGCAAAGTCCAGAGGCCCAGCCACCCGGGCGACGGCTCCGAGCCACTGCCCTGCCCAGCTGTCGGCACCTCGGAAATGCTCTGTTCCTGTCATTGCGTGCGATCAGCTTTGATCCACACCAATCCTTAAGCCTTAAAACCCGAACCGAGGCAAGCATCTACCAGCATTATCCCCATGTTGCCTGTGCATTGGTTGAGTAGAAGCTGCCACGTGCATTGACCGATGCTTCCACGCACGGATCCGGATCACCTAGCTCCGGCTGCATGAGCACCACGCCTCCAAAGCACAACGACAAAATGCAAGCTAAATGGCACTTTCGTTCTTGTGCTGTTTAGTGATGGCACCTTGAAAGGGAGGCCTATGAGTTCATGCTGAGGTCAAGGCTTGGTGTTCAATGACAAGGACATTCACGATCTCTTGCGCCCTCTTGCCTGTGCTAACGCGAGAATCCCCGCAAAGGGCACCCCCGAATCTTGGGAAACTCCGACGACAGCGCCTCTTTCTATATAGGGATTCTGGCGCTTGGGCTCCAGGTACAAGCTGGAAGAGGCGGAGGTATCCCAGAACGTGACGCAGTCTGGTGAAGGAGGCAGCAGGAAACTAGAACTCAAGATGAGAGGACAGTTCATGTTCTATCGTGCCTGAAATGGCCCTCTACCTACCCAGAATCAAAAGGGGCATCACCTGGCCTCTTTAAAGATGACCAAAGGGGAACAAAGACCCTCGACCCCTAAACCAGAAAACCCTCAACCCTAAACCCTAAACCCCACACCCTGCACCCTGCACCCTAAACCCTAAACCCTAAACCCTAAACCCTAAACCCTAAACCCTAAACCCTAAACCTTAAGAAGCCAGGGCTCCTCGACTTGGCCGGACACCGCGCGCTCTGGAGCGCCACGGCGGCCCCGAGGCCGCAGAAGGCCGCCGCTTTGCGTGGTGTCAGGGGGTTTCAGGGTTTGGGGTTTAGCGTTTGGGGTTCAGGGTTTAGAGGGTAGAGGGTAGAGGGTTTAGGGTTTAGGGTTTAGGGTTGAGGGTTGAGGGTTGAGGGTTTAGGGTTTATTTGCTGCTGCTGCTGCTCCTACTAGTACTAGTACTAGTAGTACTAGAGTACTAGTACTACAGCTACTACAGTACCACCATTGGTACTGCTGCTACTGCTGCTGCTACTGCTGCTACTGCTTCACTAGTCGTAGTCATGGTCATCATACCAGTAGCAGCTGTGAAGAATCACAATGATACGCATAACCATCGTCAAGATCATGATCATGCTTGTTGCTGGCCAGGGGCTTGTAAGGTTGTACGGGCTGCGGACTGCAGGGCTTCGGGTGGTTGCTGGGTAGTGTTGGGGTTCGGGTTGAGTAGTTTAGCGCTGAGTAGCTTTGGGCTTCAGGGCTGTGAAGAGTTTAGACTTTCTCGAGCGTTCGCTCTGCACACGTTGCAAGCGACATTCCTGAAGAGACACAGTGTTCGGGGGGGGTTGGGCTTTTGGGTGGTTGCATTACTACGCACTCAGCGCGGAATGCTTTGTCTCAGAACCTCCGAAGAAGGCCCCAAACCCTAAAGCCTAAACCCTAAACCCGGAACCCTGAACCCCAAACACCAACCGACTTGTTCTTTTCTGCGCCGGGCGGAGATCAAGCCGGGGGGCTCCTTTCGGGCAGCAGAGCGCAGATGGAGTGAGCCGCGAAGGAGGGTGGCAGGCGCGCCTGAATGCATGAAGATTGCCTTTTTGAGTGGTGAGGGGTATATAAGGGGGTATGGGGGGTATGTAAGGGGGTATATAAGGGGTATGTAAGGGGGTATACCCTGTTAAGGACCCATATTAGGGGACCATGAAACTACCCCAAGACGTTCGGGGGGTTTGCTGCTGTGGGTTCTGATTGAAGGCACACGTGCTCAGGTGATTGGCATCTAAGTGTTGTGTTGTTGCCTTTCGTGCGTGCCTGAACCATAAAGGCCCTAAAAGCCCGAAACCCGAGCCAGGGCGCCTTGGTGTCGGATGAGTGGAGCCCCCAAGAAGTTCAAGGCGCAAGACCAGGGAGTTTACGGTTTAGGGTTGGGCACAAACACCAGACGAAGCTTTTCCAAGATGGAGAGTTTAGGCTTTTCAGGTCTGCAGGCTTCGAGTGTAGAGTCTGGGCTTGCCTTTGCTACTTGCAGGCGGATTTGAAGCTTGGGATACCGAGAGTTGCTGTGGAATCTGTGAAGTGTTGTAGACACAACCCCAATCCTCCTCAAATCGACCGCTGCCTTCTGGAGAGTCCTAGAATGCAGCCGCAGGCCCAACCCGAAACCCTTAACAGCCCTTGAAACCTGGAGCAATTCAACCCCCGAGGCTTAAAGCCCCAAGCCCCCAAGCAGGGGATCGGGAGGAGAGGAGGGAGAGGGCGAGAGAGAGCCACTGTCCCCGACAGACCTGCTGCCACTCGGGGGCGGCCACTTCGGTGGCCACGCGTGCTGGAAGGAAGGAAGGAAGGCAGGAAGGAAGGGGGCCACTCTGGAAGGAAGGAAGTCACCAAAGAAAAGAGCCAAACTTGGGACAAGGGAGGTGGGACGCTCTGTTGAAGGTTTCTGAGTGGGGTTGAGAGTTTGGGGGAGGGGTCGGGGGTAGCCAGGGTGCTTTCGACTCCGATCCTGTAGGCCCCACTATGGAGAGCAGGCGGGGTCACAATGTGCGGGAAAGGAGTTCTGCATGATTGGGGCCCTCGTGCTCCATGCTTGGCATCTCGGGCACCTTTCAGGTGAGGGCGCCATGGAGGGACGGCCCCCAAGCTGACTCAAGCCCCAAGGAAAGACAAAAGTGGCACAGGGAGAGCGCGCATTGCAGGTGGTCGTACTTGGTGATGAGGCAGCCGGCCTGCTCCTCAAAGGGCCAAAAGTCATTCTGCGGTTTTTGGGAAGTTTGTGCTTAGGCTGAGGATGCGAAGGTGCGTAGAAGAGGAGGTTCGTTAGGAGAAGGCCCTGGTATAGGTCTGCCTTGTCTGGCCCCAAGTCTCCGATGCCTTCTGTTTAAGCCTTGAAGCCCTGAATCCTCGTCAAGCCCGTAGCCTTCATAAGCCCCAAAGCCCTAAACCCTAAACCCTAAACCCTAAACCCTAAACCCTAAACCCTAAACCCTAGACCCTAAACCCTAAACCCTACACCCAAGCTCATTTCGGGGATCTTCCCGACCACGCTCAGGCAAAACATCGCTGGTCCGCAGATACATGTACGGCACTTTTGAGGAGGGCGTGCAGCCCACCGTAGGCGCGGTTGAGGGTTTAGGGTTTGGGGTTGAGGTTTTGGGGTTTAGGGTTTAGGGATAAGGGTTTAGGGTTAGGGTTTAGGGTTCAGGGTTTAGGGTTTAGGGTTTAGGGTTCAGGATTTAGGGTTCAGAGTTGGGTTTAGGGTTTGTTCGAAGAAGTCCCATGGGGCAGGCATGGATTTCCAGAGCAAGACGGCGTACCTCGAGGACGACTGGCGCTTAGCTGATGTTTGTCGGTGTCTTGCGCCAAGCCATGAGAGCTGTCCCCCCTCCAACTCCTACCCCCACAGCATAAACCCCAAACCCCAAACCCTGACAAAAACCCTACAACCCCTACAAGACCTATTGACCTTGTCTTCAAACCCAATACTCCTCGTAATCCTTGTAGTCCCAGCGCTGCAAACCTTACCAGCCCTTGAGATCCTGTTGTCAACCCGGCAGCCCCACGTTAGAGGAGCCCCTGAACTGAACCCTACACCCTAAACCCTAAACCCTTACCCGAAACCCTCCGCTCCGACTCCGTGTGCGCCCAGGGGAGGTCGATGCGCCTTCAGCTGTGGGACACGGCTGGTCAGGAGCGAGTTGAGGGAACATCCAGGTGTTGAAGTCGCCACATGTGAGGGGAGACGCCTGCCACGCGCTTTTTGTTTTGCTTGTGGAATTGGGTTTTGCGGAATTTCGAAATAAGTTCATGTTGACAGGAGCGATTCCGAAGCTTGATCCCTAGCTACATCCGGGATGCCGCGGCCGCGGTGATCGTCTACGACATCACGAGACAGTCATCCTTTCAGGGAACAAGGCCGGGCTGGCGACATGAAGCTTTTGGGCTCCAGGCCCTTCAGATCCCTGTGAGACACACTGCATGCGAAACGTGTTCTAGGGGTTTTCCCAAATTAGGGGTACCTTCTTGGGGTCCTTCTGGTAAGGGAATCTTCCGTAAACCCCCATATACGGCCGCAGGGATAGTGAACTGGAAGGCTTCTGTCTGCCTGCAAGTCACCGATGTTCCCTGTTCGCGCAAAGCTCTCCAACACTCACAACCCTAGCATTCTCCGTGCCCTGCAGGGCCTGGATCTCTGACGTCCGGGCCGAGAGAGGCAAGTTTGAGTGCTTGGTGGTTTGTTGCCTATTTGTTGCCGCTTGAGGTTCCGATCGTGCTGGTGCTTGGGGGGCTATTGGAGAAGGGGTTCTTGAGGTGACGAGGCGGTCCTGGCAATGGTCGGAAACAAGCTGGATCTAGCCGACGAGCGCCAGGCCCGGCTTTGTTCAAGACTCGAGAGGTTACATTCATCGTGTCTCTTCAAGCTGAGAGCTGCTGAGTGCTAACAAGCAGGAGGTCCGGTCAAGAGGAGGCCTAATGAGGCTGAACGAAGCTTGGCAGGTCTCCGAGGAGGAGGGTCGCGAGCTTGCCAAGGATCCTGGTAGTGTGGGGTGGCTTTTTGGCCAAGGTGAGCAGGAATCTGATCAGCCGAGTACCTAAAAGCGCTGCGACAGCAATATCGCATGCTACTATGTCAGTGCAAGACGCCATAAAATTGACATCTAGCTACCCAACACGCTGAAAGCCTAAGCCCCTGCATGCTTCTTTCCAGGAGCTTGGCGTGCTGTTCATGGAGACAAGTGCCAAGAGAGGACCCCGGTTTGCAAGATGCTGTGGAGGGTTTGGGAGTTGGGGTTAGGGTTTAGGGTTGAGGGTTTTTAGGCTCGTTGGGCATTTAGGGAGTTGGGGGTTGGTCTTCGGGGGGCAGTCTTTTGCACAGCCAAGTCGTGTCATGGATCAGGAGAGAATGTCAACACCCTGTTCCAGTCGCGCGCTCAGTCTGGTTGCACAGCTGTGAACTCACACGCAAACAGCTTGCAATTCACGAAGGCTTGTGTTTGCTGCCGCTTGGCTTTAAGTGCACCGACTTTGAAGAGGGTAGCTGCGCTTCTGAGGCAAGTGGCAGCTGCACTCCCTTCTGAGCGGCCTGGCCCTTCCCCAGCCACGCGGCTTCATACGAAGGGAACCTTCGAGTGTCAGACACGATTTCTAGACCCTCCAAGCCCAATGCGTTCTGCGCCACCGAAACCCTGAGTCCTAGACCCTGAGCCCTAAACCCTATCGTCCGTAAAGCATCCCCAAGCAGTCCCTAAGCCCCTTCCAGGAGCGGCCCAAGGCCAGCGAGACTGGATTCCAGCTCAGAAGTCAGGACAGTGGTCTTACTGGCTGGCCCTTAGGAGGGAATGAGGAATGAGGTACCCTATATAGTCCCTTCAGGGGTCTGTGTATGTGTACATTTTGTATATAGGGCACTAATTCCTTCATGTTCTAGTAAGAACCAGGGACAAAGGGTTTGGGGTTCTCAGGCTTCAGCTAGCTTGGCATAGGGTGCCGGGGCTCAGGTGTTGCGAAGGAGTGTGGGGGGGCATCCGATTGATCTAGGGCTTTGGGGGTTGGGGAGCCAGAGCTTTTAGGGAAGTAGGGTTTAAGGGTTTGGCCCCGCTTAGGGGTGGCTTTGGATCTCTTCCAGGGTTGCTTAAGCTTCGCTTGTTTGTGCTTTCCCTCGATTGAAGAGGTAAAAGGAGGGACCGCTCGAAGGGACCCTTAATCTTATTCCCCTAAAGAATTCCTATATAAGCCCTATGAAAACCGTATATAGTCCCTACATACCTACCGGGGACATGCAGAACCCGCTGACAGACCAGTCCCCTTTGATGAAAGATGCAGTGCCCTAGCCAGCCAAAGGAGCATCGAACTGACGTCGGAGAGAAGAAGAAGAAGCAATGCAAATGCTGAGTGACGCACCCTGCTGATTGGGGCGCTTACCCAGATCCAAAGAGCTCCAAGCAGTCCTATGTCACCCGATCCTGACCCTGAAGCCCGACATTGGCTGTAGGAGGTTGCGGGCGCACCTAGTAAGTGGATGTGGAGTTGGTGTTGGACACGAGACCCTTAGCCGTTTCCGGAGCATTGCCGGCATGGTTTTTTTTTCTGCAAGGTGCAGTCTGGCGGGTGACTCTCAACGCATTGGGGGTTCCTCGAATTTGGGTCCTGAGCCTTCGTAGCCTTCTGAAGTGGAGCCCTTTGGCACAGGGTTTAGCCGACTGAAGACCCCTTCAGCAGCTGCTGGGGGGAAGTTGTCAGTGTCCCTGCCTCCACTCCTATGAGCAGCAACCCGACTACTCGGACGATGGCTTTTGCCACCTTCTTTACAGCTCTCCAAAAAATCACTACTTATGTTATGGTTGCAGCTGCGACAGGCATTTGCATTTGCACTCGCACTGGTCCTAGAGGTACTACTCTTGCTAACCTCGGCCACTACCTCTACCACAGCTACGGCGCATGCATCGTTGCTGAAAAGAAGCTGGGATACGTGCAGGCCATCCCCTGGCTGTCTCACCAGCAGCCAGCCATCGTTTGTCGAGGGGCCCTGCAGTGACTTAGTGTACGCACCCCCAGTTGAGCATTCGCATGGAATTCAGCCCAGAGCTGCATGAAGTGTGAAGGCCAAGTCATGGGCCAGGGCAGTACCAGAGCTGTCAGTATGGTCGTAGTTGCGGTGCCGCCAGTCGAGGCTTACGGAGCACGATCAGTGAAAGTCAGGTCTCACGAAGGTGCATGCATGCGGTTGCCCCGCGCAAAAGGGCCGCGCCATTTCCCCCGCCCAGGATGCTGTTGCCCTGTGTTCCTCGGAGTCCTGTGTCTGAAATGGGGTTCCACAGTTTAGACTCGCATCGACAACTCGGGAAACTCAGTTGGGGTCATGTTGTAAAAGCTCCTCGGCATTCGGAAGGGTGCGAAGGGGCTTCCGGGCATTCGGACAAGCAACTTGTGGAACTTTGGTTCAGAGTGCTGTCTTGTGCATCCAAGTTCGTCTGGAATGCCCAAGTGCCATGGAGTCGGTCAGACGCATTGGCAACGGCAGCAACGCCCCAAAGGCAAGGAACATCTTCAAGTTTCTGGATGTAACCCGAAACCCTAAACCCTAAGCCCGAAGCCCTAAGCCCTAAAATAGAGCTTGCAGGAGTCTGCATCTGGTGGCCTCTATGCAACAGGACCCCACTTCGCGTCATGGACAAGCTCTGGAAGAAAGCAGCGACCAGCATCCAAGTCTGGTAAGAAGACCACAGCATATTCGCGTGCGACATCCAGCCCTCGCAAGCCAAGGTGCTTTGTTCGAAAGTTTGCTGGACCGAGAACACATGGGCCATTGCCTCATCGCAGATTCGTCGGTTTGGGTGCCCGGCGGGCTTCCCCTGCAAGGATCTCCCTAAGCTTGGAGAGGAAGAAGGAAGAACGTCTCTCTGAGTTGCCATTCAGGAACTTGCATGTAAGCTACCAGATCACGAACTATCAATCTGTCCACCTTATGGGGTTCCTCGCATCTCTGGCTTACCCGAAGACCAGCATCCTCTCACGCCGTTGGCCGGGTGTGGGGCAGCGCAGACGTTGGGCGTGACAGTGGTCTTGCCACCTTGTGGGCCATCACGTTTAGCTCAGAACAATGGTCGACTAACGGCGCCTCTATGTCGGCAGTCCGGCGCCTGCTGCGTTGTAGGGAAGGCCCTTTCAACAGCCGCTGCTGTTTGGAAGGGCCGCATGCGGACATAGCGTGGTGAATAATAATTATCAGGCAGCATGAGCCAGCAACTTTCGTTCTGGAGAATGTGGTGGGCTTAAGTCATAGGAAGAATGGAGAGACCATACCCATTTCCACGGTGATGGACATCTTGCGCGATCTTTCTTACTATGAAGTCCGTTATGGCAGGTCAATTCACTGGACCGCCATTTGCCTCAACATCGCCCACGCATCTACATGGTCTGCACCCATATCGGGCACCACCTTACATCTTCCTCTGAGCCAGTGACGCCAACATGTGCGCAGAATGGAAGTGCAGCTGGCGTCTGTAGCGCACGATTGTCATGCGGTCGGACTCCGAGGAGGACGTTTCTTCACAAAGGCAGCTCCGCGAACGTTCACGCAACGCTCATCGCGAGGAACCTCGTGGACTCCCTTGCATTTCTCCCCAAGGGCATCGGCTGGTCGCGATATCTCAGCCTGCATTCACAGGATACTCCAGGACTTTATGCGGGCCGTATTTCGAGGGGCCGGCGGAGATACAAAAGATCGAATGAGATCATGCACGGAGATTTCCGGGAGCGCTGGGTATGGTGCAGGCCGATGGAGGTTGAGCCCTTGTCTCACTCCGAGAAGCCGGATTTGGGTCTTCAGGTGCAAGAGGTGGCTGCTGGATCGGGAGACTTGGCTGCCCAGTGGATTAAACCTTGCTGTAGTTTGTGCTGCGTTCTTTTTGCGCCAAGTCACATGTGTAAACCGGCTAGCTGCAAGAGGATGTGGTCCAACCCCTGCTGCTGATTGTGGTGTTGTGGCTGTGGTTGTCGGAGTTGCTGTTGTTGTGGTAGCAGTGGTTGTGGCAGTGGTTGTTGTGGTTGTTTTGGTTTGAGCAGCTCCTAAGCAATCTTCAATCCTGAGGGGGTTTGCGGATTTCGCGCTTGCAGATTATTGCTGCATAAGTCGGCAGGTATTCTGGTGGTAGTGTCTTTTCGTGCCCTACGAGTCAACAGCGTACCAAAACAGCTACTGCGGCTGCGTCGGATTGCGATATCAGGATATGTCACGACCATCTGGGTCCGGTTTAGGAATGCTCAAGATGTGTGGGGTGGGAGGTGGGGGGCGTTTGTAGGGATTTTTGAGAGACTTCAGCGAACAGGCAGGCAAATCTGCGGCAATGTTTCTACTGCGGAGAAAAGTAATTGATGGTATTTGCAGCAACACTGCTACTGAGCGCCTTTTCGGCCATTAGGCCCCGCGCGGACATAGCAACGGATAGCGGATTGGAAGCGGATTCTGACATCGGATTATGGATTGGACAACATCAATCCGGCAACACTGATCCGGCTGATTAGTCGGATCACGGATTAGGAGGTTCCCTTGTTTCGCAAAGCCGGCTCGATTCTTGAGTTTCCGTGTTGCTCTTTTCCACTGGCACAAGTGGTCACAAATGTGAACCCCCAAAGATGCCCCTTACAGACCCTTACGCTGCTCCCAAGCCGGAAGAGGCAGAGAGTCTCCGACAGAAAACAGGGACGAGTCGGAGCCGAGGCTTGCAGGTCGCCTGGGGCTTCTTGCCGGAAACCCCCCATGTGCCCGTTGCGGGCCTCTTCTTGCACATGCTCGCCAACGTATCCTGCACAGCGCGGCCCGCTCGATATTGTCGTCACGTGAGAAGGCTGTTGCATCAAAGTGCCACAATCATGCTGACCCTCGTGCACACCTCACGGCTATTTCTTGAGACGGCTAGTCTCGGGCATAGTGTGGAAGGGTTTCACCCTCAGAGTCCCAGAGTCCCAGAGGACTGGACAACTCAGGCTTTGAGGGACCCAGGCAGTTGGTGTTCTCCGAATATCTGGCCTCGAAGGGCAGTTGCATGATTTTGCATGTATGTATATATGTAAATCACAGGTATCATGTCGTATCATATCATATCATATCATATCATATTATATTATATTATATTATATTATATTATATCAAATCATATCATATCATGTATATAAATTGGTTGCCCGTCTTTTGCTCGGACGACCGAGCCGGCAACTGCGAAGCCTACAGCCAGAATGCAAGGTGACAGGTCAGACAGTTCGAAGGCTGTTGGCTGGAATGTTCCTTGATTGATTCCTGTATAGATTCTTCTCCGAGCTCGTGACGCTGGCCGAGCTATCGCGAGCATGCGTGTGATTCACACCCAACCTGTTGGCATGTTTAGTTCTCGTCTCACATTGCTTCAGCAAGGGTTCTCGAAAAGACAAGCTCGCCCGGGCCGCTGTCAGCAGGGTCCGCTACCGCATGCTGCAACGGCTCATGTCGATGCCCTTGTTGGCATGCTCCAGGTGTGGATGCTGTTGGCGTCCCGGGCCTGCCGCTACGCGACCATGATCGGGAAGGCCTGATTTCTTGGACCTGACGACATGTTGACCTTTCTGCGCGGCACTGACTCTGCGCAGCTTGCAGGACGCAACAAATTTTCACCAGCACTAGGCAAGATCATGCCCAAGCTTCAGAATCCCAGTATGTCAGGTCCCTCCTTCTTCCAAAGTCGTGACAAGGTGCAAGAACCAGCAGCCATTCCCTGCTTGACGTGAGAGCGATGGCGGCACGGATGCACCGCCTTCTGTCGGCAGTGGCCAGTCTGGATGGATCTCATGTCAGACGGTCCCGGCGCTTCCTGCTGCTGCTGGTGGGGGTGATTGGCCAGCTGTCTATTCAGGAAGATCTTGTGGGAAATTGCTTCACAGGAGCCACAGGCTCTCGCCCTCGAAGGGCCTGCGACTCCACCGTGCTCGCTGCCTCGCGACGAGATGTTCTTCTGGGCACGGGCGCCGGCCTCGCCACCGACACGAAGCCCGTCTGTGAGGTGCCCATGCGGCGCCTAAGTCGGGTGCAGGGCCAAGTCGGGGGCCAGTTTGTGAGCATCGGCGCTGTGATCCAGGGCGAGTCGGTGGAGCTGATGCTGGATAGCGGCCTCAGCGAAGCGCTGGTGACTCCCGACCTCGCGAGACGCTTGCGCCTGCGCTCCTTGGGATCGGCGCAGGGCGAGGCCGCGGGCGGAGCGGAGACCGTTCAACTCGTTGAGGTTACCGATGTAAGTCTCGCCTGTGGCGAGAAGCTGCCGCCGCTAAAAGCTGCGGTGACAAGCTTTCCGCAAGAGGCGGTGGACACGAACGTGCCGCTGAGCGGCATGTTAGGCTTCCAGGCCTTCCAAGGCTACGATGCGGAGTTCGACTTTTCCGCTGGAAAGCTTCGGCTTTGGCGCCCTGGTGCGGGTGTGGCGATGGCGCGAGCCCAAGGCATGCGAGAAGTCCAGGGCGTGCTCTTACCAGAGCTCGGAATCCTTGGGATTCGGGTGATGCAGCCGGGGAGCAGCGGCGCCGCTGCGGCTCTGGGCATCGTGGACACTGGGGCGGCCTTCTCCGCGATGAACGACGCCGCTGCGCGGAGCCTCCGAGTCTCGCCGGAGCCCGGCGTCGCGATGATGGTCATGGGGGTGGACGGGCGGCCGCTAAAGCTGCCCCTGGCCAAGAATGTGAAGCTTCCACTGGGGGGCGCTCAACGTGAGGCCGGTGGATGGGAGACGGCCGTGACCCTCGCGACAGATGCGACTGCTGTAGGCAATCTCCCCGCCCTGGCCGCCTTTGTGGGGGACGAGTCTAAGCCCTGTGTCCTTTTGGGATTAGATGTGCTTTCTCAGCGTCGTATCCTCTTTGCATCAGGTGACGATCCCCGCAAACAACTGCTTTTTGTGGATGCCAAGTAAGTCCCAACTGCGGACGCCGATCTGAAGAACTCTGAATGGAGCGATGTTGAGGTCGTTTCCTGCATTGGTGATGCGAGAAAGTGTGCATCCGAGCCGGGCAAGGGCCGTGTAGAAGATCGGTACTTATGTGCAGGGGATGTGTAGAGGAGATGCCACTCCATGTGATGAGCTTCCATATGTCGTCAAACGAACCTCGTCGTAGCTTGACGTAGTTCCCTAAACCCGAAACCCTAAACCCTAAACTTAAACCCTAAACCCTGAACCCTGAACCCAAAACTCAAAACCCTAAACCCTAAACATGGGGATTCCTTGTGCAGTGGAAGCGGCCCAGCTTGCGCCAGGCCCTGCGCATCCCAGAGATGGAGAAGATTCTGCGGAATCTAGGCCTCCTTGCAAGGGCTCCGTTTATGATAATATAACAATAATGTTTTTAATTCTCATTTTTGTTATTCTTATTTTTGGTATTATTAATCTTATTCTTATTCTTACTGTTATTATTATTATTATTATTATTATGATTATTATTATTATTATTATTATTATTTGTGCTGATTGTAGTTTCAGCTCATATGGGTATTGACCAAAATAGGGTACCCCTTTTCTGCCCCACATAGAATAGAATCCCCTAAAGGGACCCCCAATAAAGGTACCCTCGTTTTCGGAAACCCCCATATGCCCCTCTTTTGTGGGAGCAAGGTCTGCGTGCGAATCATGCCAGGCACCCTCCAGCAGCCGTGGAATTGCCCACACGGACGGCCGACCATGCGACACCTCATCGACACCAGTAGCGCCAAGAAGGCAGTGAAGTGTAGAAGAGCTTCGGCTTACGGCAAGGGTAGCAACCGCCATGAGGGGAATAGTAAGAAAGCAGATTGCTGGTAATCATGACAAGACACCAAGAGTAAGAGACCTTCGCCGCCCCCCAAATAAAATACATACTAGTAATAGTAGTAATAATGGTAGTAATGGTAGTACTCGTAACAACAGTAATAAAAGTAATAATCGCAATAATCGTAAAATGATACTGACCACTTTCGCTCGGCTATCGCCAGGCGCCGCGCCGTGGGGAGCGGCTGTTTGCAGGCCACACGGAGGCCTCACGGGCCAGGCTGTTCAGAGCATCCGGGTGTAGGGGTGTAGGGGTTTTAGGGGTTTCAGGGTTTTTAGGGATTTGAGGCTTTAGGGTTCAGAAGTTTGGGGGTTTAGGGTTGAGGGTTTAAAGTTTGGGGGCTTGAGCTTTCAGGTTTTGAGGCGCGACGTCGTGGAGGCCGGAAAGAATCCGAGGGGTTCGCATGGGCGCGGGGTCTTTGAGTCATGGCAGAGCCTTTCAACGACACATCCCTGAGCCGCTTCAAAAAGGCTTAAGCCCCACGAGAGGCCATAACCCACAAATCTCGCAAAGCCCCCCTCAAACCCCTAAAGCCGCAGCCCACAAACTTGAAGCTGTAAAACCCTACACCCTGAACCTAAGCCCTAAGCCCTAAGCCCTAAGCCCTAAGCCCTAAGCCCGAAGCCCTAAGCCCTAAGCCCTAAGCCCTAAGCCCTAAGCCCTAAGCCCTAAGCCCTAAACCCGGAACCGTAAGCCCTGAACTCTTAAACCTTAAGCCCTAAACCCTAAACCCTAAACCCTAAACCCTAAACCCTAAACCCTAAACCCTAAACCCTAAACCCTGAACCCTGAACCCTCATAAGCCATCATGGCGCCACGCCGGGCGGCGGCGCTGGTTGCGGCGGCGGCGGCGGTACGGGTGGGGAACCGAGGAGTGGACACGCCGGGGGATGACAGGGTTAGGGTTCGGGGTTTAGGGTTTAGGGTTTAGGGTTTGCGGTTTGGGGTTTGGGGTTTGGGGTTTGGGGTTTGGGGTTTGGGGTTTGGGGTTTAGGGTCATGATGGCTATATGGGGGTTTACGACAATAGGGGACCCAACTAGCAGGATTTCCTTATAATCAGGGCCCCAACAAGGCACCCCTAATTTCGGAATCCCGCATATTGCTATTTTTACATTTTTTGTATTATTGTTGTATTATTTTATTAGTGTATTACTGTACTACTGTATTCTCGCATTATCGTCTTATTGTATTTGTGTAGTATCGTAGTATTGTATTCCTGTATTCTTGTATTATTGTATTATTGTATTATTGTATTACTAATTTGTATTCGTATAATATACGAATACAACAATCAATCATATTATAATTGTTTTACTGTATTCTTATATTATCAGCTTCTCAAGTAACGATAAGTTTATATTATGGTGTTCTTGTAATATTGTATGGATATAATGTTTTAGTCAATATGTACTATCTCGTTGTACATTCTTGCCCCGGAGCCGAAAGGCCCCCGAACCCTACACCCTAAAGCCAAACCCTAAACCCCCAAAAAATGTCAAGAACCCTCAGCGCAGATTGCCAAGAGATTCCAAAAGGGGTTGCTAAGTGATGGTGGTCCCTTGGAGTTCAGGGTTGGGGCCTTCGGGATGAAAATCGAGCAGCGGGTCACTGAGTGCAACAGCTGATAGCCCTCACCCTGGCCGAAAACCATAGTTGTGAAGGCCATAACGATGCAGATTCGAACAGATTCTGCTTCCATTCCCCAGAAGCCCTGCAAGCGCCATCGACAGATTATCTTCTTCATCGTGAGTGCGGAATACATCGGTTGGGGTGTTGGGGGTTTTGGGGTGACCCCTCGTGCGTCCTGGATCTGAGGAATTATATTTACTGCTCGATCTAGGGCGTCGTCCATGCCTGAGGCATACTCTTTTTATGGTCTGACTAGGAAACTTCCTAAGTTCTATCCTACTGCACGTAAGGAATTCAAAAACGGTGTTCCGTGCCCACCTTGGCACCAAGCAGGATTCTCCAGCTTTACGCCGGCGCGGCCGCCAGCTGTGCCTTTGTGACGTTTCAGCACCTGACTGATATGGGGGTTTTCCGAAAGTAGGGGGTACCTTATTGGGCAGAATTGGGGTCCCCCATTTGCGCAAACCCACATATGTGCACATTGGCGCACTCCAAGGCGCACAGTGACACGAAACGGACGTGGGGTGCAGCCCTGTTGGCTTCCCCCGAAAGTGCCACGTGTACGCCAAACCCAAAACACAAGGAAGACCCAGCCTGTACGCTAACCTCTGAAGCCCCCAAACCCTAGCTTCAATACCACCTACAGGCCTCGAGCACCCATGAGCCTGCACCCAGACTTTCAGCAACCTCCAACCAAGGCCCTCCGCCCAAGCCTGCGCTCCTTGAGCCTGCTTCCAGGCTTTCGTTTTTTTTGTTAGGGTTTAGGGTCTAGGGTTTAGGGTTTAGGGTTTGGGGTTTGGGGTTTAGGGTTTAGGGTTGGGTTTAGGGTTTCGGGTTTAGGGTTTAGGGTTTAGGGTTTCGGGTTCAGGGTTTAGGGTTTAGGGTTTAGGGTTTAGGGGGCCTTTCAAATCCTAGGTCGGATTAGGGGGACCCTTAAAAGGGAACCCTTCTCGCACAGGGACCTTATTGAGAGGGTCTATGTCCCCAAGGGCCCCCCTAGTCCTATCCCCGTATCAAGGGTCTGTGTCTCGGGGCGTTTTCGGGGAGTATAGCCCAGAGCTTGGGCGTGAGGCCGTCGCAGCTACCAAAGCGACTGCGGCGCCTTGCAGAGGAAGTGGGAACATGTGGGAGTGTACTGCTGACTGGTCTGTTGGAAGAGACCGTGGAGTGAGAGGACTTGCAAAGGGTACACTGGGCCGCTTGGACTCCCGTAGACGGCTAGGAGTGCAAGTGCATCTTCTGGACGTCTGGGACAAGTAGCACAGCAATGTGTGAGACGCTGTGAGGAGCCTCCAGGAGCTTGGGGAAAACCTCTCGGTGGAGGTGAACCCGGACTCGCCAGGCAGCGACAGCGGCTCGGATGGTGTACACATGAATCCAGCTGCTCAGGGGTTAGGAGGTGGCATCCTGATACTTGACGAGATCCGTCCGTTAGGAAGGCCCAGAATCCAGAATGTCTCCTCCCCGCCCAACTCAAAGCCCAAACCGTGGCTTTGCTGATGAGCCTCAAGCCCCAGGCATCAACCCCTGAACCCAAAAGACCCTAAGCCGTGGAGCCTATAGGGGTGTTGTCGGTGTAGGCACTCCGAGGCACTGGCCCAAAGCCCGGCACAGGTGCCGCCCTGCTGAGCTCGCCGACGCCGCTCCCGCGAGGAAGTGCGCCCCCCCTCCCGCTTCGTGCAGTGCTGCTTCCCTTGCTCAAGTTTGGGTTTGAGGATATTTAGGACTTATTTGAGGGGTTGAGGAAGGACAGCTTTTCTCGGTGGCTTGGCCTGGAAAAAACATTGTTGGTGCAGGAAGTGAAGTGTTCAGGGTCCAGCCGTCCTGCTTTGGTACATACCCCGTTCTTTCCGGTGTCAAAGCTACATCAGGCTGAAAGGCGTTGAGTTAAGTTGGCTTATGGTGCGAATGCAATAGCAGGTCGAGTGTTCGTGAACATGGTCAAGACGACTGCCGCTTCCCCACAGAAGGAGTGGAACAGTTTAGGGCTCGGGGGTAGTGAGGTTGGCGATCGGGCTTTGACAGCGGTTCGGGGCAGGGGCTGGAGGAAGAGGCTATGATCGCGCTTCTTGCGGCTGAGCGAGCTCGCAGCGTGAAGCACACAAAGAACGTCCGCAACTCGAACCCTGTGAACATTCACGAAAAGGTGCAAGCAACTCGAGAAGAAGCTCGACGCGTGCGCACACTACTGCTTTTTTGGCTCTTCATTTTTCGGCCTTTCGTCTTCGAATTCGTATGTGGCGTTTAGAGAACTTAGTGTTGTGACAGGCTACTTTTGTTTTTTGTTGGGTTGTTGGACTTGATGTGCTGAGGGAATTGCGAAGAGGAAATGGGCACGTTGCTGATACAGTGGCCGGTCGCAAGGTCCCAACCCTCTTGAAATATATGGGTTTACGAGAATAGGGGACCCCCATAACAGACCCCAAATAGTAGGATCCCCTTATAATAAGGACCCTAAACCCTCGCGCAACCCTAAACCCTAAACCCTAAACCCTAAACCCTAAACCCTAAACCCTAAACCCTAAACCCTAAACCTTAAACCCTAAACCCCAAACCCCAAACCCTAAACCCTAAACCCTAAACCCTAAACCCCCCAAAAAGGGTGTGTTCTGTCCCAGGTGGATCACTTCCAAGAAGTTGCCGCCACATCGCGCAGCCTGTCAGCTGCAGGCAGGTGCCCCGTTTGTGGAGAGTGGCGTTAGGGTTTAGGGTTTAAGGGTTAAGGGTTTAGGGTTTAGGGTTTAGGGTTTAGGGTTGAGGGTTGAGGGTTGAGGGTTTAGGGTTTAGGGTTTGGGGTCAAGAATGATATAAGGGCTCTTTGGGAACCTCGTGGGGCTGGTACGGCCGTTGCAGAAAGTAGCTTGAGAGTACCTTAAGAGGCTCGTGCAAAGAAGGCACCCGCATTTCTCAACATGCCTTCAAGCCGCAGGCCAGCCCCAAGCATGTGCGGTTTGCGAGGCTACAGGCCCGTTCCGCACGTGCCGGTGTCGCGCCTGTCCACGGACGAGGAATTTCAACAAACGCTGCAGATGCTGACCGAGGCCACACGACTGTCCGACTGCAGCTGAAAGCCCCTTGCCCCGCGCATGTTGCCCACAAAAAGCATCGTCTGCGTTCTAGCCCTACCCTGCAGCTCTAAACTGCGGCGACCTTGCATTTCAAGTTCTAGCCTGCGCCTGTAGGCCCCTGGGCCTGAAACAAACGGGTGCCCCTTTGATACCCCAAATAGACTAGAATCCCCTAAATGGGACACCCAAAACGGGTACCCCCCATTTTCGGAAATCCCCAAACAACCACTTGCCCCCCCCCCAGGCTGGAGCCACCGAGATGCTCCTAGTCGGTGGCAACGACATCAAAGAACGACAGGACCCCTTGTCTTGAGCCGTCAGCTCTTGCCGGGCGGGACCTAAATTTAAAGTCTAAGTCCCAAGTGCGACGTGGGTCATGAAAGAGAGGAAGCCTTAAAACGGCTCAAACCTGACCACTTGAGGAGTCCCTCAAGCAAAGAGGTCAGGAAACTCTACACCTTCTAAGGCCCTAAGACCCTAAACCCTAAACCCTAAACCCTAAACCCTAAACCCTAAACCCTAAACCCTAAACCCTAAACCCTAAACCCTAAACCCTAAACCCTAAACCCTAAACCCTAAACCTAAACCCTAATGAACCTCAACACCCCGAGGAGCGAGGCCTCCTGCTGTACGGCCCCTTGCCTCAAGCCAGTAAGGACTGGAACCTTGGACCCTGCAACCGAAGCCTTAAGCCCCCCTGCACCCTAATTGGTGAACGTTAAGCTTTTTGGGTATTCCAAACCCCGCGACAAGAAGAAGAGTTTAAACTCTTTTCAGCCAGGGTATTGGGCAACGATGTAAACCTCATGAACCCTGAGCCCGAAAGGCTAAACCCTAAACCCTACACAGCCCAAAAGGCAAAGCAATCTAGGCCATAGCCCCTCTCCAAACCCTTGCTGAGCCCTCTTCGCGACCTCTTTGGGGATTGAAGCAAATAATGTGGGCTTTAGGTGTTGGAGTTGCGGTTATAAGGCTTAGTGTTATAGATGACAAGGACGGGTGTGAGGCATCAACAAAAATTACGCACCCAGAAGAAGTATTACACCTTGCGGAGAAAAGGTAATTGACCGCCAAAGCAAATGACCTGGGAACCCTAAACCCCAAACCTTAAACCCTAAACCCTAAACCCTAAACCCTAAACTTCGAGGGGGGGGGGGGGGGGTGAGGTGGGCCTCCCGTGGGCCGGTGGGCGACTATACAGACGGAGCATGTTGGGATGTTCCCCCTTTGACTAACAGTCCTGAATAGGGAATTATCCTAGGGGGGGGGGGGTACTCGAATCCCTATCAAGGTATAAGGGGGGAACATCCCCTATGAGCATGAGTCAACGACTTTCCAAACAACTCAAGGTGGATCACACGGGTACACGATGGAGTGATCTATTGCGAAAGGATCGTGCATTTGCTTGTGCCATATAGGTTTTGAAGATAGGTTTCAATCTATGGAACCAGTCGAACTGAAATTCCGAACATGACCACCATTATCTCTCTCTAGAGGAAGCAGAAAGAACCGCATAGTCCGCATGTCAGTTTGCGGGACGGATAGGGCCAGGGAACTAAGGGTTTGAGGGTCCAAAGTGTCGAGATGTCTCCGGCTTTCACGTAGTGTAGAGCATATTATGATCATAATCCGTAAGCATCCCTGTCGCTGAGACATGTGGTGGAAGTGAAGACTGGAGCCTTGATGAGTGAGAAACTACATTGCACGTCTGGGCATGTCTTAGCTTACTTCAGATGTGCGTGGAAGCGTGTGAAAAAATGTCCTTCTTTGGGCAACCCCGTGGTGGCGCCACCCACAAAGGCAACCATGCTGCCCTGGGCCATCATCACTCAAGCCGCAACACCCCCCAAAACAGGAGCCTATTTGCCAGAGGATCTCGACTTCTAATGTAGGTTCCACAATTGCAAACTCAGGCAGTGTGGCCGAGCTTCTTCAGGCATCTCGGTTTGCACGCTCGCCCTGAAGCCCTCTACAGTCAGCACTCTGAGACTCGCCCTGAACCGCACATTGCAGCCGCGAGTGGATGCTTCACATCACCCGTCAGCGCAAAATGCTCCCGAACATGGGGCTCTGCGCCATGACTGGTCATCTGGTGGGTAGTTCCCGCAATAGGGGGTCTCCCTCGTATCCCCTTAGAGGGACCCTGCAAACTAGGGCTACCCCCTCCACCCTCATCCCTAAACCCTGCACCCTAAACCCTAAACCCTGAGCCCTAAACCCTCGGAAACCCCAGGGTCAAGGCTCTTGGAACCAAGGCCGAGACAGGACGCCTGCGCGCTGCGGGCATCCGCCGGGTCGCCCTCGCTGGGCTGCCAGACAGTTTCCTGTCACAAGGGTTTAGGGTTTAGGGTGTAGGGTTTTTTGGTTTTTGGGTTTAAGGTTTGGGGTTTTTGGTGTTCGGGTTAGGGTTTAGCCTTAAACCTTTGGCACTTCGTGCCACGTACTGTGGGATGTTCCCCCTTATACTAACAGTCCTTAACCCGGAATATAGTACCCCCCCCCTTTGCAGTCCCTGTTAATTAAGGGCTGTTAGTAAAGGGGGAACATCCCAACACGCCCACTTGCGACACTTGAAGTTCCATGCGTAGTCAATCGTAGAGTCAGAAGTGAATCGCTACATGGTTACCCTACCTGCTGTAGCCGTCTTCAAGGAACTCCTTTAGATTTTCAACTGTTATTGAACTACCACTATTGCTATAACAATTGTGATTCTTAAACTATTCTTGTTATGAATTTAGGACGAATGGAACTGAATTTTCATTTTTTTAGGTGATTTTTAAGGAATATTCTTCAATAATCCTGGGCCACGTGCGCCGTGCGAGGCCCCACGTGGCGGGGATGGAACGAGGAGGCGCTTGGGCCAGACTGGTGCCTCAGTAGAGCAAAGCATTGAGTGCCTCAGCTTGTGCAGACGGTGGCATGTCGAGGGGGGGGGGGGGTATGTAGAGTATGTAGAGTATGTAGAGTGGGGGTAGGGCATGTCGAGGCCTGTTGGGTTTTTCTGGGCGATTTCTGCTCTCAGCTTCAACTGGAGATTTTCTTTGGCGTGGCGTGCGCGCGCATGTTTGACAGGCCGCCGCACCTACCCAAGGAAACCCCCCCTGTGAGTGAAGGTGGCAACAAAGGTCCTCCTCGAGAAAGTGCCTTGTGCTCAGATGCCCCAGCGATGTAAGGTGCGGGGTTGAGGGTTTAGGGTTTAGGGTTCAGGTCACTTTCGGCTGCTTTCAGCCATCTTGGGCTTCAGTGGAAGCCTGACGGTTCAGGGGTTTAACTCGTTTCATGAGCCTGGTGCCTGAGCCCTCCTTTTGTCCACTGCCGATCGTGGTGCGACCATTGGCCACCCAAGACATGCCTTTCAACCCTGAGCCTTCCGCACTGAACTTCGCTCAGGCGCCTGGTGCTTGAAGCGGGTCTAGATGTTGAGGCCATGCGGGAGATGGGATGTGCACCGACTCGACGCGAATCGGGGGTCTCAGTGAGAGAGCGGCTGCGTGTGCGGGTGTTTGGCAGTTGCCCTTTGCAGATGACCAGGTCGTGACGCAGTTCTGCTTCAACCCCTTCAAGCTCCTGCGCTGGCTCACCCGTACGCACTCTGCCATGGAGGCATAGGGTTTAGTTCGGGTTTAGGATGATCAAGTTGACGCAGGTTCTCGGGCCTCTGTAGCCCCCTTTTCCCTGATCCCTTCGGAGTCCGCAACTGGCGCGATCCGATAAAGACACGCGCAAACTCTCAAGCTCAGAAACTCTGGGCACAGGGACTGCGCGCGGACTTGGGCGGCGTGGGCAGCGCGCAGCTTTCCGTGGGCCTTCCTGGCCCGACCCAGCGGAGCAGGCCGAGATTTTGGTTCGTATGGCCGGTTGTCGGGACAGCATTTGTATTCCGGGTACCCTCAACGGGGCCCAACGGGGCCCATGCTTTTGAGAACTGACCGTTTTTTTGGTTTTGGCCTGAATATGGGGTCTAGGATGAAAAAGTGCCCCGAGATTCGGAGTTGGCACCCTCAAGATCGGGCAAGAATCGGGGGGGGGGCCCGTCGCAATGCGGCCGCTGTGCCCTGAGCTTAATTCCCATTACTTGGGATGTTCCCCCTTATACTACCAGTCCTTCATAGGGATCATAGTAACCCCCTATTGTACTCCCTATTATGAAGGACTGTTCGGATGAGGGGGAACATCCTTACCCATCACATCCTTTCAGAGCGTGGAGGGTTCGAAGCATGGCCTTCCAATGGGGAGGGCCGGGGGGTCGTCTGCCTTTCTGGTCAACCGGCTTGGGCAGGCTGCTGCGGATCTCAGACATCTGCCAGGCTCGATCGTGCCCCAGATTCTCGACCCCAATCCTAAAACCTGAGCCCTCAACCCTCTCATCCAACCAAGGCATTTGGCCGAAGTCACACAGTATGATTTCGGGCTAGGTAAACGCTTTGAGATTCAGATCTTTGAGAAGTATCTATCGCAACACAAACTAAGGTTCTCGAATCGTCAGCGCTCTAATCCCAAGCTTGATCGAACTGCATCGAGAGACGATCAAGGACAACTGAACAGAGTGAGTTCTAGAAAAGGCTAAGCACTTTGGCCAAGAAGCAAAGCCTCAGAGAAATTCCATGACCAACTTTTGAGCATAGACCGATCAAGTTTTGAGCATGGAACGATTACTCAACCAAGACTCCGTTGTACTACAATCCCTACCAAGAACTGTTAGCATAAGGGGGAACATCCACAAGTTGGTAGATGCCGATGGTTGGGGTTCAGGGGGTTTCGGTGGACCATCCTCGAGACCCAAGACAGGCGCTGAGGCCCAGGAGGGGGGTTTTGGGTGCGAACCCCCTCGCTCTGCACTTTCTTTCTCTCGGGGCCCAGCACCCCGCGGCCCCGAAACAGAAACCCGAAACCCGAAACCCTAAACCCCAAACCCCAAACCCTAAACCCGAAACCCAAAACCCGAAACCCAAAGCCCTAAGCAACAGGTGCCAAGCCAGTACGCAGCTCCGTCGATGTTCCAGACCATCCTCCAGGAGCCCGGAGTCGAATGCCAACCAATATCTACAAGCCCGAAAAAACCCTAACACCCTACACCCTAACACCCTAAACCCTAAACCCTAAACCCTGACACCCTAACACCCTGACACCCTGACACCCTGACACCCTAGCACCCTGTCACCCCACACCCCAAAACCCTAAACCCTAACACCCTGACACCCTGACACCCTGACACCCTGACACCCTGACACCCTGACACCCTGACACCCTAGCACCCTGACACCCTAACGCCCTAACGCCCTAACACCCTAACACCCAACACCCCAAACCCCACAACCCTAAACCCTGAGACCACACAGACCCTGGTAAGATGCGAAGCGCCGAAGACGCAAGGCACCCGCTCTGCCGCACTGCCGTTGTCTGGCATTTTGGTCGACCGGGTCCCGGGCGCAACATTTGTGGGAGGCCCTGTGCACTACATCCACACATGAAGAACCTTGAGGCCAACAGTTCCTGGTTCTGAGGCATATGACAGTGAGGCCAGGGGCTACTGCGTCCGTTGGGGGATGCTTTCAAGGGCATAAGCGCCCTCGTAAATTTTGCCCCCCCCCCATGCAAGTGCGCAGGAAGGAGGAGGGCCCCCCGACTTCTCCTGTCTCGGCCTCAGACCAACCTCAGATTCTCAACCAGTCTAATAAATCAAAGCTTTCAGACCTACAAAACACAAAGCAACTCCAACAATCTTACAATAGTCTTTCTTTCACGCAATCCAGAACAACCGCTACAAACCTCGACCCGAAGCCCGACAAAGCCCTATACGACCCTACGCCCTTGCCTTTCGCTGACCCGAACGATTTGTCGATGCAGTCAAGGCTTGGGCCATGGGCTGCAGGCAGCTGCGACAGAAAGGCTCTCGTGACTTCAGACAGCTCACCTTCTTGCCTTACAGTTGGTTAGCAGGGACCCGATATATACCCTTAAAGGGAGTCTGTAGGGTACCTCCTTCCCCAATTCCCTACTAAGCAACAGTAAGTTGCAGGTTCATTTGTTGCTTCAGTACGGCTTTTGTCGGGTGCAAGCAAGTATGCGTACATGAATGTGCAAGTGGGTGTGTTAGGCATGTCCGGAATTACTGGAATGAAGGTGTATCGGGTAAGTATTTCTGGAGGGTTGTAGGCTTGCAGGGTTCAGCTTGGGTTTTAAGGCACGTTCAGGTTCTACGGGCCCAGGTTTGGGTTTTGCAGGGTTCAGGGTTTCAGGGCTTCGGGGATGAGGGGCTGGAAACAAGAGGTTGTCTCTCGGAGATTTCCGGAGAGAGAGGGCGCGGAGTGCACTGTAAGGGTCAGAAGAATCACTAATGGCATTCCCCTATTGGTCCGTATTTATTTTTTACTATACTAGCCCGCCCAAAAGCCTTATTCCAATAATTTAGGGCCCTACAGAAAAAGAGCCCCAACACACCCTCAGCCGCTGCCCGACGAGGGCAAGCAGATTGGAGAGACTGGGCCCACCGGAGCTGGCCCTGTTGCTGTCTCAACTCTCCGAGGCAGCCATGGCCCCGTTGCAGACCTTTTTTTTTTTTTTTGGGGGGGGGGGTTGGAGGTTCTGGGTAGGTTCAGGGTTTAGGGTGTGGGGTTTAGGGGTGTAGGGTTTAGGGTTTAGGGGTTTAGGGTTTAAGATTTAGGGTTCCCCTTCTACTAGCAGTCCTTAGTAGGGATTATCCGAGTAGAATCCCTACTAAGCCGAAGCACTGTTAGTATATGGGGGAACATCCCAGCCCCAGCCCTAAGTTGCTTGCTCTGGCCAGTTGGAGCTGGAGAAGAGTTCCGAGCCTGCGCCGACATCGGCGGACGCATTGGGCCCGTCTGCCTTTGTGTCTTCACACGAGGCAGCAGGGCCGAGAATTCCGGGAGGTTCATGAGTTCGGGTCACTTTGCTTGCGGGGTATGGGAAGTCCTCTCTATCTCTATCACACTTCGAGCTCTGTAACACGACGTGCCCTGCACTCGCAGCTTTAGGTTGCCGAATCGATGCACAAAGTCAACCGCTCTTCCGGCTGAACTTTGCGAGACAGACAAAGCTCTGAGACACAAAAGCCCTACGGCCCGAAAACCTTGAACCCTAAACCCCGAAATCCAAAACTCCAAAAGCCCAAAACTAAACCCGAAAACCCTAAACCACACAGTCCCGACCCTTTCAAGCCTAAACCGCAGACACTGTATTTGGGGTCGGAGTAATGGCTAGTAGTTTTCCCTTGCGGTCCCCATATACCTACATTATGAGATGCCTCCACCCAAATCCCTGTTCTAACTATTCAGGCCCGTGCTGTGGTTCCCTTATTTTCTTATTGCCCCCTGAAAGCCCTGTCCTTATTATGAAGGCACCCGCCATATTACCAGCACCTCGATAAGGATGCTCCTGGAGATGAGGAGGAGTCCCTGATCTCCCCCGAGGAGTGCTCAAGGGTCCATGGTGAGGGGTTGAGGGGGTTGAGGGGGTTGAGGGGGTTGAGGGGGTTGAGGGGGTCGAGGGGTCGAGGGGTTGAGGGTTCTTGGGGGTTTAGGGCTTAGGGTTTAGGATCCCCTTCCCCTGGTATGAGGCCTTCCGAGTTCCCGCCCGCTGAAAAACGCTTGCCGAGTCCTGGTTCGGGGCTCTCCTGGCCTGCTCCTTCCGCCTGCCATAGAAGCACACGCTGCAGTGTCCCCCTATTCTTCGTAGGGAATGAGGGACTTAGGCCCTAACTCCCTCATTCCCTACGACCAGCCGAGCAGTGTTCTGGAGCGGCCGGCCCAACCCTGTGCGAGCCACGAAACCTCCCAGGTTTTGAGGTTTTTCAGAGGCCTTCCCCCTAAGCCCCTAAACCCTAAACCCTATTGAGGGGCCTTTTTGGTTGGAGCCTAACCGCGTTTTGCTTCTCTTGCTCAAGAGGAAGTCGTTTACCCTCAAATCTAAACAGCAGAAACCTTCAAGGCTTCTGGGTGTAAGGGGTTTGGGGTTGAGGGTTTAGGGTTCCCTCGACTCTGAATATCATAAAGCCTGTTCTGGGGGTTTAGGGTTTAGGGTTTAGGGTTTAAGGTTTAGGGTTTAGGGTTTAGGGTGCGGGTTTAGGGTTTAGGGTTTAGGGTTTAGGGTTTAAAGTTTAGGGTTTCAACCCTTTTCTCCCATGATCTCAGCCGCGCCGGAGAGGACTTGCTGTGGTCTGTGGCAGCCTTCGCGCAGCGATCGCGGGCCTCGGTTTCTGCCCCACCCTTGGACATGATGTAGGGCTGGGGTTTAGGGTTTAGGGTTCAGGGTTCAGGGTTCAGGGTTTAGGGTTTAGGGTTGAGGGTTTAGTATTTTAGGGTTTAGAGTTTAGGGTTTAGGGTTAGGGTTCAGGGTTCAGGGATTAGGGTTTAGGTTGCAGATTGCAGGGTTTAGGTGAACTACGAGTAGGGTTTGGGGCTTTAGGGGGCGGAGGTATAGGGCTTCTTCACGGATTCGTGCTACTCGAAGATTACCGTTCTTTTCACGAAGATCCTTCTTTGGCGCTCAGAAACTCATATTTTTCACTCGCACATTCACTTTGTCTTCATGTCTCTTTTGTTATTATTAATTCCAGTCCATCCTCGGCTTCTGGTTCACGCGTTTCATGCGGTTTCAACGCACTTCACGCGTTCTTTGTAAGTTAGTTTGTAACCACTAGAAAGAACTGGTTGGGTGAGAGAGGCAAACGCCCCATGTCAACCCCAAGCGTGAATAGTTGACCTTGGAAAATAGAAGTCAACCAGTGAATGACAGGCATGAATGCTCTGACCTCGATATTGGATCGAGAGAAGAGGGATGTAGCTGATAAATGAACCGGGCGTCACATTTAGCATTGTCAAGTCAAACATAATAGAAGTGTTATGGTTTTCTCCTTTTACCTCTCTAGCCTTATTCAGATTACAATCATAACGCCTGATAATAAGAGAAGTAAATAATTGAACGAATTAGATTATAAGGACGAGTGCGACGAAGGGCGCATGAATGCCATTGAAAGAACGAATGAACGCACTAACTTCGCTCATGCTATTCGTATTCTATGAGTATTATAGCTTAGGACGAAGATTCTTGGTGTGCTCACACTTGACTATATTAACATTCGACCTTACTTCTATGTGGGCCTCATGAACAGAATTACGCTTCGGACAAGGGCTCAAGGAAGAAACAGATCCAGCTGAGAGCATTCCGAATCTGTCTGGGCCCACAAGTCGACACAAACGACGTCCGAGGTCAATCTCTACCCTTTTGGGGGCCTCTCGAAAAGCCTCGTGCTTGCGGAGACATTGAGGCGCGTGTAGGACCCCGACAAAATTCCAAACTGAGGGGTGTAGACAAGCTTATCTGGTGCTCCTCAGGCAGGCATAGAGCCCAGCTGTTGGCATCAGACGTAAACAAAAAGCTGCGACATGCATAGGCGCGCAGAACAAAACAGCACGCCGACTGTCACCTTTGAAGAAGATAATGCCATGACAGGTCTGGACGATTGTCGACTCCTTGAGGGTGAAGCGCTAGAAGAAGGTCGAATCCCTTTTCCGTGCACGAAGAAGGCTTGCTTCTGCCATGAGCAGTAGGACGAACGCGCCAAAGACAGCAAAGACAGGCGAGCGGTGAAGTTTGCAACTCCCGGCAGATGAAGTGTGCGCGAAAATGCCATAGAAAAGAGTTTGGACAGGACCATGCTCTGGGGCCTACCTTAGCTGTGAGTCTGGACAAGAGTGGTGCTCGTGACCGAATCGACAAGCAGCGCCTGCTGTGCAGCCGAGGCGTTGCAACCCTAAACCCGAAACCCTAAACCCTAAACCCGTGTAGACACCCTAAACCCAAAACCCAAAACCCTAAACCGTAAACCCTGAACCGTAAACCCTAAACCCTAAACCCTGAACCCTAAACTCTAAACCCTAAACCCTCAACCCTCAACCCTCAACGTTCAACCCTCAACCCTCAACCCTCAACCCTAAACCCTAAACCCTAAACCCTAAAACCTAAACCCTAAACCAACAAACCTGAAATCGTGCTGGGTGCTGGTTCAAGGTCAGCAGGTACGGCGGCTTGCCAGCAGTCCGGTTGGGGTGTTGTTCAGCCAGGTAGTGAAGGCTTCATGTTCTATTCCCTGAAGACACATCATGGTTCCTAAACCCGAAACCCTAGGCCCTCGAGCCTAAACCCTAGACGCGTCAACCCATGTCAACCCTCAACCCTCAACCCACTTTTGACCAGAGAGTGGTGCGCGAGAATCTACCCCATGGACCGTCGATTTGTGTTGAGAGGCCGGGCTTTCTCGTGGGGGAGGGGGGTTTAGGGTTTAGGGTTTAGGGTTTTTTTTAGGGGGCGTTTCGGGTTTGGGTGTTATGAGGGTGTGCTATCTTCGTTTGCGATTCCTACCGTTGCGATTCCTACCAGACCGTCATCGCTCAAGCCTCGGGAGTTTGCTGTAGGGTTTGTAGGATTGAGGGTTTCGGGTTGGGATGTTCCCCCTTATGCCGTCCTTAAAAGGGATTACAGTGCCGCCCATTCTAATCCCCATTAAGGACTGCTAGTAGAAGGTCGGGGGCCCCCCACAACAAGACCAGGACGGGGCCCGCATCATCGATGAGCACACAGAACCCACTCCCTCTGCCGTAGGCGTGACAGAGTCTTTCCCTCGCACCTTTTTTTTTTCAAGCAATTACGTCCTACAGCCCCTCTCCTTGCTTCTCGCAGTTTTTGGGCTGTTCCTTGACACCGCTTCTCGGCTCGTCGCCGGGGGTCTTTCCCGCGGCAAGCTACCTCTGAAGCTGCTCTTTGGACTCACTTGTTGCAGCAGGTCAGTCCGGAGCGCCCTTCTTGTTGAGCTTTGACCGCAGAGGTAGTTCCAATCTGCAAAATGCTGGCATATGTCTAGTGCGCGACTCCCATGTGCGCTCCATCACGGTACCGTCCCCCGCACCTCTTCCACAGCGTGCTCCAAACCCGCGTTTCTCGTGGTCTTTCTCTGCCTCTAGGCTCTGAGGCCTCTGTCGCCTCTGTCCCACCCCACTTGGTTGCACTTGCGTACCCGCCGTATGGAACCCTTCGCGGAGAGCGGCGATGGCGTCTCGGGAGCTGTTCTGAGATGTGAGGGCGCGGGCCGGGGGGGGGGGGAAGAGGTGCCGGCCGCAGGAACATCTGTGGACCATTTCGCTCCACTCACTCCACTCACTCCACTCACTCCACTCACTCCACTCACTCCACTCACTCCACTCACTCCACTCACTCCACTCACTCCACTCACTCCACTCACTCCACTCACTCCACTCACTCCACTCACTCCACTCACTCCACTCACTCCACTCGTTCACTCACTCGATCACTCACTGGTTCGCTCACTCACAAACTCTGCTATCCCTGTCATTGATCTTTTTGTTCTTTTTTTGGTAGTGTGGGTTTGTTGTTGTTATTCATGCTTTATGATTAGTTGGCATTTTGCTTCTGGTTCTGCTGCTTAACTGCAGCGTTCTTTGCTCGTGGTCTTTTTTGTTGGTTCTCGCTGTTCCTTTCTTCGCCAAGCAGAGCACCGACCGGACGGCCACACGTCGGACAGCACCGGCCCGCTTGGAATTACACTCCGCTCTGTGTGCACATGTGGCCCTCACGCCCCTGGTCGCAGTCTCCGGCTTTGGCCGTTCCCTCATCGTGCTCAACCATGGCTCGTGTCCCCCTGTTCCCCCTCAATTGCTGGGCGTTTGAGGCTTGAGGCCCGGAAGGGTATTCAAAAGCAGGTTACGCATCAGCTGGTTGCTCTTCATTTGGATCCGGCAAGATGCTGGATTAAGGTTGGTCTGAGGGTAATGCTTCTGGTGCAGGGCTATTTCGAGATTCCACACAAGCAGAGGCGGGCCTGGACCCCAAAGAAACTGTTAAATCTAGGGCTCTGCTAGTAGTATTCCCTCATGATTCCTTTATATTTATACGATCATAACCCGCAAAACCCTGAATTTAAGAAATTACATGAATGAAACGAATGAAATGAACTAGATGGTGAATTCTGAAGGCCCCTATAGCTGCGTCACTTGCCAGGTCAACGGCTTAGATTGGCATAGATGTGGTCGCCCGAAACGTCTATGACGCCTTTTTCATTGGAGGACTGAGCCTCCGGGCCAGGCTTTGGGGTTTGGGGTTTGGGGTTGGGGTTTGGGGTTTGGGGTTTGGGGTTTAGGGTTTAGGGTTTAGGGTTTAGAATTCAGGGTTCAGGGTGTTGAGGGCACTTCAGGGATGTGTGGGTGCCTTGCGAAGCCTCAGCACCCAAGCCCGGAAGCCCAAGATGCCCCCAATGACCTGCACACTCCCAATGCAAGCACGCGTTTAGGGTTTAGGGTTTAGGGTTTAGGGCTTCGGGTTTAGGGTTTAGGGTTTAGGGGTTAGGGTTTGGGGTTTAGGGTTTCCGAAATTAGGGGTACTTTTTTGGGGTTTTGATTACAAGGAACTCCTGCTATTTGGGGACTATATTAGGGGTCCCGTATTTCCATAAACTCCCAAGGGTCCTTCGTCAGAGCAGCTGCTTTTGAGGGAGTGGGAGACCATCTAAACCCAACTAAACCCAACTAAACCCAACTAAACCCCAGACCCTGAACCCTTAACCCGCTGCAGGAACCGGAGGCCCCAGATAAGGGGCTATCAATTTGACTTCTTCTTTAGGCTTGTATGCACTCTTGCAGACGCAACATGGAAATTACGGGGCCTCTTGTTCTCCGCATAGCTATAGTAAGGTCTTAAGCACAACGTTGCCCCTGCTTCGGAGTGCCGAAATGCAGAAGGGTAAGGTATTGGCTATGGGGTCCAGCCCTGCCCGTGAACCCGAAACCATGCATTAAAACCCTAAACCCTAAACCCCAAACCCTAAACCCCAAACCCTAAACCCTAAACCCTAAACCTTAAAGCCCAACCTGAACCCTTTCTTCCAGGAGGGGGCGACCACGATTATGCTTCGATCCTTGCCCGCCTCAACAACACTTCGCAGCCTCCTCCAGATCCTGCAGCCCTTGGGCAGAGGTGTCTATGATTTTGCCTACCTACCCAGGCCTGGGCACGCACTGTGGAGAGGCTTGCAGCTGTGCTTAGGGTTTAGGGTTTAGGGTTTAGGGTTTAGGGTTTAGGGTTTAGGGCTTAGGGTCTAGGGTTTAGCGTTTAGTAGGGTTTAGGGCTTAGGGTTTAGGCTGTCGGTTTGGGGTTTACAAGGTTCAGTCTGCCTTGGTTTCAGTGCATCATCGGTCGCACACTGCGCTTGATGTACTGGTTCAGTCCTTCAACCTCGTGTGCGACCTGTGCTGGTTTTTTGTGCTGTTGCTGGTCGCCGCGTGATGAACACACCCCATGGTTCCCAGCCATAAGCCCGACCCTGCGCGCCAAGCCTTCAAAAGGTTATAAGCCCTGACTGAAGGTGTACCCGGCAGCGACATCGCATCGTGGAGTGCTTTGGCAGATGTGACTTTATGTGAAACTTCGTGCAAATATGCTGGAATCCGGAACCCGTGTTTCTTTTCTTGTTGTTGCGGCTTTTCGTTAAGCCGACCGAAATAAGCCCATGCCTCCGCAGCAAAAAACACAACGCGCCCTTGGAAGGGAGGACCACACAGCCAGCCAGGGCAGACCAGCAAGTGAGTGAGGGAGCCCGCGCCCCGGTTGCAATGAATAAAGCGCGTCCAGAGCAAAAGGAATGCAAAACGCGCCAGGCCTGCACTCCACAAAAAACAATAAAACGTACTTGGCCTCCAAGCAAAACCACCGCCAGGCTTCCACAACAAAAAAAAGAGCGCCAGGCCTCCACAGCAAAGAAGCCCTCGCAACAATGAAACACTCTACCGCTGGAATCCGCAATGCCTGAAGAGGACGAATCCTGAGAGCAGTGCATGCCACCATCCGAGAATCATTGAAGCAGTACAAGCGTCCTGCATGTTGTCCAACAGTTCTTGCCAGGTGTAGCCTAATTAATCTTGATTTGTTTATCTCGTCACTGGCGTTTGATTTCGCCCTGAGTATCCGCCGCATTCGATCGCTAGGAGGCTGAGCAAGGAACAGTGGAGCGTTCAATGCCAATCGTTTGGAAGTTCCTCAAAGTTCCTACACGTACATGGCTGACCTACTTAATTACCCCCAACCGTGTTCGTCCAAAGCTGTCAACCTTGCAGATGCCGTGACATTCAGGGGGCGGTTGCGGCCCACTGTGGTCGAACTGATCAACATCAATATTTAGAACTTCGATCCTGAGCCGTCGACTTCGGAGCATGAGCCAAGCTGCATGCATCGCTGACAAAGGCTCGCTTTTCTCAACTTTGTGGAGACTTGGCTTGACTTGGGGGTGGGCCCTGTGTGCGCGAGGGGATGGGTCAACCCTCCTGCAGGTTTAGGGTTTAGGGTTGAGGGTTGAGGGTTTAGGGTTGAGGGTTGAGGGTTTCGGGACCTCGAGAAAGAGATAATGAAAAACTATTGTTTGCATGAGTGATTACTAGTATCATGGCCCGCCTCACGCGCCCCGGCCCACCCCTCCCTGCCGGCCTCTCGCAGGCATCTGTTGGAGCCACCACTTCCACACACAGGGTTGGGAGATACCGCTGTTGCTTGCCATGGTTTTTGCAGGTGTTTCGGATCACCTGATCTGTGCCGTAGCTGTTGCTTCAAGTCGCGACCCTGGACATCTCAATGAGTGTTGCCTCAGAGCATTCAGTTCCTTGTTCGGGAGAGGTCCCAGGGGTTCCAGGGGTCCCACACAGGAAAGGTGGGCCAGAAGAGGAAACCAGATCCTGGCCTGCTTGTTCTAGACGCCTCTGGACCGGAAGCTGGGTGAGTTTACAGTATTGGGGCCTGCGAACACGCAGACCGCATGTGGGCCTGAGAGCCTTGATTTGGGCTGCAGCTGGTGGAGCCGCAAGAGCAAGAGAGGAACCCCCTTCACAACGGCACACAGGCTCCACCGTCTCCACCACCACAGCCCCTCCGGACACGCCGGTCGCCACAGCATGTCGCAGCCACATCCCAGAGAAAGTCCACGCCTCAATGCCCCCGGATGAGGGAGCTGGTGCTGCACAAGCGCATGTGAAGCAGGCTTTATATTGCTGTTATCTAAAGAAGGTTCCTTCTTAGTCTTGGTGAGTGTATAGTTTGGGTGTCCTTTTGGGGTTACAAGGAATATTATATAAATATAACTGCTACCCCCCCCCTCCCAAAGATCTACGTATTTTCATGATTTGGCGATGTTAAGTTGAAGACTTGCATGGGCCCGGAGGCGATGTGAAGTTGAAGATCTGCATGGGCCCGGAGAGGTGAGGATGAGTAGAGGATGTCTGTTGGAAAGATAAGCAAGAGACTATAAGCCTATGAAGTATTCGTGCGCATAAGGTGATGTGGAAAAAACACTGTATTTCCCGAGGACGCGGGAATACTGTGAGCAAATATCCTTTCATTCTTGGGACCTTCCAACATGCTGCGAGGAGTTGCTCATTGAAGATTTGCATGGGCTGCATGGGCCCGGATAGATGAAGATTAGTAGAGGACGTGTGTTGAAACGCTAAGCAAGCGATAGTTTCATTTTCCGACGGCTCTACCGTGCTACCCCGTTGGAGTTGATAAGACACTGTGGCCTCTCAGGCACTACGACCGAGCAAACATAGTACGGGATCTTCACTTCTGGGCGATGATGTTGCTCATGTACCGCCGCATGAGGCTGCCCGTCTCCAGCCACATGTCCTTGCCCCTGTTCCAGTACGCGTACTGGGCAGAACGGATTTGAGCAATGATCCGCAAGGAACCAGTTTTGGCGCGTTGGTTCACGCGAAGGCGCTCCTTGACGAATCTCCACCCGCGGTCGACGATCTGCGTTCCGATCTTCACGGAGACTTTGCGGCCGCGGGCAAGGCCACTTTCTTGATCTTGACATAGGTTGGCTGTTGCCAAACCCATTTATTGCCCACTTGGACACGGCGCTTCTTGTGCACGACAGATCCATGAACAACGCCTGGAATTTTGAGTTTGTAAGCTCGAGCGCTGTCGGAGTGGAGGATTACGTGCTTATAGGGCCTGGACCTGGCGACCTTTTCTTCGTGGGCCGGGGTGTTGCAGTCATGACACGCAACTTTCCCTTGTACCGGTGCATTCTATAAGTATAATGCAGACAAGATACGGGGGAGTCAATCGCACAAGCTACCCAATGCTCCCACTCCATGACCTTGGTGGGATCATCAGCCTCCTCAATCGGAATGAGCTTTTTGTCGAATACGGATTCGTCCACTTCGACATCTTGCCACTTGTTCCCTTTACCCCCGAAGCTCATGGTTCTTTGAGTCTCTTCCACAAACTTCTTGCGAACAAGTGTGAGGTTATGCTCCATCCGCTCGATAGCCTTGTGATTGATCTGGGTCACCACGTGGATCGTGCTCAGAGGCACATTAGCAAGGCGGAAGAGCAGCATCCCTGGCATCGTACTCATTCAAGGAGGACAGGTGCTGGAAAGTACGTTTCCACTTCAGACGATCTACACGAGGAGCCTTGTTTCCTGTGCGGTTGTACGGCGTTTGTTTCCAAGCCTTGCCTTGTGCACGATTGGAGGATGCTGCCTTGGCGAGGTTCCCCTTCGTGAGCACGCGTGTTTTTCCTTTCTTTGCGACGGGAAAGTGATAGGCAGGCTTCTTGCACAAGCACTTGCCCATGATGCTGAAGCGGAGAGATGCTATGGCAAAAGGACTCGACTAGTAAAACCCATATCTCAGGGTGGAGCCAATAGTGAGCAAAGTGAATCTCACTGACCATGCACTCCGACGGTGAGGCCAAGCGCCGTCTGGATATTATTCAGCATGACGCGCAAGTCCATGGAGCTCAACTGTTGCTGCGCCGCTGTTGATGGCCTCCAAGATTTGCTGGTCCGAGCGCTGCGTGGATATCGTCCATGGAGGATTCGGACTGGAAGATGATGAGCCCGCGCCAGATTCGGGGAAGTTGGACGTGGTCATGCTCCCTGATTTCGGAGAGATCTTCAAGTAGGCGGAGCCATGCTTGAACAAGACTGTGCCAGCAACTGGAATGCGAGCCAAAACACAAATGGTCGCACTCGTGACTTGTTACGACAGTGTGTGCTAGCAGATGCTCCTGATGCTCGGGACATCGAAGGTGTCCCGCTATGCTCTATACGCCCGAGTGTAGATCTACACTGAAGGCATATGCTACATGTGGAGACATGTTGATACATTTACATGTTGCCATTTTGGGACAAAAGTGCCCCAAGCTAGGGGGGGCAATTTTTCTTGTGCGAGGAAAGGGAACGGTGCTAGCGCCGCTGGCCATGGCAGCTGCAAGCTCAGCACAGGCTAGGGTCAATGAGCAGCTAGATCAGAGCTGGGACTACCTAGCAAAGTGCGGCTTTGGGCCGGAAGAGCTAGCTACCATGGATTGGACGGAATGCCAGGAGGCCGCTAAGCAAATGGCCTCTGAACTAGCATTTCCTGCTATCTGGACGTGGGTGGAAGAAGCTCGCGAAGAAGTGAAGCTACTGCGGAGAGCCAGGGGTCTCTTCCAGCCGGGTCTCACTTGGAGGGAGCTAATCCCTCTACCCGAAGTGCCCGAGGTGATAGCTGCGACGGCTCCAGATCCAGCACCTCCGAAGGGGGACAGGAACCGGAAGCTACTAGCCGAAGGTGCGTTGAACGAGGCCCGTGAAGAGAGGCTGCAGAGCTACTGGACTTCTAGGCTGAGGCTAGAGTTGGAGAGTTCGGAGGCCCCTGTGCTGAAGAAGTTACAGGGAAGTCTGGACCGACCTCGTCGATTACCTGGTCGCTAGGCGTGATGAACCCTGCGGGAGGACAGTGCCCGAGGCTATCATGAAAGCGATAGCGTGGTTCAAGAACGTGGCCGAGTTCCCAAAAAGAGGAAAGGGCTAGTCAGGGCCGACTGGCATGGGCCGCCAAAGACAAGATAGTCGAACAGCTTTCAGAAGGAGCTAAACTCACCAAGCGTGCTCCCCGCTACTCGGCTTGGATGGTGGCAAAGATGGAGAAGATCGTAATGGATGATAGCCACCGTGGGATGGCGGATATGGGCCTGGGCTAAGCTAGTCAAGGTCTGTGCTTCACTCCGCTGGTCGGACATCCAAGCCATCATCCCAGGCGAACTGGCTATGGTGGAAGGCCGGTTGGTGACAGTGCTAAGAAAGACGAAGACCTCGGGACCGAACCGGAGGATCAAAGAGCTACCGGTGTGTGTGTGTGTGTGGCACACCGCTGTACATGCGGGTTCGTGAACAAGCAGGAACATTTTTGAGCATATCAACAAGTTGTCGTTTGAAAACCAGCAGGGGGCCGAGGAGAGTGTGGACTGGGGTGTGGGGGTCCTCGGCCAACGAAGACGCCCCCACGCCCCACCCACACTCTGTGTAAACGTACCTGCGCTTCAACATTTCTTTTCGTTGTGCATGATGCATGGGTGAACACTTTTGGTGACAACGCAGCTTTTCCAACATGATTCTGCATGAAGCATGGATGAATTCTTTGAGCTTGACATCATCGCAGCTCCAGACCTACGGTGCACGTACGCCAGTCCTGATCACCCCGCTGCAGCACCCATGAAGTGTGAAGCATCAGAGCATGAATTGTGGAGCATCTGAACGTGATGAGCAGAGTTGTGTGAGCATGAATTGTGGAGCATCAGAGCATGAATTGTGGAGCATCTGAGCGTGGCGAGCAGAGTTGTGTGAGCATGAAATGTGGAGAATCAGAGCATGAATTGTGGAGAATCTGAGCGTGATGAGCAGAGAAGACCCTAAACCCTATATGATATGTCATATAAACCTTCATTCGCGACCCTTCTACCTCATCACTTGCGGGCTCATCCACTACCTCTTGCTCGAGCATCTCTACCTTCGGAGCATCTCCATCTACCAGTTTATGTGGAAGCACTAAAACAAAAAGTGTGTTATACAGCCAGCCCGCCCTCGCCTTGGGCCGCGGGTGTAGGTGGAGCCTCGCTCCTACGCGTTCATGCTGCCTATGTTAGTCTTCACTTCGGTGCGGACGCATAGGATAATCCAAAAATGTGAGCTCACCTGGCGAGTGAGAATGAAAAGTCCTATCGTTTTCATTGCACTAGTAACATGCCGGGCCCATTAATGTGGGTGCCAACGATGCTCAGCAAGACGGCCGGCGTGCCGTATGTTCCTCGATTGTTAGTCGTGACCCAGCCCCCGGCGAGATTGGCAACTTTTTCTGTTTCCTTTTCTTTCTTTTTCTTTTTCTTTCTTTTTGTTCAAAGCTACCGCCGTAATAACTAGTTTTCTGAAATAGTTTTTTTTTGTCGACATCATAGTAGTTGCTTATAACACAACACCATGCAGAATGCCGCAATGCGTGGCAGCTTGCAGTCCTTGAGCTTCCAGACCAGCCTGTGAAACCCGGCCCCGGTCGACTCCCACGATTGTAGTACCACTCTCTACGGCCCGAAGGAGCACATGGAGATCCTCACTAACTACGTCTTCTGTGACCCTAAACCCTTCCCCGAACCCCGAAAACCTTTCTAATAGATTACAGCCTGGCCTTTGGCCCTACTGGGGACGACTACATCGCCTGGAAGATCAACGACACAGACTACAACATCACCGACCAGAGTTTGGCAGGGATCCAGCTGCCCAGCACCCTGCAGACGTTGACGTTTGATTTCGACTTCAACCAGAGCTTGGCGGGACTCCAGCTCCCCAGCGGCCTGCAGACGTTGACGTTTGGATGGGCCTTCAACCAGAGTTTGGCGGAGATCCAGTTCCCCAGCACCATGCAGACAGGGACGTTTGGCTCCGAGTTTAACCAAAGTTTGGCGGGGATCCAGCTGCCCAGCACCCTGCAGACGTTGACGTTTGGCGACAAGTTCAATCAGAGCTTGGCGGGGATCCCGCTGCCCAGCAGCCTGCAGATGTTGAAGTTTGGCTCCAGGTTCAACCGGAGCTTGGCGGAGATCCAGCTGCCCAGCATCCTGCAGACGTTGACGTTTGGATGGAACTTCAACCAGAGTTTGGCGGGGATCCAGCTGCCCAGCACCCTACAGACGTTGACGTTTGGCCACAAGTTTAACCAGAGCTTGGCGGAGATCCAGTTCCCCAGCACCATGCAGACATTGACGGTTGGCTCCGAGTTCAACCAGAGTTTGGCGGGGATCCAGCTGCCCAGCACCCTGCAGACATTGACGTTTGGCGACAAGTTCAACCAGAGCTTGGCGGGGATCCTGCTGCCCAGCAGCCTGCAGATGTTGAAATTTGGCTCCAGGTTCAACCAGAGCTTGGCGGAGATCCAGCTGCCCAGCATCCTGCAGACGTTGACGTTTGGATGGAGCTTCAACCAGAGTTTGGTGGGGATCCAGCTGCCCAGCACCTTACAGACGTTGACGTTTGGCCACAATTTCAACCAGAGCTTGGCGGAAATCCAGTTCCCCAACACCCTTCAAACGTTGACGTTTCCATGGGACTTCAACCAGAATTTGGCAGGGATCCAGTTGCCCAGCAGCTTGCAGACGTTGACGTTTGGCTCCGACTTCAACCAGAGCTTGGCGGGGATCCAGCTGCCTAGCAGCCTGCAGACGTTGACGTTTGGCTCCAACTTCAACTAGAGCTTGGCGGAGATCTAGTTCCCCAGCGGCCTGTAGACGTTGACGTTTGGATGGGCCTTCAACCAGAGTTTGGCGGGGATCCAGCTGCCCAACACCATTCAGACATTGACGTTTGGCAACGAGTGTAACCAAAGCTTGGCGGGGATCCAGCTGCCCAGCACCCTGCAGACGTTGACGTTTGGTGACGTTTGACGACTAGTTCACTCCAAAGTACAAGACGCGCTATGATTAGCTAGCGTGGACCAGACTGTGGAACCCTGCCCCGGTCGACCCCCGCGATTATAGCACAACTCTCTACGACCTCAAGGAGTACATGGAGATCCTCACCAACATCTCCACATCAACCTCTTCGACTTCCAGCTCGTCCACGTCAACTTCATCAACGCCAACTTCGGCCACATCTACGTCAACCAGCAGCAGCGTTTAGGGTATAGGGTTTTGGGTTTGGGGTTTAGGGTTTTAGGGTTTGCATCCTCGACTCCGACGTCATAGAGCACCAGCTCATCCAGCTAGACGTCGTCGACTTCTACGTCCACAAGTTGCACCAGCACCAGCACGTCGAGTGACCCTCAACCCTCCACCCCAACCCCGAAACCCCTTTCCAATAGCAGTTCGACATCTACGGCTAGATGTCGTCAACTTCTACGTCCACAAGCTGCACCAGCACCAGCACGTCGAATGACCCTAAACCCTCTTCCCCGACCCCGAAAACCCTTTCCAATAGCAGTACGACATCCACGACGTTGCAACCAGCGCTTGCAGAATATCATGTTGCCTGGCAGCTTGCAGTCACTGAACCAGGGAAGGGATCTCAACCAAAGCATGAACGCGCAGACATCAGACGCACGTCAGGAAGATCTTCAACGAGGACAACTTCCCCCTCACTGAGAACATCAGCAACCTCGCCAAGTCCCGGAACAACCCTCTTCCTCCACACCATCGACGGCAACTTCCCAGGTGACGGAGATGTTCATGTGCATCCCCGGCATGCTCAAAAAAGTCGTTGCACCTTTGCTTCAGAGCCACGCCAGGGCCTCTCCAGTGCAATCCCAACCTCCTGCCCCAACCTCCTGTTGACCAACACCAAGTGGACGCCTTCGTCACACACCGCGCCAGAAGTCGCAGCAGAACCTCCTACGAGCCCAGCCCAGCATTCCCCAGGAGCTCCAGATCTATGCGACACATGCACCTTTCCCGGTCACCCCACCGCCCTGTCCCCAACACCCCCACTACGACGAGCAGAACCCGCCGACCACGCGAGGAGGACATCAACGTGATCAGCGCCATCCCAGCAACCAGTACCATTTTAACTCTTTGGTCAATTTGTTTTCACCAAAAACGATTCCTGCTCTATTTCACCTACCTCCGACGCTTGGCTTGGAGTGAGCAAAAGAATGGAGACCAAGTGCGAGCCCAGTTCCTTCACGCATCATGATAAGCTTCATTCATCTACCCTAAACCCCAAGACCCATGCCACCGACGAGGCAGGACCACGAGTATCGGCGCCAACCTAACACCCGCAATATCCCGAACCCAACATGTGGAGCCACGTGCTGGACTTCCTGACCGGTCCCTTCCACGTGATCTTCATGGATGAACGCGAACTAGACATGGAGCACCTACGTAGAAAACCACGCCACGTCATGGAACCCTTCTACAAAAGGTACAACTACATCGATGACACGTACCACATGGTGCCATCATACTACACGGAGAAGTTCGCCGTCCACAAAGTCCTGGACCCATCATACTTCAAGGAGTATGAAGGATGGTACATCAATGTCAACAACGCCATCACCTACACGGCACTGAGACAAACGACGCCACCCGACAGCTTCAAGGACATGTACATCTCCACCAGTACCAGAGCTTGGAGAATGTGGCCTTGACCAGAAGCTCGCAGTCTTTGCCACAGTACTTCGAGGCGGGCAACAACACGACGATTTCAACCAAAGCTTGAAGAAATTTACCTTGCCTACCACCTTGCGGTCCCTGAGCTTGACATCCACTACATCAACCTCTTCGACTTCCAGTTCGTCCACGTCAACTTCATCAACGCCAACTTCGGCCACATCTACGTCATCCAGCAGCAGGGTTTAGGGTTTAGGGTTTAGGGTTTAAGGTTTGCATCTTCGACTTCGACGTCCTCGAGCACCAGCTCATCCAGCTAGACGTTGTCAACTTCTACGTCCACAAGCAGCACCGGCACCAGCACGTCGAGCGCCTGGAGCACCTAAAACGAGCAGCACGACTACGCCATCTGTGACCCTAAACCCTAAACCCTAACCCCGAAACCCGAAACCCCGTTCCAGCAGCAGTACGACATCCACGACGTCGTCAACTTCTAAACCCGCGGTCCCAGAGCTTCAGACACGATTTCCTCCAGAGCTTGGACAATGTGGGGATACTCGGCAACTAGCACACCATGAGCTTGGACAATGTGGCTCCAACCAGAGCTTGGAAAATGTGGCCTTGCCCAGAAGCTCGCAGTCTTTGCCACAGTACTTCGAGGCGGGCAACAACACGACGACCCCATTCCCCAACCCTCCCCATCCTCCACGACTTGGATTGAGTGCACCAGCAAGCGCCCTAACCCCTCCCCCGCAGCATCCCCATCCTCCAACCCCCGAAGACGAGCTGGATCAACCCTCGCCCCGAAAGGGGTGTGTGTGGCACACCGCTGTACATGCGGGTTCGTGAACAAGCAGGAACATTTTTGAGCATATCAACAAGTTGTCGTTTGAAAACCAGCAGGGGGCCGAGGAGAGTGTGGACTGGGGTGTGGGGGTCCTCGGCCAACGAAGACGCCCCCACGCCCCACCCACACTCTGTGTAAACGTACCTGCGCTTCAACATTTCTTTTCGTTGTGCATGATGCATGGGTGAACACTTTTGGTGACAACGCAGCTTTTCCAACATGATTCTGCATGAAGCATGGATGAATTCTTTGAGCTTGACATCATCGCAGCTCCAGACCTACGGTGCACGTACGCCAGTCCTGATCACCCCGCTGCAGCACCCATGAAGTGTGAAGCATCAGAGCATGAATTGTGGAGCATCTGAACGTGATGAGCAGAGTTGTGTGAGCATGAATTGTGGAGCATCAGAGCATGAATTGTGGAGCATCTGAGCGTGATGAGCACAGTTGTGGGAGCATGTCAAGCGAGTATGGAGCATGTTTTGATTGCAGAAGACCCTAAACCCTATATGATATGTCATATAAACCTTCATTCGCGACCCTTCTACCTCATCACTTGCGGGCTCATCCACTACCTCTTGCTCGAGCATCTCTACCTTCGGAGCATCTCCATCTACCAGTTTATGTGGAAGCACTAAAACAAAAAGTGTGTGTGTGTGTGTGTGTGTGTCTGTGTGTGTGTGTGTGTGTGTGTGTGTGTGTGTGTGTGTGTGTGTGTGTGTCGCTGATGGGATTGCCCGCTATGGTCCAAGGATTCTGGACCGAGCACAGCGAGCGCTCGGTGCTTCCCATTGGGCTATCATTGATGGACATTCCTCCGGCCCATAAGGACCTTCTGGGGCGCTGGAAGCCGGAAGGATCGGACATCAGGTCCTATGGTGGGCGAGTAGCCAGGCTACAGGCGCGGTGGGCAGCTGTGGCGAGATGGGCGATGCGCTACGAAGACCTCGACGAGCGCGAGATTGCCGCGGAGCTGAAGGTCTGGCTGAAGAGCGAGTGAGCAGCAAGCTGAGCAAATCACCAGTGAGCTTGCGCGCGAGTGGAAGCTAGAGTATCTTGGATCCGCAAATGGAGCCACTGAGATACCCCTCATATCCTAGGGCCCCAGAGGTGGAGGCGGTGGGGGATACGGACTCGGAGGGTCCGGAGGGCCCAGGGCCCGCCAAGAAGATTCAGGTACGTCGAGCTACCTGGCGCCAGTTCCGCCTCCATCGAGCCGACGCTAAGGCTGCAATTCCCGGAAATTTGATACAAGACCAGCTAGCTTGGAATATACACATGTTTGTAGGCTATGCTGGCCTTCTGATGCTAGCCAAGGAGAGGTTAGTGATGCCTCGCTAGCTCATTCGGGAGATGAGGTGGCAGAAGTGCCACCAGCTGCTAATGGGTCGGAGTTAGGGGAGATGCAGCCTGAGGCTCCTTCCCTTTGGGCTCAGCAGCCGCTAAGTGCTTGGCCCGGCTGGTCAGATAGCGTTTTTTCTAGTGACCTGCAAATTTTTCCCTCACAACAGCTAGGAGGATGGCTGGGGCAGGTGGGGAGTGCAGGGGCGTCGTGCTAAGAGGGGATTTGCCCTGGGCGGAGTAGGGCCGAGAAAGAAGAGAGAAGAGAGAGCTACGGCGTGTGTGCTGTGTGCAGTCTTGGTGCACTGTCTGCTACTTCCATGTCGGCTTTGCGATATCCGGGTGAGGCTTGGGGGGATAACAAGGTCCGAGATCCCAGGCGAGGGGGGTGGTAGGGGTGGCCCCACTCTCACGCTGCCCTCAGGGGTCCGGCATGAGTTGCTAGGAGCCCAGGCTACGGGGAGCGTGGATGCTACTGGCGGAGTAGCTAACGCCCCGGACACCCAGCCAGCTACCGCCCATCCCGCCACGACATCCTCTACGTCCGATATGAGCAAGCTGGCTATGGACCGAGAAGCAGGGCCAACAGCCAGCCGACGCGGAAGATCCCCGAACAAGCTACTCCCAGCTGGGGATCAGCCGGCCTCCTTCCCAAAAAGGCCAGGTAGCGAGACCGCTAGCAACGTCTGGCTAAAGAGGTTCCTACGGGCCTCCAACTCCCACCTGATAAAGCCGGAGGACTCCCCCGACGAGTCGCTATTTCCGCCACCACGGCAATAAGGAGTGGCTGCGCCAAGAGAACCGCCAGCGCTCGGCCGCGGTCGGGCACACACTCCGCTACGTCCTCCGGCTACGTAGCGAGGTGGTGGTGCTGCGCTAGCCACGTGAGAATTTGTGTTGGACGACAACTGCGCCATGGCTACCCCGCAGTCGCAGCTACAGGGCCCTGAGGCAGCAGGGCGGGACTGCTGGGCTATGGGGTGGAACGTGGACTTGCTGGCCCGTGCTGGAGTTGAGGGGACCGCGCTGCAGAACATGGGACTCCAAGTGGAGCTAAGCTGGGGCCACATCGAGCTAGCCCTTTGGCCGCTGGCTTCGATCCCTGGCTACTCTGAGCAGCGAGGCTCGCATCGGGGGCTCGGGATCTGGTTTCCCAGCTAGGTCCGGTTCCCGCCTCGGACCAAGCTGGCCTTATGTAGGGCGCTACAGCGGGACATCTGGCTCCGCGGAGACGCAGCTAGCCGCTAACGAGGTGAGGTCGGTAGATGGGATAGGAGGAGCGCTATTTTCCGCTGCATCATCCTTTGCACTGAGTGCGGCGTTAGTGTCCTGTGTAACCGCAGGATGTGGTTCTGCATTCATAGGCACCCCGACCATAGGAGGCTAGAGCCTAGACCAGCTACGATGATGGAACCTCCCGCTAGAGCTATCTGTTTTGGAGGCCGACTGCACGCTAAAAAGAGAGTACAGTCTCAGCTTTTTGCTCTAGGGTGCATGGTGTGCAGTGCTGTGAACCTTGGCTAGGACCGCGCCCCCTTGTTGTCCTGTGGGCCCCCCCAAGCTGGCTGCTACCCAAAAGGACCCTCTCCCTCTTAGCCGCCGCTACCCGTTGGGTCCGGATGCAGAGAGTGAGAGAAAGAGAAAGAAAGAAAGAGAGAGAGAGAGAGAGAGAGAGAGAGAGAGAGAGAGAGAGAGAGAGAGAGAGAGAGAGAGAGAGAGAGAGAGAGAGAGAGAGGGAGAGAGAGAGAGAGGGAGACGGGATGCTGGCGAAACAGATCTAGTCGCGCCTCAGCGTGACTCAAAAGATCCAGCTAGTGAAGTCTCGAGCCTCTCAAGCAATGGCCACGCTAGCAGAGAATCTGGCGAAAGGTGCTTCGGACCTCCGTTTCTTGCTAACCACCCATAAAGTCTCCGACCAAGCCCAGGGCGACCTCTTCAATGGGGGGATAGAGATCATTGCCCAGTTTGCTGCCTTCGCTACGGATGCCAACGACCTCAAGACGGTCATCAAAGATAGCTTCGGGATAGATCCTGCGGCGGGGCTAGCCCAGCGAGCTCAGGCCGCGAGCTTTGTGGTAGCTTGGCAAGCAGCTACAACTCGTCTCAAGCCAGGTCGATGCTGAGGCTACCCACGCAGTGTGGGAGAGGGCTAAGCCAATCCCCCAAACAGACTACATCGCTATGAGGAATGCTTTTACGGCTCAGTTTGGGGAGCTAGAAGACAAGCATATCCCCGCGAAGGAGTTCATCGAAAAGAAGCTGCACGAGCTAGAGACTGGAGAGTTTCGGGCCGAGCCGCTAACAGCGGTCATAAGCCGAGATGAGGTGGGCCCAGAAGTGCTAATCCCAGCCTGGGATGCAAGAGGCACGCTATCCATCAAAAAGGGGGGCTCGTCTATGCCTACAGGGCCAGAGCAGCTCCGGCTACGGCTGACAGTGCTGCAGAACACGCTCTTGATGATCAAGTTCAAGCATCCGGGGAGGACAGAGCTAGGTGATGTCACCGTGGCGGTCTTCGAGCGCTACAAGGAGTACCTCCTCGGGGACTACTGCTACGGCCTTAGGCCAGAGCAAGGAGGCTACATCCCGCCGTGGACCCTCGTCCTTAGCTATGAGCACGCGACCCGAAAGCACGCCTACAAGCTCATGGCGTCGAAAGGGTTACGACGCCGCTGGCATTGTGGGCTAAACGCCCGGAGGGCTCCCCGAACACTTGGGAGACTGAAGAGCTAAGGAAGAAGACATTCAAGGGCAAGGGCAAAGGCAAGGATAAGGGCAAGAAGGGGAAGAAGGGCGAGGGCAAGACGGCTAAGTACCACAACCGCACCCCCGAAGGCAAGCCGATCTGCTTGCAAAAAGGGAGACAAGTGCTCGTCCATGTCTGCTTCTACTGCTATGGGAAGCATCCGGGCATGAGCTGCCCAACACTGGACACGCGTGGTGAGGCTAGCGAGGCCCGAGGGGCCAACTGACCAGGTGCTACAGCAGCAGAAGAGCCGGGCCAGGGGCCGGCGAACCCCCTGGGGCCGCTAGTGTGGCAGCGGCCGCGGATAGCCATGGTACCCGAAGGCTACGAGTTTTGTATCTTTTTGCTGGCAAGTCACGGAAGGAAGATATGGCGACTTGCATCAAGCGAGCAGCGCAGCAGCATGGCTGCGAAGCTACTATCCACTGTGTGGATATCTCCAGACAGGCACGGATGGACCTTGCTACGTCCAAGGTGCGCAACTTCTACCTACAACAGCTACGCGACGGGCTGTATGACGCGGTGTTGCTGTCATCTCCGTGCTCTTCCTTCTCGCGAGCTGTGTGGGCTAACTTTAGAGGGCCCAGACCGGTGCGAAGCTACCTCTACCCGCGGGGCTACAAGAAGCTCACAGCAGCCGAGCGAGCGGGACAAGGCGATCCTGGGGACGCTGTTCGCAGACCTGGCATGGGAGGTTGCGCTACTTGTGGCGCAAGGTGCGGCTGCCGTCTTGGCCTTCGAGCAGCCCGAGGACTTGGGGGCGCTAAAGAAGGGACCTCACCGTGGACAGCGGCCGGCATCCACGTGGCAATGGCCGCAGCTACACCAGGCCCTGGAGAAGGGGCTGTGCACCGTGGCTTTTCACCAGTCTAGTTTTGGCGTTCCCTTCCCTAAGCCCACCCGTCTCTTGTTGAAATATACCGGCCCGCGACCTAATTTTGTTTTTGAGGGTAGGCCGACATTCGCAGATGACGGGAGCTACGTAGGGCCACTTCCAGCGCCATCAGAGCATCGGCCCACAGCTATGGCTGGCAGAGATCTTGGTGAGCACCTGTTCGGCTACGGCTCCGCCTACGACTTCGTCTGGGAGGCTACAGGTGCCGGCCAAGAAGGAGGTGGCGGAAGATGATAGCTGGACATGGCTACGGGGGGGAGATGTGCCTGGACAACTAGGCTCCGAGAAGGAGCTAGAAAAGGTGAGAAAGGATGCAAGCTAGCCAACGATGAGACGCTGCACGAGGAGTTGAGGCAGCTGTGGCGAACTTGGCTGGAGCGGAAGGGCATCCGAGACGAAAAGCTACTGACGGTGGCGGAGGGACAATTCCTGTACCTTCGGCTGCTAAGAGCCCTCTTGCAGGCGACGGGGGACCCCAACAGGGAGTTCCTCCTCCGCGCGGAAGAGGGGCTACCTGTGGGGACCCTGGAACCGCTACCACGGACACCGCATGTGTTCGAGGAGCAGTCGAAGTGGGCGCTAGAAAACGAGCCCTGGGAGGAATCACAGGCCTGGCTCCTCGCTAAAAGAGCATGCCGACTTTGTCAGGGCTAAGTTCGATGAGGATGTAGAGGAGGGGCTGATGGAGAAGATGACCCTGGGCGAGTTCAAGCGCCGCTACGGAGGGGGAGCCGTTAGCAAGATGCTCGAAAACACGCACATTCAAGATGGGGAAGCCGTTAGCAAGATGCTCGAAAAACACGCACATTCAAGATGGGGAGCCGTTAGCAAGATGCTCTCGAAAACATGCACATTCAAGAGGGGGAGCCGCTAGCAAGATGCTCTCGAAAACATGCACATTCAAGAGAGGGAGCCGCTAGCAAGATGCTCGAAAACCCGCGCATTCAAGAGGGGGAGCCGGCAAGATGCTCGAAAACATGCACATTCAAGAGAGGGAGCCGTTAGCAAGATGCTTGAAAACATGCACATTCAAAAGGGGGAGCCGTTAGCAAGATGCTCGAAACAAGCACATTCAAGACGGGGAGCCGTTAGCAAGATGCTCTCGAAAACATGCACATTCAAGAGGGGGAGCCGCTAGCAAGATGCTCGAAAACCCGCATGCACATTCAAGAGAGGGAGCCGTTAGCAAGATGCTTGAAAACATGCACATTCAAAAGGGGGAGCCGTTAGCAAGATGCTCGAAACAAGCACATTCAAGACGGGGAGCCGTTAGCAAGATGCTCTCGAAAACATGCACATTCAAGAGGGGGAGCCGCTAGCAAGATGCTCGAAAACCCGCATGCACATTCAAGAGAGGGAGCCGTTAGCAAGATGCTTGAAAACATGCACATTCAAAAGGGGGAGCCGTTAGCAAGATGCTCGAAACAAGCACATTCAAGAGGGGGAGCCGTTAGCAAGATGCTCGAGAACACGCGCATTCAAGAGGGGGAGCCGTTAGCAAGATGCTCGCAAACACGCACACTCAAGAGGGGGAGCAATCGTTAGCAAGATGCTCCAAAAACTCTCGCAAAAACACGCGCATTCAAGAGGGGGAGCCGTTAGCAAGATGCTCGAAAACACGCACATTCAAGAGGGGGAGCCGTTAGCAAGATGCTCGAAAACACGCACATTCAAGAGGGGGAGCCGTTAGATCCGATAGCAAGATGCTCGCAAACACGCGCATTCAGCTCGAAAACACGCACATTCAAGAGGGGGAGCCGTTAGCAAGATGCTCGAAAACACGCACATTCAAGAGGGGAAGCCGTTTATCGCTGCCTTGGCGGTTATCGTGGAGGATGAGGCTACCGGCAAGAAGAGGGTGATCCATGGGGTGAGGGTGAACCGCCGCGTTCTATGCCGAGACAAACTCAGAGAAGAGACTCCGCCAATTCCAGGCGTCGGGGGTAGTAGCCTTCTCGGTAGTGGGTGATATCTCCAAGGCCACCGCAGCTACAAGCGCCAGGAGAGCGAGCACGGCTACCTGGGGTGCCAGGTCGACGAGGAGGAGCTAGAGCCTGGGTGCCTGGTCTACGTCAACAAGGTGGGGACCTTTGGGCTGTCGTGCGAAGTTAGTGGTGTGCGGGGTCAGAGCTACCCACCATCTCTTGGGAGGTGGCCACCAGGTAGAGCTACTTCTATATGCAGATGATCTGGAAGTGCTGGGGATGGGGGTGAGCGGACGGCAAGGGATCCCCCTCCTATCCTATTGCCATGTGGCGGCGTTGGGCGATCCATTCAAATGGGCGAAGACTCGAGGAGGCTTCCGAGTGGAATGGCTAGGCATGGAGACCGAGTATCCCCAGTTCAAGCTAGGGCTCTCGAAGAAAAGGGCCGATTGGTTGGTGGCCTGGCTAAAGGACCTGTCCGAGAAGGGCAAGATCGGGGCAAAGGAGATGGCCCAAGGTCTGGGAAGGTTAGGTTTTGCCGCTATTGCACTGGACTGGGAGAGACCCTTTTTGGGGCCGCTACGTGCGTGGTCGTCTGCTGTGCAAGGCAAGACCGGGCTAATGACCGTCCCCACGATGGTAAGGGTCCTCGCAGCTTGGCTAGCGGGGAGGCTGGCCCGGGATGATAGGCTGCAAAAGACCAAGCTTACCGATACAGGGCCAATCGCCGATGAACTTCTACACCGACGCTAAGGCAGAAGATGAGCGAGCGTGCCTGGATAGGTGGGTTCCTGGAGGTGTCCGTGGGAGGCCACTGCCCGTGGTTTTCGCTAGAGGTGAAGGAATCCTGGGCTCCGTGGGCTTTTGCTAAGGGATCTCCAAAGAAAACGATTGCGGCATTGGAACTCCTGGCTACACTGGGATCTCGAGAGTGGCCATCAGAGGCTACACAGACAACAAGTCTAACGAGGCGCTAGTGCAGAAGGCCATGACCACAAAGTACCCCTCAGGTCTGATACTCATGCAGCTAGCAGAAGAGCTGGCGTCCAAGGACTGCGAGCCGCAGCTAGCCTGGATAAGGCGAGACCTCAACCAGCTAGCAGACGACCTCACGAACGAGGAGTTCAAGATGTTCGATATGGCCTTCAGTATACCCCTCAAAGGGGAGGACCTGGAGTGGAGGATCCTGGATCAGCTGCTAGGGCACGCGAAGGGCTACTTCGAAGAGATATCGTGCCATAAGCGGAAGGCGGAGCTACCGGAAAGAAGATTCCGGAAAAGGACCAGGAAGCTAGATCCGTGGTGATCCGGTCGGCTTCACGTGGGAGATTCGCTAGCTGAAAGCTAGAGTTCTTCTCCCGGATAGAACGGGATCTGCCACTCCGATAAAAAGATAAGTGGTCCGTTGCCAAGAACTCTTGCGTGCTAGTGAGGTATCGGGGAGGTGGTGGGTTTTGAAGGATAATCTGCTAGTGTACGCACTCGTGACTTGCTACGACAGTGTGTGCTAGCAGATGCGCCTGATGCTCGGGACATCGAAGGTGTCCCGCTATGCTCTATACGCCCGAGTGTAGATCTACACTGAAGGCATATGCTACATGTGGAGACATGTTGATACATTTACATGTTGCCATTTTGGGACAAAAGTGCCCCAAGCTAGGGGGGCAATTTTTCTGAGTGCCCACCCTCCCAACCCCGTGGAGATTAGCTAGCTGAAAGCTAGAGTTCTTCTCCCGGATAGAACGGGATCTGCCACTCCGATAAAAAGATAAGCGGTCCGTTGCCAAGAACTCTTGCGTGCCAGTGAGTTCAGTTTATGGAGCGACGCTCCCGCCGCTATACCTCTCGGGGGGAAGGTATCGGGGAGGTGGTGGGTTTTGAAGGATAATCTGCTAGTGTACAAGTGTATCTCGAGTGGAATGTCTGCGAGTACATATGACCTTAAGCGACGTCACGAGATCTACTTCTGAGACTTTTGAAGATGTGAGCCCGATTGAAAAACGATTGAAACGATTGAAATTCAATCGGGGGCCGGATTGAAGATTGAAGATTGAAGATCCCTGGAAAACTTTTTCCGGGAATCTTCAATCTTCAATCTTCAATCCGGCTCCCGATTGAATTTCAATCGTCTCAATCGTTTTTCAATCGGCCTCACGGTGAATATACGAATAGATGGCCCCGAGCCCGATTGAAAAAAGATTGAAACGATTGAAATTCAATCGGGGGCCGGATTGAAGATTGAAGATTCCCGGACCGGCCCCCCGATTGAATTTCAATCGTTTCAATCGTTTTTCAATCGGCCTCACGGTTAATATGCGAACACTTACATAGTAAGATGGCCCCCCCCACCCCCAACCCTAAAACCCTGAAACACGCCCAAAAGAAAAAACACGAACACTTACATATTAACATGCCTCAACCCTAAAACCCTAAAACACAACCAAAACGTAAAAATACGTAGATCTTTTTTTTTTTTTTTTGGGGGGGGGGGGTGCCATATAAATATAAATATAAACATAAAAATAAAAATAAATATAATATGAATATGAATATGAATATGAATATGAATATGAATATGAATATGAATATGAATATGAAAATAAAAAATAGATACATAAAGCCCCCATGTGCGAGCAAGCCCAGTGCGACAGCAAGACGCAGCGGCTCAAGGAAAGATTGGCGGAGAGCGAGCGCAGAATTTTACAACCGACAGAAAGGGGGGGTTTCCGAAATTCGGGGTACCTCATTGGGGTCCTTATTGTAAGGGAATCCTACTATTTCGGGGTCTATATCAGGTCCCCAATTGTCGTAAATACCCACATTGTGGGTCTTGATCAAACGCACAAGGCAAGTCTACATACATCAAGCACCCCAAATGCAACCTCACCAATCAGACAGCGGACCAACACGTTTGCGAAGTACCTCAGCTAGGGCAATATGGTGTAGGACAGACTTCAAAAGATGACCACCACCTCCGAGACACGCAGACCACATCGCAGACTCGTGGAGAGTGCTGCAGGGGAGCTCTTCAATATACACAGCCCCCTAGGAATATGGCTCACCAGAGCTCAGTTCATGGGATTCGTTGTGGCAAACTTTTGACAGCATCTATGCCCATGCTGGGAAAGCAGCTTTGTTATGAAAAGTCGCCGAGTGGGGTGCTGGCTTGTTTGCTTTGCCTTCGGAGAATGAACGTGTGTGTCTCCCTAATTGCCTCAACCCGACAAACCATTCGGCCTCTTTGATGCTGAACCCTACACGCGAAATCCCTTCTACAAAGCTCGGATGCATGCAATGGACTCCTAGGATCCGAACGTTGCTCAAGCGGCTGTTCGGTTTCTACACAATTTCTCGCGCTCGGGCCGCAATGCATGTAGCAAGGTTGCGGCGCCCTTTTGACTGGAGGGAATTCTGGACAGCTAGGATTCGGGTTCAAGGATCCCGAATCCTACATTTCTCAAACTCCAGAACCTCAATTGCCCCCCCCCCCCAGGTTCTAATCCAACCCCTCAAGTCTGACAGCATCTCCTCCTTGCGTCTTGAAGTCGGGTTTCTGGTTGATAGGGGTGTTCTTATTAGGGTATCTAGTAACTCTAGGGGCTCTTCTAAGGGATAAGGGTATCCGATGAAGGGGCCACCGGCCTTTCGAATCCTTGTGGGGTTGCTTTTCAGGCCGAGATCCAGAACCCTGCAGCCCCAAACACGGCAGTTACCAATATCTGGCAACTTCCGGAACTTCAGAAGTCAGCCCTGACACTCGGTTTCGGGTTTAGGGTTTAGGGTTCCGGCCCCCAGGCTATCCGAAGCGTCTTGGGCGCGTACCAGGCTCAATCAAGCAAGACTGCAAGGCCGAAGCTTGAGCCGTGGGTGCTTGTTAGTTGCGGATCGGGAAGGTAGAGCAAGCTGCAGTGTGACGTTGGGTATCTGCTCCCTTCCAGGCCTGCCAAACAACTTGGCCTACTATTACTTGCGGTTCGGCCCAGACGCTGCGCAAGAAGGGCCGGATGCCCCCGCAGTCTTTGCAGCGGGAGTCCGCGTGCCGCTCAGGTGGGCCTTGGCACAACTGGTGTCCGCGCAGGCACTCGAAGCCGCGCAGCGGCTTCTGGATTCCGAGCGTACGGGCAGAGTGGAAGCCAACATCGAGATGCTCGAGATGGGAGGGCAGGAAGGGCAGGGAGGGCAGGGAGGGCCGCCAGGGCCTGAAGCGCCCTCGACGCAGAGCTGGTGGAGCAGCGCGGCGGCTGCAAGATGGCGGTGGACTCTGCCATCCATAACCACTCCAGACATGTGCTTTGGTTCGGAATCTTCAGGAGGACTGGAACCACTGGAACCAGGAGAGATCTGTACTCTGTTTTGCTTGCAGGTTTCCTGTCAGGGCGTGCAAGCTGTTGCCTCATCTGAGGTATTTTGTGGAGCATTGGGTGGTGGAGGACACCGAGCACCTACTCAGGCCAGCCGTCTCAACCAGGTCAGCGTAAGAGAGAGGAACAGGCTCAAGATATAAGCCCTATACCCTAAACCCTAAACCCTAAACCCTAAGATCACCCCGCTCCCACCACGCACTGATTTGTGAATTGGCCCCGCGCCCAAACTTACACGAGGCTCGTTCATGAACATGAACGCCGCCATGGTCTCGTCATTTTCTTATTATGAGGCGCATCGGCATCTGTTAATTCATGTTTTTGGAACAAGAGGCTTGCAGCTGAGTGCTTCAAGGGATGGTCGCAGCAGTCGCAGTCCGGGAGTCTACGGCGTCCTTTTCGGACGCTGTACAGGACCGAGCACCCTTGCCAAATCTTCCCAGTCTAACATCTCCGAAGGTAAAGAGGTGCAGTCTCCGAAGGTAAAGAGGTGCAGTTTCCCTAAACCCTAAACCCTAAACCCTCATCGCCAGAAGCATCGCAGAACCGGGGGATTTTCAGGCCAAGTCTCGGGCTGAAGGGGTTCGGGGCCGACCTCAGCCCACCCCAAAACCACGGTGCCTGAGCAGGCACGCCTACCAGAGCCTGAACGACGATATGCTTCGGCCTCCGTGGATTGCAGTTATCTGTGGCACCCCTTGGAAGTCGAACCTTTTTCCCAGGTGCGTTGTGTAGAACACATTCATAAAAACTCGACGCACCTGAGCCAGTGAGAGCTGGCTGCGTGAACACCTCCGTGAGAGGAGCTCTGTTCCATATCACAGTCTGGGCTGGCGGCATGGGCTGAGTGTCCCAGAGCTGCAACATCCCAAACAGGATCTTGACATGGGCTGCGATCTGTATTTAACCTACTCTACAAGGCGCAAACTTTGGCAAGCTTGACAGCACGGCGCGAAGGTCTGCGATGGTGTGTGCCGGAGTAAAGTTAGATTTCGCGCGCGTTCGGTAACCCATGCTTTCTGCACGTGCATGGAACTTTGCAGAGCCTGCTCCCAATCTGAGAAGCTGCACCCCAAAATTTCGCAAAAGTCCTGCGAAGCTCACACCCCTAGAGGCCCTAAACCCCTAAACCCTAAATTCTAAACCCTAAACCAACCCTAAGGCCGACTAAGAGAGGGTCCGAGGCCTCTGAGAAAGTTCGCGATGGGGGTTTTGCAGAAGTAGAAGTCGATTTCGCGGAGAGTCCGATTTTTTGGTGAAGGGGAATTTTGGATCACAGCCCACCTGCTTTCATGGATGACGGAATTCATGAAGTACAGATTTTCCAGGGCCGCTGTGTTAAAGCTAAAAGACGCGTGGCCCTTTGCCAGTGAGAACTGGCTGGATGAGCACTGCCTTTTGAGAAGCCTCGGTCCTCCCCGCCTGCCTTACATTCTAATGCTTCAGTCATTAATATAGGACGTGGTGTGTGGCCAAGCAGTAATGGAAAGATCGGCGAAGAGAGCTCCGCTGGAATACTTCCAGCAAGTACTCCATACAACTTCACGCCTTGTTCGACTGTGTTGGCCATGTCGTAGGCCGAGAGAGAAACGTTTGCATTCACCGCATTCATCATATTCAGCATTCAGCCGAAACAGCCGTCTGCGTTCTCCATTCCATCTTAGGAATATATTACAAATAACTGAGTATAGATAGTAATAATAATAATCAAACAATTAAATTGAGAATGATAATGAGAATAACAATAATCATCATAATCACAATAAGAACATGATAACAATTGATTCCTTGCGGGCTTCTTTTCTGGGCTTCTAGCCTAGTGCGGTGGCTCAGGGCGTTGCAAGCCGCAACGCAGCTCGATACTGGCGCAGTGCTTGCGAGAAGCAAGTGCACTAGAAATGTTTCTGCCATAGCATGCTAGGCATGCTGCTGGTATGCCTGAGGCAGGGAATGAATCTCAAACCCCTTTGTTTGACGTGGTATGAACAGCTGCCTGGCGGCTAAGCGCGTGACAGCAACATCCACTCACGAGAATTCATGTGATCAGGAGGGCCTGCATCGGCACCCTGATGATGGCTCTTTTGCGCAGACGAACTTCATCCCCCTGTGTGTGCGTGGAGGTCGTGAGTAGATCGTGAAGCAGGGCAAGGTTTCGATTGAAGTGCCGAATGCACACCATGAGTCCGAATCACCAACACCTTGCGCAATCAGTTCAGCCACTAGAGTAGTTCTGAAACACCGGGTTTGCTCCTAGCGGCACTGAAGTCGTCGGGCAAAGCAGGTTTTGGAGTAGCACGAGCGCCTGTTGGTCAGTACCGGTTTCCCAGCTTAAGATATGATTCAACCCTCCTTAAGAAGCGAACGAGCTACCAGCCATCGTGAACTTCCACATGCGGGGGCTTGTTGCTTCATGCATAGTCAATACCCGACAGTCCGTGCAGCGGGCTTAGCGGTGGATATGCGCCTGGCGGTCTTACGTCGTTTGGGTCCTACGCCCCGGCAGAATGTAACTACGAAGTTGACCAGGGTTGTGTGGTGGAATCAATAGAAGACAGGCTGCAAGCCCTTGGGACTCAACCCCGAACTTGGGTGTCGCCCCTTTTTGCGAGACATCCAGTTGACTGCGTTGTGACACTTGTGACCAGACATCAGCCACCCTCCGGCAATGGTGTTTGCAAGTATAGCGAGCCTTGTCCACCAAAAGCTCACAGCATGGCATAATTGGGTCCAATCTCATTTTTCCTTGAGGAGAGTTTCCTCCGAGCGTGATCGCGGGAGACCACCCTTAGGAAGCTGGCGTGGTTCTAGGGCTATTGAAGCCGAAGTTTGGGCAGCAGCTCTTCCACACGCAAAGATGGACTCTCCTCCAGGGTCCTATGGAGCGCCGTGGACAGAAAGGATAGTTTCTGATAGCTCGCAGGATGTTGAGACTTTAGGTGGTGTCGAGTTCCTCAGTAGCCACCCCCAGGTTTACGGGAGGGCCGCCACTTGAGTTCGTTTTTGTTCGGAGTGCGTCGTGAGATAGATCCCTAAACCCTAAACCCTGAACCCTGAACCCTAAACCCTAAACCCTAACGTCTGTCCGCGCCCGTCCCCGGCCAAGCCCCCTGTGCCAGATTTGTTATGGAGGCCGACTTGCCTCATGCCCAATGATTCTCGAAGTTTCCCAGCGCCAAGCTGCAGATCGTGCGGGTTCAAAACATGGCTTGGCGCTTGGTAGTCTGGGGTTTCGTAGTCTAGGGTTTAGGGTTTGAGGCCTAGGGTTTCGGGTTTAGGGTTTAGTTCTTCGGGGTTAGTTGTCCAGGGTTTAGGGCGTAGGGCTGAGGGCTTAGGGCAGATGAAAGGCTTGTGTGCTTTCAACCGCCAGGGACACTGGGGGCCGGCATGACCACACGGGGTTTGAACCCCCTGGTTCTTAGTAGGGAATGAGGGAATTGGGGCCCTATGAATACCCTTTAAGGGATTATATAGGGTACCTGATTGCCTCATTCCCTACGAAGAACCAGCCAGAAATATTGGCCCTGAGAACATCGATTGGGGCCTTTTTTTTGGGTTTGTTCAGGGTAGCAAGAAGGGGCATTTTGGTCACCTCCTGGCTCCTGAAGGCCCTGTGGGTTTCGAAACTGTTCGAAGTGTTTGGAGGGGCAGTGGGGCACTGAGACAGGAAGTCGATCTGGCCATCCAGAGCTGAGACGAGGGCCAGGGGCCTGGCATCTGGGTTTCGACTTCGACCTTCTCATGCGCAAGCGTATGCTGTGCGCAGTGTTGGGGGGGCCTTGTTTGTGGTATTTTGGGCTCTCAGCTGTCCTGCAAGATGCTGAATCTAAGGCGACTGTGGGTGACAGCTCCCAGCTGCGGACGTGGGGTTGCACGCGGGAGGGGAGCGAAAAAACGCGGTTGTTTCTTGGCTGCAGCCTTCAGGCTTTCATGTTGCTGAGCCAGCACAGGATGCATCCAGGACTGATGCAAAGAGCACTGATAGTTCCATGGGCATTGGCTCAGACTCCCTGGACCAACATTCAGCCCTAAACCCTGAACCGTAAACCCTAAACCCTGAACCCTAAACCCTAAACCCTGAACCCTGAAATGCAGGCTCAAGCCTTCCTTGCGTAGAAACCCAACATGCAGCCATACCACTCGGCCATTCAGCCAGATGCAATTGCAAAGTCTTCGGGTTTCGGGTTTCGGGTTTGGGGTTTAGGGTTTAGGGTCCTAGCACACAGACGCAAGGAATGCAAGCTTGGGGTTTTTGGTTCGCGCAACCGCTTCCTCATTACGTTCATGCCCCGGGGTGAATTTCACTCATCTGTGGGTTTTGGAGGTGCTCTCTTAATAAGGGAGTTCTCGTTCACGAGGATCTTTCATTCACCTATTCACCCTATCTTTACACTGGTTCCCGCATGAAGGAGAGAACGGGCGAACAGACGAAGTGACTCCCAGATCTGCCAAAAGGTCCGGAAAACTAGCCCAAAAAGTATGGCTAAAAGGGTGTTTGCAGGAGTCTTATTGTTGGTACCGTGAGCAAGACCCAGTTATAGTACTACGAAGAGAATGCGTGAGCCAAATTACATATGACATGAACACGTGAATGAAATGCGTGAAGTTAGTGAACAAATGAACGAAGTGTACAGGAATTCTATTGACATTGCACTTTCTATCTTATGATTATCACTAGCGGCCTTTTCATCATCTTTTCATTACAGGGTTCTTAAGGGAAGGGGGGCTCACGGGGGGGGGGAGGGTGGTATGTAACCCAAGGCTCCCTAATACTCCTCCAAGACTCCTGAGCTTCCCCAAGGATGCAAGGGGTTCTTAAAAGAGGGGGGTTCTTGGGGGTAGGCACCTAGGGAGCCTTAAGGAAGTTGAGGGAGCCTGAGGGAGTAGTGGGGAGCCTTGGGTTACATACCCCTCCGAGCCCACTCGGACCCTGGCCTTGCCATCCAGTCGGGGGGTGTAGGGTTTAGGGTTTAGGGTTTAGGGTTTAGGGTTTAGGGTTTAGGGTTTAGGGTTTAGGGTTTAGGGTATCAGCTAGAGGATTCACAGGGCTGGGTGGCTCCATGAATAGGCAAAGGGCCAGTCTAAGTGTAGAATGTGTTGGCCATGCAGCCCAGCGGCGGCTGCATGCAGGAGCTGTACGCCCGCTGTGCCGTGTTTCCTTTGAGGCTTTTCGGGTTTAGGGTTTAGGGAGGGGGGGGGAGGTGGGGGCTGCCGAGGGTTTTCGTAGCTTGTAGCGGCTTCATACTGAGGGCGGACCAAACATGACCCACGCGAAGCCCCGGAACTGAGCCACCCCAGCCCTTGTAAGAACCCGAAGGTTTAGGGTTTAGGGTTTAGGGTTTAGGGTTTGCTGTGACAGGGCGTAGATGCTGTGAAGGTTAGGTTTCGGAACAAGCTCGAAAGCTTCGTGGGGTGCGAAGAGCAGCTTTGGCCCGATTGTGGAGGGCCATCTAACACTTTTCTCCCACCCCACGCCAAGGCGGCAAAGCCACACAAACCTATTCCGTTTAGGGTTTAGGCCTAAACTCAGACAACAGTCCACTTCTACAAACTTATTGACGTTCGTTGGGTCCGATGGGGTTGGGAGGCAGTTTCAGGGACGGTGGCAGTCAGACATTGCAAATCCCATCCATGCGGTTGGGGTTAGAAGGGACGGCAGAGCAGGGCCGAGAATGGCCGAAAACAGGGGCAGGCGGCACCCTATATCCCAAGCTCTTTATTTTGTGGACGAACATCACACGCCCCGCCTGGGGGGGTCCGGGACCCCCTGGGCTGGGGTCCTGGCCGCCGAAAGCGTCGCCACAGTCATGATCTGAACTTCATTAGAAGGGACCGGTACTGGTCCCGAGGAGAACGTGTTCCGGTACCGGGCCCATCATGGGCGCTACCGAGCCCCATGCTGTGGAGGCGGGCGAGCGACCTGGGTCGGCTTGCGGCATCGAGGTCGAAGGGCTTAAGTGCCGCCCCCCAACGTCGGGGGGGGACGGCCTAGGCCCTGAGTTTCGGGTTTAGGGTTTAGGGTTTAGGGTGTAGGGTTCGGGTAGAGGGTTTATCACTCTTGAGCTTCAGAAATCTTCGATCCTGTGAATCCTAGACTCCCAGCCTGCCAAGCTCACAGGGATCTCATAAACCCTAAACCCTAAACCCTAAACCCTAAGCCCGAAGCCCTAAACCCTAAACCCTAAACCCTGAACCCTGAAGCCTAAACCCTAATCCAACCCTAAACCTTAAACCCTAAACTCTGAGAATCCAGAGGATCCCCAAGCAACAGGGTCTAGGGTGGAGGGGGCTTGTGATTTAGGGTTTCAGGTTGTTTTTTTGGTCAGGTCTCTAGATTTTGGGTCTTTCTAGATTGGGGTCTCTGTTATATAGGGTCTTGGGTTTATATTCATGGCCCTTTGTGAAAGTTGACCACATTGACTTTGCCGACATGGTTTTTCCCCAGGAGGACACTGAGAGCTCAGGGGATGAGAAAGGTGCGCCCGAAGGGAATTTTTGGGATGTTCCACCTTGTACTAGCAGTCCTTATCAGTAGGGATCATAGTACCCTCGACTATCATCCTATGATCATCCCTAGTAGGAGGTCGCAGGTACCAAAAAAAAACCTGGTGACTTGGAGGTTCGGACGCTGTTTTTGCGTGGGTTTTGGCTGCTCAAGCACAGTCTGCATGTACATTTTCAGGCACGCGAGAATTAGGTTAGGATGCCCCACAGCAAGAAACACTGTAAAAACCGATGTGGTTTTTGCACGTTTATCTTGTGAACCTACACAAATCTGAAATATGTGACACAGAAGTACACAACACTCCTTTCACTTCGGGCGTTCTAGTGAAGGGGCGCAGTTGCGGCAAACAGTCAGTTTTGTGCAGTTTTGTTTTTTTCTTTTATGTTGCTTCTGGTATCAGTTGTTAGTGGTTCGAGCGTCATGACGACACACCGTTCGCATAAGCCTTGTGACAGTGCGTCTTGTTACAGAAACGTCAAACGTCCTGGAGCATGTTGTGTAGAGGAGCAAAATGCTGTAGATACCGGTGTTTTGGGCATGGATAGAGTAACATGGTCGTAACCAACCCCTCCCCCCCAAAAAACAAGAACCAAACCTCTCCAAAAGTTCACGAAACAAGCAGGTTTTTTAGGTAGCTGCTTCCTACTAGGACTGTTAGTATAAGGGGGAACATCCCAGGGTTATTTCGTTAAGGGTAAAGGGGTGCTAAGTTGATTTGCGGGTGTGGCGCGCGCGATACGTGGACGTTTTCTTGAGCGGTGGTCGCATCTTGGAAGTACTTTTCCACAGATCGTACTGTGTTACTGAGAGTTTGAGGCTTCATCTTGACTATGCTGCGATGTTGACCTGACGTCACGAACCGCAAAAATATTTTGTCACCCCCCCAAACCCTAAACCCCAAATCCCTTTACACCGCTAAACGACCCTAAGCTCTAAAACCCTAAACCCCCAACCCTCTCCAACCCTCCTCCCTCCCTCCCCTCGGGGTCCACGGAGGGGTTACCAATCGCACCTACCTTTCTCAAATTATCATCTGGAGGAAGCGTTGCGTAGGTTTTGTCTTTCGAGACAACTAAACATGTGCGGTGATTCCGAAGAGGTGTGGGCTTCGTATATGGATCCTGATTCTGGTTCTACACTCTTCACGGATATGAAGCCCCAAAGGGCCGAAGCCCTTGACCGCGCACACTTCGGGCAGGTGAGGCAGAGGTCGTGGAGGGCTCCCTGAGCTTCGAAGAGTTCAGCAGGCCCAATGATCCTGAATCCCAAGCCCTACACAAAGCCTAAATCCGACAGCGAACCCTAAACCCTCAATCCTCAACCCTCAACCCTCAACCCTAAACCCTAAACCCTAAACCCTAAACCCTAAACTGCCTTACACCCTAAATCCTAAACCCTAAACCCTCTACCCTAAAGGTTTGCACTTCCAGGCTTCTGGTCTCTTTGTGTTTGCTATGGCTCTGGGTACCAGTTGCTTGGAGACCTGCAGATGTCGGGGCAGTTTGCAGGTTACCGGTATACCTTGGATGTTGTAACAGTCCTTAACAGGGTGTCGGTTATGAGGGTTATGAGGGCCAGTAGATGGGGTGTTAGGGATAGTGAGATGGGTTAGGGGAGGATGGAGCCCCGAGCCTCTGACGGATAGAGTACGGAAGATCATCTAGATTACTGTACTGCATACTACAGAGGATGGGATCTCAAGGCTCATAAACCCCAACTTCAACCTCTAAATCAAATCCATCCCACACCCCAACAAAACCCAAAAACCACGGTGCTCTTTCAGCACTTCGCTGCGCCCTTCATAGTGCTTGAGCCATGCACATCGGCATGGTACACTTCTCGATTTGTGTCCTCGATTTGTGTCGTTATCCTGTGCGCAGGGGCCATGCTAATCTGTCCATGAGCAACACTCCTCCTTACGAGTAACCTTCAAGGACGCTCTTGGAGGATGCTCGTACATTGCCCCGCGCACGCACAAAAACATGCAGCCATCGTGAATCCTGCTGGGTCCTCAGATTACACGGAAATTAATTCGAGAAACTCATAGGAACATGCCAAAATGGCAAGCACAGCTGTCCCTGATGCAGCTCCATGTTCCAGTCTACTCGCTGCCGGCCGGTCTTACGCCTGCCATCTCTCGCAGCTGCTTCAAACGCGTCTTGGGAAGGATTTTTGTAAGTAAATCGGCGACAAGAAACTGTCCCGGAGTGTGACGTATCGGGATTCTTTCGAGATGCAATTGATCACGGCACCAACTGCAACGCAAAGCGAATGCTCGGGTTCGCCACTTTCCAAAATCCATCTTCTCTTGCCCTGCCAGAATGATCGATGCACTATTGTCCCCAGTTAAACATCCCTGAAGGTCTTTGTGCAACAAATCTTTCAAAACATAGAGAATACGGATTCCCTGTGAAAGCGCTTCTGCCAAACCATCAGTTTCAGCTTCGCATACTGACCAGGCTGTCACTGTTTGTCGTGTTGAATACCAGTGAATCACACTCCCAGCGTACTGTATGCATCCGCCAGAACGACTTCGCGATGCCTCGGGCGCAAACGAGGCGTCTGACGCGAACGTCAGCTCGTTGCCGTCGCCCTCGGGCCCATAAAACAACGTCTCATGAAGAGTGCCACGCAAGTATCTCCATAGGCCAGTCGTAAACTTCTTCACAGCTGCAGGTCTCCGATGCATCATTGAAGCTCCCATAGACACTGCAGCCAGCAAATCTGGTCGGCTGCGAACGCCGACCCAGAGTAATGCGCCGATCTCCGACCTAGCCTCGGCAAGTGCGCGGGCATGCTGCTCATCGACCTCTTCGGCATCACCCATCTCAAGTTGGGGCAAAGCTTGGGTCCCTCGCAAGTGGATCCAACCACGCCTGTTAATTTCTTGAAGAATCCACCGTCTCTGACTCAGCTGCACACCACCCTCGTGAAAGGAGATTTCCAGACCCAAGAATGTCAAGCTCGTCTTCCGTGACATGGAAACTCCTTGACATGACAGAGTAGTTCCCAAGTCTCGCGCCAAAAAACCTTGAAGCTTAGTTCGCCACTGCGAGCACACATAGGATAAGAAAGCCTCTACGACACTTGCCTGACCAACGACAAGACAGTCATCGACGTACATTGTAGCTATACCGACCAACTTGTCCTGGCAAACCAGCTTCCAAACCCCATCGCTCACCCGGATGCATGAGATATCCTGTCCTTTGTGGTTCTTCAGCTTTGCCTTGGCAATCACTTCGTCGCGATGCTTACTCCAGTCAGCCGGTGATCGTTTCAGGCCATAAATTGCCCGCACCGGTGCATAGACTGTATCTGAGGCCAACAAACCAAGCTTCTTGAGAATTCCCGGAGGCTCCAAGAGGATTAGTTCGTTTCCCCCCAGGGGGGTATTCAAGAACGCGGCCGACACGTCCCCGGCCCCCATCACCCAATCTGGATGCAGTGCAGTCTCCTTTGCCATGGTTCTCAGCACATACATGTCCACGTTGTTTGTGCTGAGATCTTCCGGAACATCTTTTGGGTTCTGATGGTTTCCACATGCCACCAGTCTCACCTTTGGCTCATCCGTCATGTTGGTTCCAGGGTCGTTCACAGGCTTCAGCGTATTGACGAGCTGCGTTGGAATTGGCCTTGGCAGTACAACATCAGGACTTAATCCAAGATCTTCGTGAAGATGGTTCTTCCTCACCTCAATCCAGACTTTCTGGTGCACCGTCATGTTGTCCAGCTCCCGCTTCGCAGCCTCCATCCACGCCTCTCGTCTGGGCCCATAGAAAACTTCATTTCCCACAGACTCAGCACTTGCCTTAAACCCTTTCAGCTCCTGAGCCAATCTTTCTTGTTCATTCATGTCTGCTTCTTCGTCGTGTTGCAAGACTTGATATCCATTCGGCTCCACGATGCTCTTCTCCAGGTACTTCTGGTAGCAGGCTTGCGCAGACTTTCCGCACACCATGCATTTCTTATGACTCAACCACTCATGCTTCGCCAGCGGTAGATCTGCAGCGGTCACCTTGCTCGCTCGAGGATGGTCATCGGCTCGTGCAGCTTCCTGGAAAAAGTCGAACCCACTTATATCTCCAGGGCCTCCTTCTCGTTCTTCGAGAGAAACCAACCCCACATCTACCCCCAGATCCCGGACAAGGTCGGCATCCTTGATGTCTCCGTGACTCGACACCCACACCAAATCTCCTGACGGCGTGCTGTGAGTGCGCCACTCCTTTCTCGGAGCAGATAACTTTGCCGGAAGTCTGGCTTTCATAACTGCATCCTGGCCATTTCGTTGCACCAGACACAAGGCTCCCTTGCTTGTTGCTTCATCCCTGCAAAGAAAAACGGCCTGAGTCACCTTTGGCTCGAAAGGTTCACCCTGGACTCGATTGACCACCACTGTCGAACCTGTGATAGGCTGTCCTTTGGCCACTCTCAAGCCCAAAGCTTCCTCCCGCTGCACGATCGAAGCTTCTACCATAGCGTAGGGCCAGAGTCTCACGCCAGCGCCAGATTCAAGCAAACTTCGCAGAGCCCTCTGTTTCAAGTCTCGAATCGCCCGCTCAGCCTTTCCGTTTTGTTGTGGATTATAAGGGACCGTTACGGTCTTGTATATGCCTGCTGCACCCAGCTCTTGCACCAACAGCTCTGAGATGAGTTCCCGCCCATTATCTGAATGGAACCTCACAACAGGGGGCACTGCTCCTGCCATAGCTCCAATTTGGCTGATGATCTCCTTGATGGCAGCCACCACATTCATCTTTTGTCTAGTTCGTAGCGGGCGAGTGAAATACAGCGAGCCATTTTCGGGAGTTGCAAGTGCACAAACCACCATGTACTTGAATCCAAAAAGACCATGCTTGTAGGGCCCCGCAATGTCTACACTGAGGCAGCCTTGTGCAAAATCATCAGGTTTCAAGCGTCTATGAGGCTTCAACGTTCCGCGAGCTTGATAATCTTTTAGACTGTGGCCAGGAGGTCGCTTATGAGCATACTCTTCACCTGAACCCAGAGGTCCAACATCTTCTTTCGGCTCCTCCTGAAGTTCCAATGAAGGTTCAAACTCTACGCCCTCCTGAATCCCATCTTGCGCAGCAGGATCTGACCATGGATGTTCCAAAAGGCCATCGTGGTCCTCGGCCAACAACCGCTCATCAACACTTTCACGCTCCCAGTCAACAATCTCAAAAGCCATGGCGCGTCCATCATCGTCGGACTGCTCTGCTGCTACTCCCTGAACGCCCTGAACCTGAGAATTCCCTTGAACGTCCTGAAAACACTGACCAATGCCTGAGCTCCCTGAACATCCCTGAGGTTGGGGTATAGGAATTGTCGGCTCAGTGGTTGGGTGTATGCTCTCAGTGGCTTCGGTGTTGATGCTGGTGTTTCTGCTGTTGGTGATGCTTATGCTGCTGCTCTGCTGAAGCTCCAAAGCAAGTGGAAAGCCCATCTTCTCTAGACATTTCAGCTCATCCGTGGTTGCTCTGCTGGCTCCTCGTGGGGTATACGCAGTAAGAGTCGTCCTCTCACCGCTCCAACTGCATGATCCATGCCACACAAACGGGGAAAAGGTCACCGGAGTCCGGCGTATGTTCCACGTCCTACCCGCAACTTCTTTTCCAGGTCGAACTTGTCGTACATCCGGTCCATCAGGCTCTGCCACCCATATTTCGCCCCCCTGACCTTGATGAAAGTCATTCAGGCACACTATGGTGTTCTTTGATCCCCGCATGTTCTGGCTGTCGCGGTGAGGTCGAAAAACCACATTCCTGGCGAGGACGACAGTGGTGAAAGCAGAGTTGCTCTCCAGATTTGATATCAATGCACATAGCACCTTCGTCAAGAATGGTCGCCTTGTACACATTTGCGTCAAACCGTGGCATCCACCATGTGACCACAACCCGAAAGTCCACAAGTGAATCAACTCCACTCCCTCAGCTCCGCCGATGACCTTCCTGCGTTTTTTCTGAGGCTTCAGGTTCGATTTGTCCAAAAGAGTCAATACGCTTTCGCAAGTGATTTCCTTTCTGCCCTTGTTCCATAACTCTGCCGCTGCCTTCTCGTCCATCTGCAGCTCATCCTCCAGAGTCACCACCTTCTCAGCCATACGCTCCTCCTCAACCTTGACGTGATCCTTCTGGCTAAGGATGACCGCCTTATGGACTTCTGTGCGATGGGTCTCCTCCTGGGCTGTGTAAGCTATGCAACCTCTTTTCGCACGCTTCCAATGTTGTGTTATCATAGGGCGTAACATCTTATACGCACTCCAGGGCAAATAGGGCAGTCCATTGATCACCTTCAGCTCAAACCACTCGCCTCCAAGCTGAGGTGGAAACTGAAGCCATGCTCCTGTCTCTCTCCAAACAAAAGCACACTCCACTTCTGTCAGCTTGCATATGCCACAGATCACCGACCCCGTCTCTGGGTTGCCCTCGACCAGGATCTCCCCATCTCGATTCCGCCATGCCTCAACCAAGCTTCCATCCGCTAGTTGAAGAGGTGTTCGAATCGCTCGCTGAGGAACATGATCTTGTCCTGACCTGACCACTTCATTCGCCCCACTGTCAAGCAAAACTTCTGATCCACTATGTCCCTTGGCGACACTCATACTGGCTCGCGAACCTCCATCTGTTCCAGACTCTGGCCCACGCCTCGTAGTTGCTGGTGCTATTGCGCTACTGCTGCTGCTCGTCGTCGGGCCCTGCGCAACTTCCGGCCTTCCGGGTCGAAAGCTTGACTCAACCACAGCGATGAAGGTCTCAGTGTCCTCCTCAAGATCCATGAGCCAGACGATGTATCCTGGCCTCACCACTTGGTCCTCACACATGATCAACAAATCATGAGCTTCCACAATTCTCTGCGTTTCACTGATGTCGAAGTCATAGATCGGAAAAACCTCATCTTGTCTCTCTAAGAAAAATGAAACACCCACTGCCACCTCGAACGGGCTCGTCACTCCTCTAAAGGGTCGGCGAGCTCGAGATTGTATGTGACCCGTGCTGCTCCATGTGGAGAACTCATCTGGGTCCAAGTGAACCCACCATAGTGGTGGCCGCTGTCGTCTTACCCTCGCAGCTTCTGCGATGGCCTCTCCTAGTTCATCGATGAAGTCAATCGGGATGTCACCTGCATTTTGGATTTCATCGCCAGTTTCAGTTGAATCAGGAGTTGGTGTCGAAGCCGAAGTGGTCAACGTTTCAACCGAAACCACTGATTCTTCCTCGGAAGTCTCAGGGCTTACCCTGCGCGCCATGCCTGCAAAAGAAATTGCTGAAGCTTTCGGAGGTGGTGAGGTCCTGCTACTTGTGCCCACCAAACCAGCCGCTTCTTGTTCTGCCTTTGCACCCTTGGCGATATCCTTCCTGAACTTCTCGTCATGGCTATACATGCAGTTCTTTCGGTGACAACCAGCTGGAGTAAAGAAAAACCGACACCTTCTTCGTATCATGAGCCTTTGAAGAATTCGTAGGCTGCGGATCCTGTCCTTTTCCAAGAGGTCCTTTTCCTTGGTTCCCTTTTGCCTCCTTTCCTTTTCCTTTGGTCTCCTTTCCTTTCTCCTTGCCTTTTCCTTTTCCTCTTTCCTTTCCTTTTCCTTTCGATGCCACACTGTCGCCTGCTCCGCCACCACGCTTGTTGTTCTTGATGGTCTCGTCAGCAGCAAGGATCTGCAGCTGTTGTTCTATTAGACTGATCATGGCTTCCACACCTTGCGGATTCGGATGAAGAACGTCAGGTTGGACTCGTAGCAAGCCCATGAGAGTCTTGAAAGATTCAGATCGTCGTTCCACGTTGCGAATCAGAGAGCTCAAGGCTTGCACTTCTTCAAACGAGGCTACGGCGGGCAGCTGCAAGTCGCGCGCCCGGGTGCGAGCTAGCTTCCACCTCCTCAGAGTTTCCAGCCCCTCCTTTGCCGAGTGAGCCGGATCGAGATGCCTGACAAAGGCCTGGATGCTCTTCATCTCCTGCTGTCCTCCAGGCATCTGTTCCTGAAAGATACACTCCAGAAGGTGCACTCCCCGAAGCTTTGACGATCCCGTCTTTTCCAACACTGGCTGCTTAACTTCCTGTGGCAGACACCGTATCAAGGTAAGCGTCATGGAGTCAAATCAGGCAAGTTGTACTGCCCCGCCAGTCGCTTCTGATGTCGTTGTTCCGCCACCGCGTACTCCGCCTGCACGTACGCCCCGAAACCAGGACTCACCGTAGTTGAAATCGTTTGGAACTGCAACCACCATGCCTGAAGTCGCATGTTGCACTCCCACGCTTCTCCTCCTCCCACCGAAAAAGAAGGAATATCCATCAAGACTTTCCATCTTCCATGCGGCACTGCTTCCGCCATGGATCCCTCTGTCTCAGTGGATCTATGCTCAGCTGCCTGCTTGGAGTACTGCGGGGGAAGTCCTGGAGGTTCAGTCCACTGCCATGTCCAGGCATCGTCCTGACCATAGTCAGTCCACTCACCGGCTTTCCCAGCTTCTCCTCCTGTGCCCCACCAAGCATCCTCAGCTGCTGCCAAATCGGTCGGCATGTCAGGAGACATCTCATGCACTGATGGTCCGTCTCGCTGGCTGATATCTTGAAGCTCTTCCCGAAGTTGCTCCAGGCATTGCCCCGTTCGCTCTGCATGTTGTTCACCTGCCCGCATAGCCTCCCCAGACTGATCAGCCACTGCCTCCACACGTTGAGTCAGCGTTGCCAGTTCTGCATCCACACGAGCACTGACCTGGTCCGTAGTCAGCAAGATTTGGTCCATCCGCTCTCTGAGCATACGTACCAAGGTTTCGTTTGAGCTGCCATCTTCCGCTTCCTGAGTTGCCTTTGCAAGCATTCGTTCAAGATCTGCAGAATTGGATTGTGTCCGGCGTGCTTGGCCTTCAAGAGTATCCACCCTTTCTGCCAAGTGCCTCGCCAGTTCGCTGAACTTCCCATCCAGCTGCTCCATCGTTGCGGCCATTACAGCCCCTGTTTGCATGATTGTGGAATTCTCAAGTGCATGTACCCGGGAATCAAGAGTTCCATTGATGCTGTGTTGTTCCTCCAACCTTTGTCTTATCACCCGCGATTGTTCGGCAGATTGCTCTCGGAGTTGCTCCATAAAAATCTGCTGGTCGTGCAATGCGCCTGCCATCTGTTCCACACGAGCCTCAAGGATCTTGCAACCCTCCTGAAGCGTTTGCGTGCTACTGGAAACATCTTGCAACATAGCCCTAAGCAAACTTGTGCGATGCTGGATACGAGAAGAAAGTTCCACCACGGCTGCCTGTACGTCCCCCAAAATGTCCTGATCCAAGTGGATAGCGGCCTCGAGTTCACGAATGCTCTCCATTGGTAATGCAACTTGTGTAAGAGATCGTAGTGTCATGGTGTCTCCTTCCATCCTCATCTCTGCTGCTTGTGTTGCTGTTGCTACAGGTGCTTGCTGTTGGTGCTGCAGCTGTTGTGGGGGTGAAGAGGTTGGGGTGGAAGTTAAGGGGTCGTTTGGGCTCATAACCTGTCGGTTATGAGGGTTATGAGGGCCAGTAGATGGGGTGTTAGGGACTAGTGAGTAGTGAGATGGGTTAGGGGAGGATGGAGCCCCGAGCCTCTGACGGATAGAGTACGGAAGATCATCTAGATTACTGTACTGCATACTACAGAGGATGGGATCTCAAGGCTCATAAACCCCAACTTCAACCTCTAAATCAAATCCATCCCACACCCCAACAAAACCCAAAAACCACGGTGCTCTTTCAGCACTTCGCTGCGCCCTTCATAGTGCTTGAGCCATGCACATCGGCATGGTACACTTCTCGATTTGTGCCCTCGATTTGTGTCGTTATCCTGTGCGCAGGGGCCATGCTAATCTGTCCATGAGCAACACAGGGATTATAATTGGGGGTACGATAGTCCCTCTGAAGGACTGTTAGTTTAAGGGGGAACATCCCAAGGTATATCTGTAGCACATGCAAACCCGGCAAGCCCCTCCCCCTGATATGAAACCCATAATGCCCCCCTAGCTCCTAATATTACGAGTATAAGGGGGTTTAGGGTTTAGGGTTGAGGGCTTAGGGTCTAGGGTTTAGGGTCTAGGGTTTAGGGTTTAGGGTTTTAGGGGGTAGGGGGGTTCAATATGAGGGGGAGGGGATGAATGGGCAGGCTGCAGGATGAGTTGATGGCGTTGAAGATGTACCATGAGGTGCAGTGGGACAGGGCCTGGCGTGTGGAGCAGGATCTCGAGTTCAGGCTAGCAGTTTGTGTGGGCTTAGGGTTTAGCTTTTAGGGGGATTCCCATGAGTAGTGCATGTCCTTTTTTTAAAGAAATGTCTCTACGCTACTCAAGGTTTTGGTTGCAGGTGACTGTCTCCCAAGGCGGTGCTACGTAGCTCTGTGGTGGTTTTCCTTGCCTTCGTCTCGGTTCAAGGTTGCCACTGCAAGCCTTTTGCCCCTCCCCGCTTCGCAATTGCAATCTTGCCACAGCCACCCCACTCTTTCAATCAGCCCTCAACCCTGAAACTTGCCCAAAATCATACTCCCCAGTGAGTGCTTCGGTTGCAATGGTGTTGGGGCCAATCTCCCAAGCAACCGCCCTTGCGCGTAAAAAAACAAAGGAGCTCCTGGGCGAGAAGCGCTGGCTCCAGAGCCGTGATGTCGAGAGAGCTTCTCCGCAGGCGGTGATGCGGTATGATGCGGTAAGGGGTGCACCCAGAACTTCCAAGACGAAGGAGGGTCCCTCGACACCAGCGTAGGATCCTTGATCTAGTTTACAGAGTTTTCCGGGGGGATTGGAGGTTTGGGTTCTCAAGGCTTTCCGAACTCTGTGATCTGTTTGATTGGGGCGTTGACGCTGAGGGATGTCAGGTGTGAGGGAGGAGGTCGAGAAACAGTAGACTCCTCCGAGCCTCTGCCAGCCAAGTAATACCTACACATACACCACATATGGGGTTTCCGAAAATAGATAGTTGGGGGAACCCTATTGTGGCAACCCCATATTTCTACATGTCCTTACCGTACTGTAAACCAATACGGTCAATACGGCGCCTCGTGTGTTTTCTGGACTACCAATCGACCCATCCCCGAACCCTCCTGCCCTTGCATCTTAGGTCTTACACCGTACCCGCCCTCGCTCCGAAGCCCTTCAAGCCATAAGCCCCCTTCAGCGAATTCCAGCCGACACGCCCCCTTAGCCCCGCCCTTTGCTCAAGGTCCAGGCGCAGCAGAATGCGTGGCCCAACGCAGCGGCCCTGACCCGCTCTCTGTCCAGTCAGGTGAAGGCGAGATGTGGGATGGGATTAGGCTGTAAACAGATCGAAGATTATTTGTTGACACATTTCCTTATATTTACTTGCAAAAATCCAGCCTTGCTTGAATGAATTGTGTTGAGGCAGCTCTGTAGAGTGAGGAGGGCTGGTGTTGTGTGTTTTCTCAAGTCGACACGATTGGACTGGGCGTGCGCGCAGTCATCAACGGTGTTCTGGCAAAAGCCTAACCAGGGAAGCTGTTGCTTTCTATGACCGGTCTGGGTTCACACTCTAGTGCGCCTTTCACACCATGAGAACGCTCGGATGGCACCATGTGTAGGGTTTTGGGATGTGGGATCCTGCGTGGGGCTTTTTGTACGCTCATCCATGGAGCCTGTGAGCCACAGAAGCCCGTGCTCCGGCCGAGACTAACACATTAGAAGGGTGAAGGCGCGCACCAGTGTGCACTCTACACTATGAACAGGCATGAGAGAAACGATGGCTGTCTTTCCGAACCAGCTCCAAGCCCCCATCCCTACCCTCTCTAACCTCTAGACCCCCTGGTTCTTAGTAGGGAATGCGGGAAATAGGGTCCCTATATATATATATATACATATATATATATATATATATATATTCAATGGCTACCGCCAGTGCCGCCGACCCCCTCCAAGGGGGGCCAAGGCACTGTGGGCTCCGGCCGCGGATTATGTATATGTATATATATATATATATAGATGATGGCAGTGTGGCCAGAAAATCACAGAGTCCATGGGGGGGGCGAAGTGTGACATCACCGAGACATTGCTGCAAGAATGTCTTAAATTTAGTGAAGTTCTCTGTCTGTCTGTGTGTGTGGGCCAGTGCCATAGCTGGCTGCTGGTGTTGCCGTAATGTTTGAGTGACTCGTGCTGTTGTTTGTTGGTGGTTCCTCCATATGCTGACCTTTTGTGTTGCGGCCTGGATAATCAACTCGCTGTGTGCTCTACACGGGGCTGATTGACTGTCCAGCTACTCGCCATCTCATGTGCTAGCTGGGCCTGTGCTAGCTGGCCTCAGGGGCCGTTTACTGTCGTCAAGAACGTTTTCACGCTAGAGACCCCAGGCCTAGTTTGCAGTATTCTACGATAGCCCACCTACCTTGAATGGTCTAGTTTCGTAGTGCGCAGTAGGCAGCGCGGCTAGTCAAGGTAACAAAGCACGAATGTGGCAGAGGCCCGGATGCACAAAGGAGGAGGTGAGGTACGTGGAAAGCGGCTGGAGAAAAAGTGGCAAGGCAAGTGAGGTAAGTGGGAAGTGGCTGGAGAAAAAGTGGCAGGGAAGGAGGATGGGTAAGGGCAGAGGGTGGGGAGGGGGTAGTGATGAGAGCGGTGAGGGCAGGGATGGGAGGACAGGGGAGGGGGGGAGGGGGGGGGGGGGGTTGGGTGGGGGAGTGGAGGCGGGTCAAGGAAGGGGACACGCAGGGTTGGAGAGAAGGGGGGAGCGGAGTAGGCAGGGTGGGTGTGCGGGGAGAGCGCTGAGAGCGGGGGGACACACAGGGCCAGAACAAGCAGGACCGTGGAAGGACATGGTGGGGAAGGAATGGGCGGAGTAGGCGTGGGGGGGGGGTGACTGTGCAGGGGGAGTGAGGGTTGGTGTTGGATTAGGAAGTAACTCGGGGGCATAGGGAGCCGGAGCGATGAGAGCGGTGAGAGCGGGGAGGGCGGTCAGGGCGGACCTTGCATTGGAACTAAAGATTGGAGGCCCACAAGCGGAGGACAGGGGAGTGGGGGGGGGTGGGGGCGGGGTGGGAGTGGGGGGTGGGGGCGGGGGAGTGGAGTGAAGGAAGCAAATAGGCTGCAGGGTTGCAGGGTGGGGATGGTGCGGGGGAGAGCGGTGAGAGTGGGAGGACCATGGAAGGAGATGGTGGGGAAGGGGCGGCGAGGGGGTGGGTGGGGTGAGGGTGTCGAGGGTGGGGTGGGGTGGGGGGGGTGGGGGGGGGGACTGTGGAGGGGGGAGTGCGGGTTGGTGTTGGATTAGGGAGTAACTCGGTTCGTCCATTTTAACCCCTAAAACACTCGAGATTGGTCAGGAGCGGCGTAGGGGGTGGGGCTAGGCCTACGACAGGGGGGGCGGGGTGCGGGTGGGGGGGGGGCTGGGTAGGCGGCAGGGTGGGGGGGGGTGGGAGGGGGGGTTAGGGGTGAGAGCGGTGAGAGCGGGGAGGGGCGGCGGGCTGGATTGGAATCCTGACATGTAGGGGCCTACAGGCAGAGGACATAGGTGGAGGAGGTGAGGTAAGTGGAAAGTGGCTGGAGAAAAAGTGGCAAGGGCAAGTGAGGTAAGTGGGAAGTAGCTGGAGAAAAAGTGGCAAGAGCAAGTGAGGTAAGTGGGAAGTAGCTGGAGAAAAAGCGGCAGGGAAGGAGGACGGGGCGGGGAGGGGCGGCGGGCGACATTGGTCAGGCGGAGTAGGGGCCTACAGGCAGAGGACAGGGGAGTGGGGGGGGGGGGCGGGGGGGGGGGAGGGGGGGGTGAGAGGGGAAGTGGAGGGGTAGGTGCAGGAGGTGAGGTAAGTGTGGGAAGTAGCTGGAGAAAAAGTGGCAGAGAGGGTGGGGAGGGGGTGTGATGAGAGCGGTGATGCAGAAAAAGTGGCAGGGAAGGAGGATGGGTAAAGGGGGGGTAGTGATGAGAGCGGTGAGGGCAGGGAGGGGAGCACAGAGAGAGAGGGGGGGGGGGGGGGGGGGGGGGGGGGGGGGGGGAGTGGGTGGGGGAGCGGAAGGAAGAGGTCGGAGGGAAGGGGGGTGCGGGGGGGGGTGGGGGGGTGGGGGGGTGGGGGCGGGGGGTGTGGGGGCGGGGAGGACCATGGAAGGAGAGTCACTCTTTTCCGGCGCATAGGGAGGCGTGGGGAGGGCGGTCGGGATAAGGGAAGCGATGAGCGAGGGGGGGGGTCGAGGGGGGGTAGAGGGGGGGGAGAGGGGGGGCCAGGCAGAGGGAGGGGGGGGGGGGGGGGGGGGGGGGGGGGTGGGGGGTGAGAGGGGAAGTGGAGGGGGAGGCGGAGGGATGAGGGTGGTGAGAGGGGAGGGTGGTCAGGGCGGGTGTGCGTTGGCTAAAGATTGGAGGCCCACAAACGGAGGACAGGGGAGTGGGGGGGGGGTGGGGGCGGGGTGGGAGTGGGTGGGTGGGTGCGGAGGAGTGGAGTGAAGGAAGCAAATAGGGTGCAGAGGGGGCGGGCGGGTGGAGGGGGTGTGGGGATGGTGCGGGGGAGAGCGGTGAGAGCGGGAGGACCATGGAAGGAGATGGTGGGGAAGGGGAGGTGAGGGGTGGGTGGGGTGGGGGTGGGTGTGTCGGGTGGGGGTGGGGTGGGGGGCGTGGGGTGGGGGGGGGGGGGGTGACTGTGGGTTGGTGTTGGATGAGGGGGCATAGGGAAGCGGAGCGCGATGAGAGCGGTGAGAGCGGCGAGCGGTCAGGGCGGAGATGGTCAGGAGCGGCGTAGGGGGTTGGGCTGGCCGACAGGCGGAGGACAGTGGGGGGGGGGCTGGGTGGGGCTACAGGCAGAGGGGGGGTGGGGGGGGGGCGGGGGTGGGGGAGTGGGGGGTGAGAGGGGAAGTGGGTAGGTGGAGGAGGTGAGGTAAGAGAAAAAGTGGCAAGGGCAAGTGAGGTAAGTGGGAAGTAGCTGGAGAAAAAGTGGCAGGGAAGGAGGACGGGGGCGGGGGTGGGGGAGTGGGGGGTGAGAGGGGAAGTGGAGGGGTAGGTGCAGGAGGTGAGGTAAGTGGGAGAAAAAGAAGGAGGATGGGTATAGGCAGAGGGTGGGGGGGGTAGTGATGAGAGCGGTGCGGGCAGGGATGGGAGCACAGAGAGGGGGGGGGTGGGGGGGCGGGTGGGGGAGGGGTGGGTGGGGGAGTGGAAGGACACGCAGGCGGAGGGAAGGGGGGGGTGGTGGGGGTAGGGCAAGCGGGCGGGCATGCGCTGGGAGGAGCCATGGGGCCATGAGAAGCATGGCGGGGTGCGTGGGGGGGTGCGTGGGTGGTGGGAAGGGAAGGAGCGGGGGGCGGTTGCGTGGGTGGTGGGGGTAGGGCAAGCGGGCGGGCATGCACTGGGAGGAGCCATGGGTCCATGAGAAGCATGGCGGGGTGTGTGGGGGGCTTGGGCAAGGGAAGGAGCGGGGGGCGGGGTGCGTGGGTGGTAGGGTGGGTCCATGACAAGCGTGGCGGCGGGGCAGGGTGCGTGCGGGGTGGGGGGGGTTGGGGGTGAAGGGCATGCGGGGTGCGTGGGGGGCTTGGGCAAGGGAAGGAGTCTGCGGAGCGGGAAGGGTAGAGGTGGTGGGGGAAGGGGCGGAGAAGCCACCTGCTTGGGCCGTGGACCACAAGGAATGGGAGCCATGGGGCCAGGAGTCATGGGTAGGGGCATGGGTGTGTGAGGGGTAAGGGGTAGGGAGCTGGGTCCATGAGGGGTAGGTCAAGGGGATGGAGAGTGGGAGCATGGGCCAGAGGGGAGTAGGCGGAGCTGGAGCGGGCGGAGCGGGCGGAGCGGGCGGAGCGGGGCCCTTTAAAGTCAGCTGAGATGCCACATCCATGGGCCGTGGACCATGAGCCAATGGGGCCAGGAGCCATGGGTCCAGTGAGGGCCGGGTGCGTGGGGGGTGGGGGTGGGGGCGGTGGGGGGTGGGGGTGGGGGTTGGGGGTGGGGGTGGGGGCCATGGGGCGGAGCCAGGGGTCCATGACAAGCGTGGGCGGCGGGGCAGGGTGCGTGCGGGGTGGGGGGGGTTGGGGGTGAGGGGCATGCGGGGTGCGTGGGGGGCTTGGGCAAGGGAAGGAGCGGGGGCGGGTGCGTGGGTGGTGGGGGGTAGGGCAAGCGGGCGGGCATGCACATGGCGGGGTGCGTGGGGGGCTTGGGCAAGGGAAGGAGCGGGGGGCGGGGTGCGTGGGTGGTGGGGGTGCGGGCATGCACTGGGGGCCGGTCGAGCTTTGGATGGGGTGGAGTAGGGGGGACCATGGGATCAGTGAGGGCCGGGTGCGTGGGGGCGGTGGGGGGTGGGGGTGGGGGTTGGGGGTGGGGGTGGAGCCATGGGGCCAGGAGCCATGGGTCCATGACACGTGGGCGGCGGGGCAGGGTGCGTGCGGGGTGGGGGGGGTTGGGGGTGAGGGGCATGCGGGGTGCGTGGGGGGCTTGGGCAAGGGAAGGAGCGGGGGGCGGGTGCGTGGGTGGTGGGGGTAGGGCAAGCGGGCGGGCATGCACTGGGAGGAGCCATGGGTCCATGAGAAGCATGGCGGGGTGCGTGGGGGGCTTGGGCAAGGAAAGGAGCGGGGTGCGTGGGTGGTGGGGGTAGGGCAAGAGGGGGGGCATGCACCGGGGGCGGGTCGAGCTTTGGATGGGGTGGAGTAGGTGGTAGGGGTAATGGGTCTTCACTGACGCCGCCCCGCTAGGGGTCGGCGGATATATATATATATATACACCCTTCAAGGGATTATATCGGCCCTATAGTCGAGAAGGTGGGCACGGATGCTCTGGGTTCCCTCGGTGCCTTCTCTGTGGCCTCGCTGGCGCACCGCGTGAAGGGGCCGCGACCTCGGACGGCCAGCAACGCACTGTTTAGGGTTTAGGGTTTAGGGTTTAGGGTTGAGGGTTTAGGGTTTAGCTTGGATGTTAACAGTCTTTTATTTGGGAGTAGAATAGGGGGTACCATAACCCCGATGAAGGACTAGTTTAGTATAAGGGGGAACATCCCAATCTGTGACCCAAGCAGCAAAGACGCAACGGCCGCTTCTGCACCCACAGAAATTTTTTTGACATGTTTCTTACTATCACAATCATCATCACCATCACGACTACTATTTTTTTCAAACGAGTCTTCCCCAAACAGTGTGGCAACCACCGGGTGGGACCCCGGCCTTGCGCACATTTGGGACGAACATCGCGCTCTCGCCTAGGATCGGACGTTCGTCGCTGGCTTTTGAAAATCTGGGTTCGCCAAATTCGTCGCCTTCTGACTGATGGGCTCACATCCCTCCCCCTCTCCCTCACTCTGTCTCACTCAAGTACACCTGTATCGACTGCAAAGAGGGCAGGGTTTCAGTCTCCACCCCGCTACCCCAGACCTTGACCCTCAAACTCCTAAGCCCTAAACCCTAAGGCCTAAACTCTAAGCCCTCGAGAATCATGTCGTGAAGTTGCGCGCTGATCTTAGGCCGGACGAGGGCCTGAAGGCCGAGGTAGCATCTCGGACACTCCTTAGCTTGAGAGGTCAACCAGGTTTGGGGTTTAGGGGGGTGTGGGGGGTTTTGTGGTCTTCGCTCCGAAGTTCAGCAAAACGACAGGCGTGCATTTTCGGCATGGCGGTCCGACGACCTAGAGTCATCGGCACCTGCAGCAGCTGCAACGAGTCGCAACTCAAAACTAACTTGGCTGCAGGGCAACAACAATCTGTTGCGCGGGCAGCATGCGCTTGCCAACAACCTGTGTATCTGCGAGAGACCATTTAGCATTTCAAGCGTGGTATGGACCCATCTGTGCTGCGTTCCAAGTGCACATGCATGCCGAACATGGTCACACCCGTGTGGGGGTAAAGCCTTGAACCCCTAAACCATCGATCCCAAGGAATCCCTCCGCCGGCGGATCGCGTCCACTCTGGAGGAGATGTGTCAAGACAATCTGGATTTCGGGTTCAGCTGCAGCAGGATTTCAAGGCGTAGGACAGTAAGGATCAGAGGTTTAAAGCCAAGGTTTCGACGTGAATGGCTTGGAGGGGCGGGTTTAACCTCCTAAATTCCCCTGCTCCCCCTACCCCCCCCCTCCCCCGACAAGGAGGCTGAAGAGTTTCGGCACGTCGCAGCCTCCGCGCGCGCGGCCTGCGAGGTGCAGCGAAGCTGCGTCGGGAGACCTGGCAGGGGGGGCGGGGGGTTGTTGGGTTTAGGAGGGTGCTTCTTTGGGATGGGGGGGGCCTTGAGCGTGATTGGGGCCGGGCGTTGTTGAGAGATTTTCGGGAGTTTAGCGGGTTTTTTCGGTTTAGGAGCCGGAAGTGCCCAATTGTTTCTAAGTCTCGAGATGCTTGGGCTCAGACCGTGTTCAATGAAGGGTTTGCGGGCAATCTGCGAAGAGTTTTGGAGTGGAAGCATCTACCAACGGCCCTACACTCTCAACCCTTTGCGATCTTAAAGGGTATTACAGGTATACCGCCCGCCCTAATACCCGTATCGACCCCAAACCACACCCCAAACTCCAAACTGGAAGCTCGCTATGCCATGCTGACTCCAAGCCCGTGTCAACCCCAAACCCCCAAACCCCCAAACCCCCAAACCCCCAAACCCCCAAACCCCCAAACCCCCAAACCCCCAAACCCCCAAATCCCCAAATCCCCAAACACCAAACCCCCAAACCCCCCAACCCCCCAACCCCCCAACCCCCAAACCCCCCAAACCCCCCAAACCCCCAAACCCCCCAAACCCCCAATCCCTAAACCCAAGAGCAGAAAGCTTGGTACAGTCGCCGGACGCGTCGCCTGGATCAACCGCCACCCCAGAGGCCCAGGCGATTTCGAAAAATCAGCCGAAAACCCCAACCCCCCTAAAAGCCCCTTTTCAAGTAGCCTTGATTTTCAAGCTGAAGCCCCTTAAAAACACTGTTAAACCCTTCAAACCCCCCAAAAACGGTTTTGTCCCCGAAAAAGCCTTTAACAGCCACCCCAAGCACCCAAGGGTCTGAGGTTTAGGGGTTTAGGGGGTCTTTGAGGCGTCTTGCACAGGGGCTTCGCCAGCTGTTGGGTTCTGAGTTTTCGAGGTTTGCAAGGGCTTCAGGTGCTTCGTCTGTCGGTTGCGGGGTTGCCAGGGCCTTCGGCCCTAAACCCTAAACCCTAAACCCTAAACCCTAAACCCTAAACCCTAAACCCTAAACCCTGAACCCTGAACCCTAAACCCTGAGCCTAAACCCTAAACCCTAAACGCCTTGTGGTAACGGCTCGGTCTTTCGGATGTCGAGCCTCTAGGCGGCGAAACGGACGGGGTTCCAAGGCGCTTGGGGCATATAAGAATTCCCTACATGAAATGGGCCCATTTTTTGGGAGCCCGATATATTGATATAGAAGGCTCCGTGTTATCATAGGACCCTCCCTCAAAAGGGACTATAATCTAGAGAGCCTCCCATATCTAGTGGAAGGTTTCGTCTTGCCTTCAACTTCCGAGCACCCAAAGATCGCCACAGGCACCCTCCGCGCAAGCCTAAACCCGAAATCCTAAACCCTAAACCCTCAACCCTAAACCCTAATCCCCAAACCCTAAACCCTAAACCCTAAACCCTAAACCCTAAACCCTAAACCCTAAACCCTAAGGCAGCTCATTCGAAGGACACGGCCATCCACGAGGATGAGGACATCGCAGACGACGAGGACACCATCCTCCTCAAGCAGAAGATCAAGGCGGTCCTCGGTTCGGGCTTTTTGGGGTTTAGGGTTTAGGGTTTAGGGTTTAGGGTTTAGGGTTTAGGGTTTAGGGTTTAGGGTTTAGGGGGGTTGGGATGTCAATGTGTCCCCCCTTTGCAAGCAGTCCTTAGTAGGGAGAAGAGTACGCCCGATTAAAAACCCGATTAAGGACTGTTTCAGGGCATCCCAAACGATCACGCACGTCAGGCAGATTCAAAACATCTTTCGAAGAGCCTAAGAGGCTGATCATAGCATCCACATATATATATATATATATGTGTGTATGTCTACATAGATAGATAGGGAAACTCATGCTGTGCCGGAAACATGCCCGCAACGAACGTCACCTGGTAGATCAAGGCACCTGGAAACGCCCCTGTTTTTTGCTCGCTTGGGGGGCTTTAGGGGGTTTATGAACTTCTCTTTGGGGCTGGGCTGTAGGAGTCATCCAGACTTTGTGCTCTGAAGATGTCGTGGACTCAGCCCCTTCGGGTAAATCCTCACTCTTATCAGCTGGGGGCACTCCCAAACGCCTACTCCGCCCTAGGCCTAAGCCCCCTGACCTCCCCTGCGCGCCCCTGAGTGCCCCTCAGCCCCCTAAACCCCTCCGAACCCCCAAACCCCAAACCTTAAACTCCCCAAACCCCAACCCCCCAGAGTCGATGAAGCAAGTTGAGGCCCAGCGATCCGAGCTGGAGCGCCTCACGGAAATCTTCCGGCGCCAGCAGGAGCCTAGGGGGACCACAGGAAGCAAGGGAATGAGATGGAATGAGGTGCCGAATAGCATCTGTATATACGTATGCATGCATGCAGACGTACATGGCAGTATATATATATATAGATGTATGTATGTATGTATATACATATATATATATATGTATCTCCCTCTCTCTCTCTCTCTTTGTGGCCACTTGCCCCCCGACAGACACTGGCCTTGAAACAATGTAAATAACGATGAAAACGCGACTTTCGAAACTCCAAAGCCGATGATTCCTGAAGAGGAGGCCAATCTCCCCGGACCAGCCGCCCACAAAGCCAAACACTAAGAAAACAAACCCCCCAGGCAGAATCTCAGAGCTCTATTCTTTTCTTTCTTTCGCTCTCTCTCTCTCTCTCTCTCGAGTGTTTTTGGCTACTTGGTTTTGGTTGAAAATGCCCCGAAGCCACAAAAACAAACCAAGGAAACAACACAAGCTCCAGGGTCGGCGAGCTGTCTCAAAACCAAGAACCAAAAAGCAACAAATTGCAGGGATCTGAACTCTTCCTATCTGCTACGAAGAGAACCCACCCAAAAAAGCAATAAAGGAGTTCAACAAGTTCTCTCCAAAGTTTTTTTTGTTTTGTTTTGTTTTTGGTGGGGCCCCTGCTGAGCAGATACTTGCCATTACTGGAAAAAGCAAACCCACCATATCGAGCCGAGAATGATGGGTTGCTGTTACAGAAGCCTTCTCCAATTAGCAAGGCGTCCCGTGTGAATTGGTCACAGGTAATTTCGGGTTTCGGGTTTAGGGTTTAGAGTTCAGGGACCGTGAGTAGTGTGATAAGGAGGGATCTATAGAAGGGACCATTAATCTTTTTTCCTCTATACAACCCCAACATATACCTTATTTAGTCCCTTTATACCTCTCGTCTGCATTTGCCCGCTGTGCAAAGCTGTCCCTGCTGGAGTTACTGACTTTGGCTTATATACATATTCTACCTATATATCATATCTAGTATATACAAATACAAGGTATATTATGTTATATTATTGTGTATTGTTGTGTGTTATGTAGAATCACTTGATGCGGTTTCACTATCTACACGTGCTGTTTCTATCATTGAACAGATGCTGACGGCATCAACAGAAAACAGTCTGGGAAACATATGGCTCAGCGTGTTAGACGAACTCATATTCTCCTTGATAGAAATATACACTGCATAACTATGTTCGTGCCCCATCCGAAGGTAAAACGGTTGGATGACCAAATTCATGTGATTATCATATTTGGAAGCCAGCTATGTTCCTTGATGATATGGAGGGCAATGCATTACCGACCCTATGCGAATACCATTAGGGCGCAGGCCGAGAAAGCAGAGGCCGATGATTCAATGAGGATGCTGCATGAACCCCTAAACCCTAAACCCCAATCCTTAAACCCTAAACCCTAAACCCTGAACCCTAAACCCTAAACCCTAAGATGAGCATAAAACAGACGGGGTTGGAAAACGAACGGAACAGCAGCTGGCCTGCTGGTCCATTGGCCTGGCCTCCAACATACGGCATAGCAGCGCCTTCCGGCCTATGCGTTTATAGATCTCAATAACGTGAACTCTCGGAATCATGCTGCCTTTTGGAATTATGAGTGTAAGGCGGCCCATAATATTTTGGAAACCCAAACAAGGAACATGATTTTGAGAAGAGACCATATATGTATGTAAAACAAATAAAGAAACATGAAAAGTATATATGTATGTATATATATATATATGTATATATATATATACACACACACACACACACAAACAGGTTCGTGCGCAGCTGCAGGGCCCAAGAAGCCTCACCACATCTCACCTGCTCCGAGGATGCAAGCTCCTGCACCCGAAAATCTGAAACCCCGGGGGCCCGAAACCAAAAAAACCCAACCGAAATCAGGGTTTAGGGTTTAGGGTTTAGGGTTTAGGGTTTAGATCTTAAACCAGGAGCAGCTTGGAGCCCTACAAGACCAGATCTCAGGCAAAGCCCTCGAGAAGCAGAAGCAGGTTCAGCGAGAGGTCCAGGCACTTGAGGGTGGGGGGGAAGAATCTCGGTTGTTGCGTGCAGCTTAAGTTGCTGCGCGCACCCGCGCGCACGCCCTGGCACCCCCTCGCCCCCGCGCCCGTGCACAGATCTGCGCATGCTCGCATCAGCACTTGTACCCATTGGGCCCTGGCATCCCAACGTCAAACCAGTCCGCAGTGGTCGACTTCGCAAACTGCTTGAGGATGGTCATGGGTAGCTTATGACACTTTCCGAGCCGGGCAGGCACATTGCAAGAGCTGAGCCTTCAAGACCGTAAGCCATGAACACCGAACCCAGCTTGAGAACCCAACGCCTTCCTAAGAAAGCCTGAGGAGGGGTGGGGCTAAGGGTGTGTTGAGGGCTTTAGGGTTTTACCCTTGGTAGGCAAAGCTCCGGGACACAGAGAGTCAGGCCGAGGTCGGGGGCTCCTAGACTTAATGCAACTCGGGACTTCGGGAAGTAGGCCCAAGGGCCTTTAGCCACCTACTGCTACTTAATGCTACTACTGAATTCATGCTCCTCAAAACGACCCTGGGTTACCAATTCCCAAATTCCCCTAGGCGCCCGAGTGTAGCATGCCATGCGCCGTTCGGGCACGGTGCATTGGATCATAGGTGTCTTGTGCACAGTGGGGATTAGGGTTTCTGGTCGAGAATGACCAGACAGCTGCTCGACTTGTTTGTCGGGTTGAAGCCGTATTAGGGGGTTGAGGAATTCGGCACTGCGAAGGGAAAACTGTGAGTGGTCATCTTCTGGCACCATTGCATGGTGCATGCGTAGCAGCATAGCCCTGCGCAAAGCGGACGCTTTGCAAGCCCAGCTGGCAAACCAAATTGCCCACCCAGCCCCCCAACCCACGAACTCCTCAACCACCCTTGAAGCCCGCAACCCTAGAATAGAAGCCCTGCTTCTACTCCTCAAGACTCTTCTAAACCCCAACCCTAAACCCGACTTCAATCCCTCAGACAACGGCAGAAACACCCTACAAACCCTACGCCCATCAACCTTAAGCCCTCCTCAGGGGAGTTGCATGGTCCCTTACCTTTTTGGAAGGGTTCTGAAGTTTTCAGGGCCTATATTCAGGGACCATGTAACTACCGCCCCAAACCCTAAACCCTAAACCCTAAACCCTAAACCCTAAACCCTAAACCCTAAACCCTAAACCCTAAACCCTAAACCCTAAACCCTAAACCCTAAACCCTAAACCCTAAACCCTAAACGCTAAACCCTAAACCCTAAACCCTAAACCCTACCAAGAACCCAGTCATGGCAGGGCCTCCTGCGCCAACTTCGCAGCGCCGAGGCGGAGTCCCGGCAGTCCACTGAGCTAAAGTTCGGGACCCGGCTGAAGGTAGGGTTTAGGGTTTAGGGTTTAGGGTTTAGGGTTTAGGGTTTAGGGTTTGGGGTTTGGGGTTTAGGGTTTAGGGTCTAAGGGTTTAGGATGTAAGGTTTAGGGTTCGGGGTGTAGGGTTCACAAGCCCGAAGCCCGCGCCCTCCTCCTGGTGGAGATGTACGGCGCTGTGTTCCACGGGCAGGGCGAGGGTTCGCTTCAAAATTGAAGCCTGCGTAGTAGGTGTTGCGCTAAAGGGTTTAAGCTTACGGGTTTGGGGGTTTGGGGCTTAGGGTTCTCTATCCACCTAGGCCCTAGAGACCTTATAAACCACCCGAAGAGAGCGTTCGCGCTTGACGGGTTCAGCTTTGGCGTTAGATTCTTGCCTCAGGGCCTGGCTCAGGCACGAACTCAACTTCAATCTCTGCCTACGCTGCCAGCCCTAAATACCCAAAACTCATTTGTGCAGTGGCTGGGGTTGAAGGTGGGAGGTTACCTTAAGAACCCAAAAGGTTCTTATTCTTAAGCCCCTTATAGGATTCTTAGGTAACCTCTGCTCTTCGTTTCGCACACTGGGCCCTACCTAACACAGAGCTTCGAGTCCTCGTGGAGGTGAGCTGAGCTCGGTCTCATGAGAGTTGCTGCTGCAAAAACTAAACCCTAAAACCCTAAACCCTAAGCCCTAAGCCGTAAACCCTAAACCCTAAACCCTAAACCCTAAACCCTAAACCCTCAACCCTCAATCCTCAACCCTAAACCCTAAACCCTAAACCCTTAGCTCTAAACCCCAAACTTTACGCACTAAACTAAACCCCAAGCTTTCAGCACAACTTCTTCTCCAAGACAAGGCAGCAGCTGAGGGACTTCGCAGAGCAAGCGATTCACCGAGAAAGCGTGCGCGCCCCGAGGGGCCCCTGAGCCACGAGATTCAAGGGATGGTGCTTCGGGTCTGGGGTTTGGGGTTTAGGGTTTTAGGGTTTAGGGTTTGGGGTTGGGGGTTCAGGGTTGTAGGGTTTCAGGGTTCAGGTTTGTGCTTCGGCTTGTTGTCCCAGAGTTCGACCAGCTGTGTCTTTTGGCCATCGACATGATGCCTCACTCACCTGGCCTCACCTGGCAGTTCTTCCGCAGTTGTTCAAGTCCATCCTAGGTAGGATAAGGGGGACCCTTAAAAAGGGGGTCTATATCCCCGAGGTCCCCCTAATCCTAGGCTCGAGTGCTTTGCTGCGAGATCAGGTCCTGGCTGAGATGCGCCAGGTCTTCGGCCAGCAGGCAGGAGCCCGCGAAAGCCCCCAAGCGCCAGCCTTGAAGGAGGCTTAGGTAATTGCGTTCCTCAACTTCTCAACGGCCCAAAGAACGTTCAAACCCTGGCTGCTCAGGGCATGACGGCTGGTGCTTAAGCAAAGCGTAACATGTTTTGAAATGGTCTGTTGGAAACACTCATTTTCCTGAGCACTGGCTCAATCGCACCTGATTTCCTTCAAAGCGCAGAAGGGAACTCGCACGGGGCATGTCTTCGTTTTGGAGCGAACCTCCTTGAGGCTAAGCCCGACATTCTGGACCTTGATTCTGCATGTCTCGAGCAATCTCAGTTTTGGTCTTCGCCAGGCTTCTGCTGATGCCTTGCTTCGCGAGAGGTGCCTCCTTCTTTTTCCACAACGTCGTGGCTGGCTGGGCAGAGGTTGTTTAAGAGTTGTGATCCCTGATAGCTTCACTATGAGGACCCCTACAACAGGGCCCCCCCCCCCCCCCAAAGGAGCCGAAACTCTGCAACAGCCGAGTCACTAGCGCCGCCCACTGCTGTTGATAAGCCATGCTCACACCCACAGACCCAGAAGAAGTTCCTTACGCCCCATCAGCTTTGTGAGCCCTATCCCTCGGGCTCTCCTGGAGCCTCCATGCCTCTGAACCATCCCCCTCACACGCCGAGTAGCTCAAAAAAACTGTGCTGGCGGTGACGAAAGAGGCGTGATTTCAAGCACCTGTTGCGAGAGAGCAAGACTAAGCTTGGGATGTTCCCCTTCTACTCCCCAAATAAAATCCCTATTGAGGACTGTTAGTATAACAGCCCTCAATTTCCTCAAAATGCCAAGAAAGAACAACGAAAAAGCCAAGAGATAACCAAGAAAAAACCAAGGACAAACCAAGAAAACGCAAAGGAAAAACCAAGAAGCAAAAACAAAGACAAAAACAAAGACAAAACCAAGAAAGCCCAAAAGACAAAAACCAAGACAAAAACAAAGAATACGGTCAACAAGGGAACCCCTTGCCAGGCTGCAGATGCTCCTGGAGGAACTGCAAAGCTTCGCCTGGAACCGTCGGAGAAGGAAGGCTGCACAGGAGGTCTGAGGGGTTTTTTTAGGGTGTCTTGGGGGTTTTGGGGGGTTTGGGGGTTTTGTGGGGTTTTGGGGGGTTTTGGGGGTTTTGGGGGCTTTTGGGGGGTTTTGGGGATTTGGGGTTGAGCAGCAGGGAGTTGATCCTTCCCGCGATCCTTGCGACGACGACTATTCTCATTGCGTTCTCTTCGTTCTTATTATTAGTATTACGACTATTGCGCATATGTTTGTGCCCATTGTCAAGAAAAATCTCTACCAGAATAGGATAACGTATTCTCATTGAGCTCGAGGAGCTGAACCAGGGGGGGGATGTGAGCAGCTTTAGAGGCCCATGCCCCAAGTCTTTGACGGGATTCGCATAATTTTCAGAGAAAGCCCCAATCCCCAAAAAGCCCTAAGCCCTCAACCCTAACCACCGCAATACTTAAACCTTAAACCCTAAGCCCTAAGCCCTAAACCCTATAATCTGAAGCCACGAGGCGGATCAACTGCAGGAGTGTGCTTGCTCTGAAGGCTCGAGGGGGGGGGGGTCGGCTTTAAGGTGGTTCGGATGCAACTAAACCCCGAGATTCTCCATGGCAGCGTGGCATTGCGTACCTTCTATTTGGGGGTTAGGTTGTGGGTATTCTGGGCAAGCTCCAAGTTTTTCGGACATTGTACACTCGGTCATGGTTTGAGCACCCTTTTTGGGCCCAACCTTCTGCCATGTGGATGATTTGGCCTCAGGATTTTGGGTTTAGGGTTTAGGGTTTTTGGGGTATTCGGGACTTGTGCCCAACAGATTCAGGATCGTCCCCTGCCCTCAAGGTGCTCCCTGTAGTTGAGTACTTGGAACTCACGGGGCGGCTGTGCTGTTGCTGCTACGGTTGCTTTGTACGACAGTGCTTGTACAAGTGACGATGATTGGAATGGTATCTTATTGTGTCTATGGCGAAGATGACAAGTTTTGATGATTATGGGTATGGCTTCAAGTATTCTACAACTCCGCTGCTGCATTAGTGCTAGTACTACTGCTAGAGTAGTATTGGGAGTAGTACTTTCTACTGCTACCGCTACCACTACCACGGCGCTGCCACTGTCGCTGCAACTTCTCCTGCAACTGCGATTACGACTCCTGCAACTACGATTGCTATGTCGCCAAGTTCACCTTGTACTTCCACTTCCCCTTCCCCTTCTATTACTGTTACTTCGATTGCTACGACCAGCATGACAGTGGAGGGGTGTTGGGAGAACTGGCTTGCCATACTCAGAAGCCTCCTCTCAGCATTGATCCAGCCTTCGCCGCAGCATTGATCCTGCCAGGAGCCTCCGGGACGCAGCATGCCCTCGACTCCGTCGACTCGGACCGGGCACTTAGCCTTTGCAAATGCAAGTTCAAGGTCTGTTTTGTTGGGGATGGGCTGGAAAGCTTTAGGAATGCTGCCATGCGGGACAAGCTTGAGACCAAGTGACAACGTGCCCAGAGGAAGAAAACAGATTGGTTTAGAGCGCTCAGTCTGGGTTCAGATGTTTTCTTCCAGGTTTCAAGATCGGGTGGCTGCGGCGCTTCGTCCCCGAACCCCCAAGATATATACCAGAATCCCTTATTCTAAGAATCCCCAATCGGGTACTCTCCGGTGTTCCCTAACCTCTGCTACTCGTGGAACCTGCAGGATCAGCAGGACCAGCAGGCCCCTGATGCTGCCGCAGGCCAGGGTAGCCTTCGTACTCGAAGCCGGGTTTAGGGTTTAGGGTTTGGGGTTTAGGGTTTAGGGTGCCCTACACCCTCAGTTGACGCCTTACTCTTTGGTGTCAGGTAAGCCAGTCCAAGCAGAAGCCTCCCCGTATGGCATGAACCTTAACCTGGAGAAGACGGAAAAAATTGGATCCACCTGGGCACCCAAGTAGCCTGGACCCAGCCTACCTAGCATGCCATACACCAGAGAGCTGCGCAGCGCAGACGAAAACAAAAGCGCCTCGGCTTTTTCTGCTGCAGGCCCCGCCCAAGCTCCTTGCACTTCTACAGTGGAGGCGTCCTGGTGGAATGAAGGGATAGGAGCATTCAAGGAATCCCTCCCCCATACTGCAGTTCAGACAGGGCCTGCAAGCCTTCCTAGACAGTTCGCCTTCAAGTCGCTTCTCTTTTTGGGCCATGTTGAGCCGTTTTGATTCCCTAAACCCTATACCCTATAAACCCTATAAGCCCTATAAGCCCTACAAGCCCTATAAACCCTATAAACCCTACAAACCCTTTAAACCCTTTAAACCCCAACCCTATAAACCCTATAAACCCCATAAACCCTATAAACCCCAACCCTATAAACCCTATAAACCCTATCAACCCTATAAGCCCTATAAGCCCTATCAACCCTATAAACCCCATAAACCCTATAAACCCTTCATGAGTCTCGTGGCTGAGCGCCTTCGATGGAGGAGCTTAAAGACTGGGAGACTAAGAGCATGATGGTCCTGAACAGCCCGGCTTCACCTCGAGCCCAAACAAGCACTGCGCGGGGTTTAGGGTTTAGGGTGCGGTTGCTGCATCTTTCTTGAAAGACCCCCTGTGGCCCGGGCCTTCGAAAACCTGACAACTTGGAGATGGAAACAGGACTTTCAGGAAGGAATTTCGGGTCTCGGGTCTCGGGTCTCGGGGCGCGTGTGTGTGTGTGTGTGTGTGTGTGTGTGTGTGTGTGTGTGTGTGTGTGTGTGTGTGTGTGTGTGTGTGTGTGTGTGTGTGTGTGTGTGTGTGTGTGTGTGTGTGTGCGGGCGGGGGGGGGGGGGGGGGGCTTGAGCTTCAACCCTAAAAACCCTGAACCCTAAACCCTAAACCCTAAACCCTAAACCCTAAACCCTAAACCCTAAACCCTAAACCCTAAACCCTAAACCCTAAACCCTAAACCCTAAACCCCTAAACCCTAAACTCGATCCTCAACTCGGGTGTAGGCTGGTACACTCCCCGAGGTGCAAGTGGATCTTGACCTTTCAAACTCACTACTTGCCCTGCGCCGGCGGCCGGCCCCCAAGACTGGAGTTAGGGATTCTGGTTTATGCAATCAGGGTTTAGGACTTAGGGCTGCTTCAGGGCCTTTGCAAATAGGGTTTAGAGAACGGATCAGACGTAGGAATCGAGTTCTTTCCATGAGTGGGAGTTTTTTTTTGCCTTGTTTCCTATTCCTCTCATCTTCGTGCAAACAACAGGCCGCATGTGCATGTGCACACGTCCTGCATATCGACATGCCGAATCGTTTGGACCATCTCACGGTCACGCATCGCGTTTCAGGCACACATCCTCGCGCAGGCAGCTGCAGGTATTGGATCGGTCAGTGAGTTGCTAAGGACGCTGGCGCAGGAGATTGAGGACCTGCGCATCGAGAAGGCCTGTCAACTCAACGATTTACACCCTAAACCCTTAACCCTAAACTCTAAACCCTATACGCTAAACCCTAAACCCTAAACCCTAAACCCTAAACCCTAAACCCTAAACCCTAAACCCTAAACCCTAAACCCTAAAAAACCCCCAACCCTAAACCCTGAACCCTAAACCCCCTTTGGAGGATGGAGTCATTGGGTCATTGCCCTGGACCCTGGACCCTGGACCCTGAATGCTGCCCGCAAGTGTCCGTGTTGTCGCACGCGAGAGGCCATGAGTGCTTTGTCCAGGTTGACGCCCAGACCCCCTGTAGAATACACACTAACCTCCTAAACTCGTTACAAAACTAGGGCTTAGGGCCTTAGGGTTGAGGGCCCCGGGTCAATGCCTGCATTCTGCAGGGGCCATTCTCTTGTGGTCCACACTTTCATAAAGGCACCTCAACAGGAACCATCCCCCAAATGCTGTAACCCGAGGTTTGAGGCTTTAGGGTTGAGGGGCAGGGACAGTAAGAGAGAGTGAATGGCTTCAGCCCAGTACTGCCTCCTGCATTCCCTACAAACCGACAGTAAGAAACACCCCTAAACTCTCAAATCGGAAGAAGTGAACCCCAAACCCTGAGTCCCCCAAGCCCTAAACCCTAAACCCTAAACCCCAAAAGCCCAAAAGCCCAAAAGCCTAACTAAACCCTACCCTACACCCTAGAACCCCAAAACCCCCTGCAGCCCTAAAATCCCCAAAGCGGTAAGCACCCAGATCAGGCTCTCGTGGAGCGGCGTGCCGCGCGTGAGGTGAAGGAGCAGGGAAGTGAAAGCTCAGCAAAAGCTCAGGAGTTGGCAGGGTTCAGGGTTCAGGGTTCAGGGTTCAGGGTTCAGGGTTCAGGGTTCAGGGTTCAGAGTTGAGGGTTGAGGGTTGAGGGTTGAGGGTTTAGCTTTAGGGTTGAGGGTGTTGGGGGGGTTTATGGGACTTGTGGGCTTTGAAAACCTTAAACCCCGAACCTGCAGCCGGACTCCAAAATGGAGGGACCCCTTGAAGGGACCCTTCGTCTTGTTCCCCTATCTAAGCCCTGAATAGACCTTGTATAGTCCCCCCTAGGGTCCCTTATTCGGGTCCCCATAAACCCTGAACCCTGAACCCTGAACCCTCAACCCTCAACCCTCAGCCCTAAACCCTAAACCCTAAACGTTAAACCTCAGCCCTAAACCCTGAACCCTCAACCCCTTCAGTCCCTTGTCCTGATGGAATCCCCAATGATAGCCCAACGGGAGGACCTGGAAGCCCTGGTTCAACACCTGGATCAGCAACTCCACCGAAGGAGAAGCGTCACAACCTTGGGTTGTTCCGTGCAGGGTTTCGGGTTAGGGTTTAGGGTTTAGGGTTTAGGGTTTAGGGTTTAGGGTTTAGGGTTTAGGGTTTAGGGTTTAGGGTTTAGGGTTTAGGGTTTAGCGTTTAAGCGCAGGCCCTCAACCCTAAACACGAGTGGCAAAGTCGATTGATTCTGCATTCCATGATACTGCATGCTCCTAGCTCACAAACAACATTTAGGGTTTAGGGTTTAGGGTTTAGGGTTGAGGGTTGAGGGTTTAGGGTTTAGGGTTTAGGGTTTAGGGTTTAGGGTTTATGCGCCTGCAGGCGGACTGAGTCGACAAAAGTGGCGAAGCAGGAGGTCCGCCTGGCCCGCGTGCACTGAATTTTGTTGGGGGAAAGCAAGCATGTGTTCCCCACTTGTAGTAGGCAAGACATTTACCCCTACGTTTAAGTGGTTGTATCCTTTCGACTGCTCTTTTTGGATGGAGTCTCCCACGGAAGCGCCTTGAAATCAGACAAGCAAGGAGCCTTTCAAGATCGTGGTAAGGGCTTTTGATTTGCTTCGCCCCATGAGGCAGCTGACCAGGAGTCCTGGCGCGGTGAAGGCGCGGTACTTTTTTTTCTCTCAGGTGTGAGGGCTTGAGGTGGTGCAGGCGTTAGGGTATGGTGGGCAGAAAGGGGGTTTAGGGTTGAGGGTTTAGTGTTTGTGTGCAAGGGACTGCAGCTTTGAAAGCAACGGTTAGCTTCAACTTGCAGCCCATGATTTGCTTGCCAGTTGCAAGCTGCACGCGGCCGTTTGCCATGCTCGTCAGGCAAGATACACTTGCTTAGCATCAAATTGTCCGATTGCCTGCCGACGGCCGAAGCCATGAGCACCTTTTTCGGCTTCATTGGAGGACAAGTTGTTGCAGCAAGGTGCCGTAGCTTGATTCCGCCCCCTAATAAGCTTAGTCAAGGTCATGAAAACCTCCGGGGGGGGGGGGGGTAGTATGGAGGTTCCCTGGTAGCTGGCCTAAACCCTAAACCCTAAACCCTAAACCCTAAACGCTCAACCCTGAACCCTAAACCCTAGACGCTCAACCCTGAACCCTAAACCCTGAACCCTAAACCCTATACCCTAAACCCTCAACCCTAAACCCTAAACCCTAAACCCTAAACCCTAAACCCTCAACCCTAAACCCCAAACCCGGCTCGAGCGGAAGGACGCAAGGGGAGCAAGCCCTCGTCCACGAACTCCAGCTTCCGCGTCGCTCGGCTTGCGTATGAGTTTAGGGTTAAGGGTTTAGGGTTAAGGGTTTAGGGTTTAGGGTTAAGGGTTTAGGGTTTAGGGTTAAGGGTTTAGGGTTAAGCGTATAGGGCTCAGGGTTAAGGGTTTAGGGTTTAGGAGCCTAATTACCGGCCTACAGAAGCCTGAATTCCGTGCGTTGTCCACAAAACGGGCCAAGACGCCCTAACGCATATCATACGCAAGCATCTCCAAACTTCAACCTGGAAGCAACCCTAAACCGTAAACCCCTATGGCTTGAGCCCACCCAAAGCCTCTGAATTCTGCCCTAAACCCTAAACCCTAAACCCTAAACCCTAAACCCTAAACCCTAAACCCTAAACCCTAAACCCTAAACCCTGAACCCTGAACCCTGAACCCTGAACCCTGAACCCTGAACCCTGAACCCTAAACCCTGGGACGCGCAGTCCGGGCCTGGAGGTCGGAAGCACTGCAAGTGGGAGCCGAGGCTCAGCCTTAAGGGTCTTAAGGGTCTTAAGGGCTTTGCTTTTGAGGGTTTGGGGGGTTTGGGGGTTTAGGGTTTGGGGTTTAGGGTTTAGGGTTTAGGTTTGAAGATCAGGTGGGGGGGGCGGGGGGGAGGGGGTTGAAGGTCGATTGGGTTGCCCGGCGAGCCATCATACTAAACTCTCTATGAAATCCTGAACCCTAAACCCTCAACCCTAAACCCTAAAGCCTAAACCCAGAAACCCCCAAAACCTAAACCCCGAAACCCCTCAACCCTAAACCCGAAACCCGAAACCCGAAACCCTAAACCCCAAACCCTAAACCCTAAACCCTAAACCCTAAACCCTAAACCCTAAACCCTAAACCCTAAACTCTAACTGCAGGCGGCAGCAAGCAGACCGTGTCGAAGAACGTGTCTTGGGCAGCGGAGGCCTCCTGGCTCCGGGCTCCCTCAACTTCAAATAAGGTTTAGGGTTTAGGGTTTACGGTTTAGGGTTTAGGGTTAGGGTTTAGGGTTTAGGGTTTAGGGGTTAGGGGTTAGGGTTTAGGGGTTAGGGGTTAGGGTTTGCTGCAATAGGGCGTAGATGCTGTGGTTTGGATGCGGGATCAACTCGAAAGCTTCCTTGACCCAATTGTGGAAGGCCATCTAACACTTACCCAATCCTATTCCTTGCTAGGATTCAGTACTAAACTCAAGTCAACATTCCACTTCTAAAAACTTCTTCCGTTTCAGGGCGTTTCGTGTCAAGGGGTTGTAAGCAAGGGGTTCCGGGTGGCATGTCAGGATTTTGAAGGTAGGCCGGTTCGAGGCAGGTCCCGGTTGGCAGTCCTTGAGGGGGGAGTCCCGGCTTTGGGGGTCAGCGGGTAAACCATTGTAACCCCTATACATATATGTATACATATATATACCTATGTAACCTAAATCACCCGTCTCAACTCTATATAAAATCCTCTATAACTTTACAATCAAAAAACCCTAGAAAACAATAAACTATGGCATCAGATGATCACTCCTCCGAGAGTTTGGGGCTCGAAGAGTTTCGACGAATGCTGGCACTCCGAAGTTTTCATGCCCTTCCAGCGTGCTCGAGGGGTTGTGGTCTACGGTTTAGGGTTGAGGGTTGAGGGTTAAGGCTTGAGCCGCACCCTGACACCACCACCCCAACCAAAAAGCCTGAAGCTTCTGGCAAGGCCACGCCGGCACAGACTTCAGCAACCTTCGATGGTGGGAGGGGGGGGCTGGGCTTTGGGCGCTTTGGGTTTACAGGGCTTTGAATTTGGGCGTTTGGACTTGGGAGACTCGGTGGGTTGATGGGGATGGTTTAGGTTCACGGAAGGGTTTACCTACTGGTTCCCAGTAGGGAATGAGGAGATGAAGTACCCTGCTTCTGCCCTTACAGTGTTTCAGGCGGGTAGTAGGTGCTTAATCCCCTCATGCCCTACTACGAACCAGCAGGGCTGGGAGCTGTTGGGTGCAGTTCGGGATGGTCAAGGCTTGCGACCTAAACCCTAAACCCGAAACCCTAAACCCTAAACCCTAAACCCCAGACCCTAAACCCTAAACCCGAAACCCTAAACCCTAAACCCTAAGCCGGTGGCCTCCTGAAGCCGCGCTTCTTCGCCAAGCGCGCAGAGGGTTTAGATGAAGTACGGATAGATAAGAATAGATACAAGTATAAAGTTCACGACGTGTGTGTTTGTGTATATAAATATTAATACATAAATCAATAAATACATAAATATTTGAATAAATACTACCCCCCCATTGACCTATGCGTTTTTGGTGTTTTCGGAAACGCTGGTGAGCATGAGGCATCTGAGACCCCCTTTTTTTCCGAAGAAGCGGGAAATCAATAGAGGTTCCCGTTTTGTATTGCTGTGAGTGTTTCTTGCGAGTGTTCGGAGCAAGCATACTTCTTCCAGTCTTCAGGCTGAATGCCTTATAAATCGCAATCATACACGAAGTTCTTCTAGCACTTCTTGTATCAAAGTGTTTTCGTTGAAGATGAGGAGGTCATCTTGGATACATGGTATTCTTTCATGAAGTGTCTCGCAACAATGGAAGGCCTTTGCTTTTTTAGAAAGAACGAAACGGCGAAGATTTATAGAGGTTCCTTTTTTGCATGACTGTAAGTGTTGTGTTCGGAGCTAGCATGCTTCTTTGCAATCTTCGAGCTTAATTCCTCATGAATTAGCAGTCATACAAAAAGTCTTTCCACCACCTGTATGACGTTGCTTTCGTGAAAAAGACGAAACGAAAGCGAGTGTCTCCTGTAACATAAAGGGAAACACAGGCAGAAAAGGCTCGTCCCTTCATGATTCTCAAACAACATCTTCAGAATGCCACTCTATGCATTTAATGAAAAGCAGAGAATGCGCTGCGGATTCCTTTTGCACTACTACGGGCATCAGAAGACTTCGTAGTTCTTGGCAGTCTTAAACAGAGGTTTGTGGTTAGCAAGCAACAAACTTGTTGCCGGTCTTCTCTCACAGTTTTGTGTTGCAGGGCAGAAAAAACCCCAAAACCTCTTGAATATAAGCCCTGCTTCTGTGAAATTTGTTCAAGAACAACATGGACTGTTTCAAAATCGAGAAGAGGAGGGTCTTGTAGCAGTGGAAGAACAAAGCTACCAGGGGCTCACCCAGTCGCATATAGAAGTGGGTTCTCTCCTCATATCAGTGACATGCAGGAAATGAATAGGGGCCTCTTTGTTGATTATTGCGAGTGCAAAAAGCTGTCGTACTTTTTTCTTGTCCAATGCTACTGATTCATTCCACAAGAAGCTTCTTGACAAAAAGAGTCGTCTTTCATGACAGCAGCTCCTAAAACAACGGGGAGTTCATGTTCCCAATATAAGAGGAGGCGAAGAGGGGGCGTCTTCGGCAGTATTAAAGGAACAAAGCTCATGGATGCTCGCCCGGTAGTACTAAAGGAACAAAGCTCATGGATGCTCGCACACTATGCGTAGCTTCTATATCAAGGGCTGGTTTCACGAAAGGCTTCTGGAATTTCAAAAAATGTTGTTTACCAACATTTTCTGAATCTCAGGGTCGGCCTACTTCAGAGAAAGCTGGAACTCAACATATTTTGCAAAAAGTCTGGTGGTCTCATCAGGTTTCAGAAACAAGTAGAACTTGCACAAAAGCTGGCAAGACCAGCATTTTCTGAAGCTCTATTGCAGAAGATGCTGGTTTTACCAGCTTTTTCTGAAAATTCTACATTTTTCCGGGAAACTCGATGGAACCTCCGGGCTTTCAGGAAACATGTAGAAGTTTCAGAAAAAGCTGGTGCTACCAGCATTTTCTGAAATGGACCCACCCTGAATCTCACGGTGGGTCCATTGCAGAAAATGCTAGGAAAAACAGGCTTTTTTCTGAGAATTCTAGATTTTTCCTGAAAGCCCGGAGGTTCCATCGAGTTTCCCGGAAAAAGGTAGAATTTTCAGAAAAAATTGGTTTTACCAGCATTTCTGAGACTGTGCTCAGAAAATGCTGGTAAAACCAGATTTTTCTGAAACTTCTACAGTTTTCCATCGAGTTTCCCGGAGAAAAATGTAGAATTTTCAGAAAAAGCTGGCAAAACCAGCATTTTCTGAATCTCAGGGTGGGTCCATTTCAGAAAATGCTGGTAAAAACCAGTTTTTCGGAAAACTCTAGACCTGAGCAGGACAGGAAAGAAAGAAAAGGCATAGGTCAATGGGGGGGGGGTACCAAATAAATTTGTATATATACATATAACATATGACTTTACTTCGGTTCTGTTACCATGTTGTGGTTATTAAATATGAGTTCCTGAACCGCAACCCACTCTTAGATTTATCGGCCCACAAACACCCACCCACGGACAGAGGACGCAGAGGGTTTGAGGCCTTAGGTTTTTTTTGGACTAGCACACTTCGCGCTTGAAGGTTCCATGCTGAACGTTGTGCAAAGTCCTGGGACAGTAGGGCTCGTCTGCTGCAAGCCTCCTAACTTGTAAACTCCAGACTCTAAGCCGATTTGGCCCAACCTGGCTTATAGGTCCCGTTTTCATGGGGTGGGAGCCTTGTGTCATGAGAGCCCGAATGTGGAACAACTGTTCGTCTCTGGGCTCGCAAGGCTCGAAAGTCCCGGGCGGCAAGGCCGGTGCCTGTCAACTCCCTTGCGAGCCTTTGATGCCCCGAGCTTGAATCTGTGTTGAGGGTCACAGTATCGTAGTATCATCATACGGCCGCATTATGGTCTTGTCGCATGATGGAATAGTCATATTCTTGCATTATGGTATTATGGTATCATAGCATCGTTGCATACTAGGACTGCAGTATTGCCGTACTGTCACATTGCTAGACTATCATTCGCAAGGTTTAACCCTGAGCCTCCTGCAAGTGATGGGCCAAGCTGCTCGCCCTTGGCAGGCCCAAGAGCACACGGAGAAGTTCGCAAAGTTCCTGCGCTGCACCTTCCTGAGACAAGAGGGGACAGCTGAACTTAGGTCACTCGAGCTCCCTTGAACCTCCGAGTCGACCTGGGATCTCGGCCCCCTGAGTCCCTGAGTATGCGCAAGCTCTGCACCCAAACGCACAAACGGAGTTGAGCATTCGAGCCTGTCAAGCCTCCCGACCCACAAGGTAGGGGTCGGAAAGCAACAGCACCATGCCCGTGTTGTCGATGCCCCTCTTCCACATCAGAGGTGTGTGTGTGTGTGTGTGTGCAGCGGAGTGTTGCGACTGCTGAGCGACTGCTGAACTCGATGGATGTGTGCTCTTCACTTGCTCAGTCAGTTCTTCGAAGCATCGACCTTGCAGCCCAAGTCGCCCAGCACATGGCCCAAGTTCAACCCTAAGCCCTCGATGCACATCAGGTGTGGTGATGAATCCGGAGGCCTTCATCCACCTCATCGAAGGTGCTCGTGAGGACGGTTTTCGGGGGTCAAGGCATCAAGGAAGCGTGAACGCTTTAGGCTTTCGGTGGCACTGCGCTCGGGAGGCATGCTTCTATTCAATGATCAACGTTTCATGGCCGAACTGCCGAAGTTTGCTATGGATGTAGGGTTTTACCGTTCACATCCGTTTTGTTGCGAGGCCATGAATCTTGGACTCTGTCACTAAGGCCCTCCAAAGCTCCAATGGGTTCGGGTCATTCGTAAGCGCGAGCGAAAGCAATGGTGCGACTTTAACAGAATATTTCGGGGCGGGTGGCTTCTGTACCTCCCTCCAGCTCCTTTCTTCATCATCCCTTCTCCGATGTTCATCCCTTGCTTCGTCGCTTCTGATTTCTTACTCCTTGCCACTCCCTTTCTCTGACCCAGACCCAAGAGGCCCCCAAGAACCTTGAAGAACCCCCTCAGCATGAGAGTTGAAGCTGTTCCTACACACGTGTTGCACTTGTATGAGGGAGAGGGGTTTGTGGCAGTCTCCGGGTTTGCACCTGGGATCACCTGCTTACCTTGCCCTTAAACCGACTCTGTGGGCGAAGGTCCCAAGTTTTTGAGCCCCCGAAGCCCCGAAGTATGGATCAAGCCTCAGGTATGGTATGGGTAGGGTGGTTCACTGTAGTTCTCTAAATTGGGGTCCCTTTCTGGGGTCCCTTCCTATCAGGGTGCCGTATGTTACACAAGGTAGGACCCCAAAAAAGGGGACCGCTCACTTTAGAGAACTACTCATGGGTCGCGCCCGGTGAGGAGCGCGACCGCAGGCCACCTCCTGATGTTCTGCTTCCGGGAGTCGGACTTTGTATTGTCCCTTATTGGGTTGGAGAGGATCATAGTCAGGAAAACCCTAAACCCGAAATCCGAAACCCTAAGCCCTAAACCCTTTATTGGGTTTTAAGAGCGTCATCTTTAGGATAAACTTTAGGAATTTGTTTTCACAGGGTTCTAAGGGCCAGGCTAGGTTCGTCCACGGTGCCCGTTTACGTTTGTTGCAGCAGGGCAGGCCCCTTTTTGGGCGGATCTGTGTTTCTGTTTTGGGGCAGGTCTGGCTTCTTGTTCAGTTTTGGGATGTTCTCTCCCTTATACTAGCAGTCCTTACTAGGGATTATAGTATTCCTCTTATGTTCCCTACTAAGGACTGCTAGTATAAGGGGGAACATCCCAAGTTGAGTTTCTTTTCACCGCCTTCGGCGTCTTGCCAGTTTCGCGTCTTGTTTTGTTGTCTTCTTGGCGACTTGCCTTTTTGTCTCTTCCTGCCTCTTCCTGAGCATGATGAACCAAATGCGTTTTCACAATGTAAATAACCAAAAAACACAAGATGTAATCATCAGGATTAGTTCTTACTCGCATGAAAGTATTAGTTCTTAGTCGGTGGATGACAAGCAACGTTGAAGCAATCGCTTTGCAAAAAGCCCTCAGCCCTAAACCCTAAACCCTAAACCCTAAACCCTAAACCCTAAACCCTAAACCCTAAACCCTAAACCCTAAACCCTACACCCTAAACCCTAAACCCTAAACCCTAAACCCTAAACCCTAAACCCTAAACCCTAAACCCTAAACCCTAAACCCTAAACCCTAAACCCTAAACCCTAAACCCTAAACCCTTGCAGGTCGGAAGACAAGGAAGAAGACCCAGAAGTCCAGACGTCGGCAGAGTCCGGAGCTTATGATGTTCTTGTCAGACCGGGGACTGCCAGCGCAGATGCTGTAGACCATAAACCCCCCAGAAAAAAGCCTTAAGCCCCTAAACCCTATACACCCTGGCGGCCTACACCCTAAACCCTAAACCCTAAACCCTAAACCCTAAACCCCAAACCCTAAACCCTAAACCCTAAACCCTGAACCCTGAAACCCTCAATCCTTCAAGCCCTGGAGACGCCTGAAATCGCTGCTTGCTTGGATGCTATTTGAGAAGCCTTGCTATAGGCACAAGGGCCCTCCTTGGGTACCCTGCGCTGCCTCAATAGAGAACCAAGAAAAGGTTCGCCCAAGAATGCTGTAACACTGTAGGATGATCCACACTGTAGGATGATCCATCGAAGTTCTCCCGATGCACATCGTGGATTAGCAGCATCCAGAGCAGAAGAACGGTAACAGCAACGCAGCACGCCTTAAAGCCGCAGTAAACACGAACCTACAAATCGTGCGGTCCCTTTTTCAATCAGCAAGGCGCAGCTCACTTTCAGCTTCTTCACCTTGGTCTACAAAGTCGGGGTCGTAAGAGCCCCAAAAGGAACTCCCTCCCCCTTAGGGTTTAGGGTTTAGGGTTTTGGGTTTTGGGTTTTGGGTTTTGGGTTTAGGGTTCAGGTAAGAAGCATGGCCCGCTGGTAAACTTCCACAGCTCTGGGCTCATGAGAGCCCGGGCCAGTCTGTAGTCAGTGTATAAGCAGTACACGGTATTACTTTGATATTTTGAATTATACATATATTGTGCACAATATGCACACATACTTCTATATAGAATACACAAATAGATAAATAAATAAATAAATAAATATATATATATATATACATATATATACATATATATACATATATATATATATATGAGCATATATCTACATACACACACATATTCGGTATGTATACTGTGTGTATATATATATGTATGTATTTACATATATAATCTGCAGTTCTAAGGATGGAAGAACGGCATGAAGAGACGACGGGCGTGCGCACTTGCAGATGCGTCGCTGTGTCTCTGTGAGCGCCTACAGATGGAGGGCCGCATCCGTACCAAGCCGTGGTAATTGTGCGGATCCACTCTGGATTAAGGTCATGGCCTAGCAATTCTCAAGGCTAGTTGCAGGCTGAAAATCTTTGGGCAAGAAGAAAGGCACATGCCTGAGCTAGAGCCAATCCGTGGCGCACACAACTGAACCCCGTTGTGGAACAAGTTAGCACTTTTGCAACAGTCGGGCGTTCAGCTTCTAAGAGTCTTTACTTCTGGAACCAGGGTGCATCGCAGTTAGCTTGAGAAACGCTTGCAATGGCTGGCCCCTAGCCAAACTCAGCCAAAGCCCATCTTCATCTGCTCTACACCTTAAAACCCCAAAGCCTAAACCCCAAACCCTAAACCCTAAATCCTTCGTTTAATCGCTCGATTGACTTTGGCTCGCGCAGCGCCTGCCTCGGTAAGAACTCCGAGGCCTAGTGGAGAGATTTCATGACTCGCAGGCTGACAAGGAGGATTCACGGCTTACGTCAACCTGGTACCTCCTGGGATATCTTCTTATTTGCCCTTGGTGTGTTTAAGAGGGCCATGTTTAGGAATAGGTGTTGAAGACCATCATAGTCAAGATAGCCTTCATCCTGACAAAGATTTCCGAATCCACCATGTTGGCGTTGTTATTGCTGTATATTGCTGTTACCGTTCTTGCATTCGGCTTCGCTGCTGTGGTGTTTTGTATCGTTGTGCGATTCCTCTTCGTATGTTTGGACTATTTGTTGGTTGCTTGGGCGTGTCTGTGCATCGGAAGGTTTCTACCTGATGCACGCTAGACTCTTTACTTGCCTACACCTGCTAAACTAAGCCCTAAACTACACCCCCAAACCCCGTGCACCCTGAGAGCCACGTGCTAAGTTTGCAAAGCTAAACCCTAAACCCTAAACCCTAAACCCCAAACCCCAAACCCCAAACCCTAAACCCTAAACCCTAGACCATGTGGATAAGCCGCTTGCCCTCTGTGCCGGATCTTCCCATCAGCCTTATTTCCCTCGCGGTTTGTTTTCCCAGGACTTTCCGACCGCACCAATATTCTTCGTGTAGAAGAAGATGCAAGTCAAAGAGCTTTCAAGCAGAGTTTTGGCACTCGCACCGGTCACCTGGACATCACGCGCCCGGATCGTCAACTGGGAGGCATGGAAGAGGCAAGCGCTGCGGGCCTTAAAGGGTAGGGTTGTGCGGGTTGCGCACCGGAACCCTAGACCCTAAGCGCAAGGCCTGATTCATGAAGCATGAGACAAGATCCCAGAACCAGTACATAGATGCCTCCCAATCATATCCGGCATATAGTGATGATGAGCACAGTCCGTTCCAGGGCACACGGTTCCCGCAAATTTCTGCGAATACTTTCTGACGATGTCGCTGAGCCCTTGCTTTGTTCAACGTATACTCAGTTGCAAATTTGACAGGAAGATCCAAGGTTTACACCCCGACACAACACGTAGACCATGGCACATGGAGCCAAGCCCATGTCACGGTGATGAACCGCCGGAAACTTGCAGCTGAAGATGCTTGGGGTGTTTGGGGTGTTTAGGGTTTAGGGTGTTTAGGGTTTAGGGTGTTTAGGGTTTAGGGTTTAGGGTGTAGTCCCAGCCACACCTTAAAGCAAACCACCTCCGCCGTCCCAGCAAAAGTTTGGAAGCAAAACCCAGGCTAGCGGACTTAGCTTGCCAGAGTCAAGCATCGCGAGAATTCCAGATCAAAGCGACCTTAGAGATTTCGGAAGCAAGTCACCCACGTTACAGGTTTAGGTTTAGGGTTGTAGGGTTTAGGGTTTAGGGTTTAGGGTCTTGCAACCGGCAAGTGGGATTTCAGCCTTAAGCGAGAAGCATGCAAACACTGCAAACACCATGAGCAGGGCCAGCGCGACTCGTCCAATGCTTTTGCTTCTGCTGCTGCGAAATCAGCACAGGACATATTCTTTCCGCAGGTGATCTTTGATCCCTCAAAGCGCACAGGTTGTCATTGTGTCGTTTGATCCTGGAATTATCCCGTTCACGTGTCGGTCTCATTGGCTCGTTGATGGACTGGGTCGTGCTTCAAGAACCTGTTGACTGTCGCGCTGCGCTTCGCATCCTGCTTATGCAGTTAACCTCGCTCTGTGTTCTTAATGTATGCGGTACTACCTCAGAGTCTAGTTCTAACCATGAGCAAGGTGTTGCCCTGAAGCAAAGATCATGGAGTTGCAGCTGTAGTTGCCACTTTTCGAGAGCAAAGTATGTGCTTTGCCTTGTTCCTCTTCACCCCCTCCGTGAAGAGGAGGTACCCGCTTGGCTATTGCGGCTATTTCGGGCCTCTTGACGCTGACCAGGCGGCCTTGGTGCCTCAGTGTTTCGCTGCAGTCCTGGCCAGCAGCTGAGAGAGTTCAACGTGAGTCGGAGTTCAAACCATGCTGAACCCAGCGCACCCTATTCCCAACGCCAGCTGATTCGACTCATTTTCTGGCTCTCCCGGTCGGCCCCTGCCATCAAGTCTCTTGTGTATCCGTGTGTAAGTGTAACCATTTTCTCCATCTTCAGCGTTGATAAGGGCTTAGTGTGGCTGTAGGGTTGAGTCGAGTGTAGTTGACGGCCAGAATCTACCAGAACCAGCAAGACAGGGTGCCCTGATCTGTTGATTGATGATGGACATCGGATGATCAATCCTTCCTGTACAGATGCAATGCATGTGACGAGTCTTGAGATGCAAGGAAAAAACAGGTGCCAACGGAAGGAGCTTGATGTGTCGTGCAGTTCAAAGGTTCGGGCCTTGAATAGGAAATCAGCAATGCTCGGAGTGGATCCATCCCGATGGCAAGACATGGGAACTTCACGTTGGCAGTACCATTTATCTTCTGCGTTTGCGCACTACAGTGTCCATGCGCTTTGGAGAGAGGCGCCACGGGCGAATTGTTTGTCCCCCAGTGTCACTAGATGACTGATAAGGCAGCCCCAGGTAGGTTTCTCCTTGATGGGAATGTCGCAGCTGCCTACAGCACCACCTCCCTGATCATGTCAAGTTCTGCGCGGAGCTCGTTATGTTGAGCTAGAGACGCTTCCAATGGAGACATTACCAACCTCGAGTCTGTCGCGTGGGTTTATTGAGGGTTTAGGGTTTAGGGTTTAGGGTTTAGGGCATCTTGCCCCTTGTGAGCTTCTGCCCCGGAATGGAGGCTGAGGGTTCGAAACTGCTGCGTCATCGTCTCGATTTCGGCGCCCTTCATTCCTTAAGAGTGAATCTACCCCTCGGTGAAAGCCCTGAACCCTGAATCCTGAACTAAGCCCTCAGGCCAAGCCGTTCACATAACCTTAGACTGGAGAGGTGATTTGGATGAAACTGTGCCGACTGTCCCCGTGGATGTGCAGAGTGAATGGTTCGCCGCACAGAAGGTGCGCCAAACGCTGTGTCCTTGGTGGTTGGGGATGTTCGAGTCATGGAGCCACCGTGCTTCCTCCAGCAATGCAACCGCACGTGCACACGTAAGGCGTGATGGGGGTTGCCCAGCAATGTGGTTGTGTTGGCGTAGCAGGGCCCAAGGCTCATAAGTAGCAATCCGAAAGATTTTGGTGTAGGTTTATATTCGCCGAAAGCAAACTGCGGAGACGACACATCTCCCTCATTGATTGTCTGTTGACATATCCTGCGTTCCACGTACAAAGCATGCTTCGCTGTCTTCACGCTGAAGCTCCGCCTCATCGTTGCTGATGCAGCGCAGGTTGAGTTTCACGACATCAGCTCAGATGGTGAAGATGATGTCCGAAGGCACGGCTTGTGACAGTTTGACAACACCGTGAACTCATACTTCTGGCTTTTAGCTGCTGGTGCGCAATTGTCAGCAGGCCTTGGGAGCATTTAGATGTGCAACATGTGGTGTACTGGAGCTTCAAATACGAAAGATCGTCTGAAACCTGAACCCCAAGTAAGCTCGAGACCCCCTCGAAATCTTAAACCCTTGAACCCCAAACCCGAAACCCGAAACCCCAAAACCCTTGAACCAGAAGCCACTGGAAACGACCTGATGAGGAGCCGGGCGCCAGTTCAGATCGATGCTCCGGAAGAGGAGCCAGTGGAGGCCCTGTAGGGATTCTGGTCCTGCTAGACCCTGAATCTAAAGATGTTTAGGGTTTAGGGTTTAGGGTTTAGGGTTTAGGGTTTAGGGTACCGCGAAACCCTCTCCGCATCCGCTGAAAAAGCCCTACACCCTAGACACTTCACCCTAAACCCTACACCCCAAGCCCTAAACCTAAACCCTACACCCTAAACCCTATACCCTAGACCCTAAACCCTAAACCCTGAAGTCCAAACCCAACGCTTCCAGGTACCCGCAGGCTTGGTCTTCGTGCAGCGCATCGCCGAACTCGAGGCGCGAAGCGACGAACTCAAGCAGCAGGGCACCCAGCAATTTAGGGTCTAGGGTTTTACTAGGGGTTTAGGGGTTAGGGTTTGGGGTTTAGGGGTTGAGGGTTTAGGGGTTTAGGCAGGGTTTAGGGTTTAGAGGTTTAGGGTTTAGGGTTGAGGGTTTAGGGTTTTTTGCAGGGATTAGGGTTTAGGGGTTTAGGCAGGGTTTAGGCTTTAGGGTTTAGGGGTTTAGGGTTTAGGGGTTTTGCAGGGTTTAGGGTTTAGGGGTTTAGGCAGGGTTTAGGGTTTAGGGGTTTCGGGGTTTTGCAGGGTTCAGGGTTTAGGCTTCAGGGGTTCAGGCAGGGTTCAGGGCTTAGGGCTTAGGGTTCAGGGTTCAGGGTTCAGGGTTTGATCGGGGTTTAGGGATCAGGTTTAGGATTTCGGGATAAGCTTAGGATTTGGGGCTTCAAGTTCGGCGTGTTTTAGACTGGACGCCTCAACCTCATCGGGTTTAGGGTTTAGGGTTTAGGGGTTGAGGGTTTAGGGTTTAGGGTTTAGGGTCACAAGGTAGGATTACCCGAAGACTTTGGACTCTGGCTCTTGGCCCCTTCGCCCTCAACACAAATCTTGGATCTTGTACCTTGGATCTTGGATCCTCGGCCCAAGAAATCTTGGATCTCTGGCGCGAGAAATCTTGGATCTTGGGCTGCGGATCTTGGATCTCGGGTCCTTGGCCCTAAATGCCTGGGATCCTGGATGTTGGATTTGGGTTCGATGGCCTAAAGCAACCAGGGTCGGCTTTGACCGCGGCGTCCCCCGCAAAAAGGAAGCCTCTACAAGTCAGCCTGGGGATCTGCGCAACAAAACTCTTTGCTTCGGGACCTGAGACTTCTTGGACCTTGGATTTTGGATCTTGGACCTGGATCCTGTCCTTGAACCTTGCCGGCGCCTGGCCGTGTACCAGTGTGACCTGATGCTTGCGGTATCGCCCGTCACATCTGCAGCGCCCGCGGCTCGCTCCAGCTTGGGGCTACGTAAGGCTTAGGGCTCGGGCTTGGGGTTAGGGTTCAGGGTTTTGGTGTTTTAGCTTCTGGGTTTAGGGCTTAGGTTTGGGGTGCCGGTGTTGAAGGTCTTTAGGTTGGGCTGCTCAAGAAGGTATCTGCGCGGCCTACTTGAGCAGCTGTTAGATTTTTGCATGCTGGTGGTGGTCAAGTATCTTGCAGCAATCTTCCGAGCCTAATGCCTCTAAGAATCGTAATCCCCCCTACACGCCCTAAATCCTTCAGCCGGGATCCCTCAACCCGAGCGCCGGAACCCAGAAACCCTAAACCCAAACCCTAAACCCTAAAAACCCAAACCCTAAACCCTAAAAACCCTAAACCCTAAACCCTAAAACCCTAAACCCCGGAAACCTTCGGGCCGACCCAGGCAGCTGGAGGAACTCCACCACTCCGAGTCATCTTTGCGGAAGGAGAACCAGGCCTGGTGGATGTCGGGGGGATTTCAGGCTAAAGCCCAAAACCCTAAACCCCTAAACCCTAAGCCCTAAGCCCTAAACCCCTAAACCCCTAAACCCCTAAACCCCTAAACCTCAAACCCTAAACCCTTAACAACTTAAACACCGAAAAGGCCTAGGGTTTCGGGTTGAAGACTCGTGGAGGGCCTTAGGGTTCAGGGTATCGGTCATGGAGGAGAAGGTTTCAGGGGGAATAGGAGCAAGAACGCTCTGCTGGAGGTTTCTGCCTTGCCTGCACATCTACATACTAAGATGATATGCCACAAGAATACGCACCAGGAAGAACATACACCCTGGATTGGGGAACTATCACGTGAAGTTGAGCAGTATACTTGAGTCTTCAGAGTGATATCATCTTGTCCAGGAGAAGAATGACCTGATCGCAGTGTTGCTGCGAAAGGTGGCGGCGCCAGAGTTCTTGACCCTTGATTTCCCCCCACTTAGCACACGAATGCTCTTGAGCTGCATTTCCCATGGCGGTGATGGTAGGCAGCTGAAGATAGCTTGCGTAACAAAAGCGATGAGGCAGGCATGTGAGCAATACTGGCGGCGGCCACCTGGAATTTAAGTGCCCGTCCTCCTTGCACAAAGCTTCAGCTTCACGTGGCCCGCAGCAGTTCCAAGAAGCTGGAGCCCTAAATTACTGAACCATAAACCCTAAACCCCTAAAGCCTCATAACCCTTGCGGAGCCATGTTGAGGCAAAGCTCCCTGACGCGAATCCGGCCAGCAACCGACAGCATCCTGGGGGAGGCAAGAAGGGCCTGGGCTTAGGGCCGTTTCGGGTTCAGGGGATGTAGGAGATGTAGGGGATATAGGGGTTTAGGGTTTCGGGATTCGGGGGTTCAGTTTTCCATGGTTGCAGGGTGAGCTGAAGAGTTGAGGGCTCTGTTTGCTGGGGGCTCAAAAGATTTGGGGCAATCGGCAGAGCTCTAGGTGTAAGGGCTTGTTTCACATGCTTTGCTGCAGTTTTCGGATCGAAGGTTTTGTGCTCCTTGACCTGCGGCTCTGCATGTAGCTTTGAACTGCTGTGCGCCTCGCCGGTTCTATGCGCTAGGCCACTGGTGGAGCCAAGCTTCGCAAAGGTCTGCTCAGGAGGACAGGCTGAAAGAGTGGGAAGCTGCAGGAAATTACCCTGATGAACACGGCGCAGCGCAATAACACAGCTCGGGCAAAGTAGGCCTTACGTAACAAGAAACCCCCAAGAAAGATAGAATGCTTCTTGGATGATTTGTTCCTTGGCAGTCAATGGTCAATAATTCTTGGTTATAGACGGTTATCTGTTAAATCCTGTACTGCGTTCATACACTCATTACGTTTATTGCACTTACTACGCGCGTTTATAAACTAATTCATGTTTTCACTTCGTATTTATTATTTACTTCTATCGCGGGCTAATAAAGAAAGATGAAAGTGTGCCCGCGGAAAAAGCCCAAATTTAATTGTAAACGCTTGCGCGTGCCGCCTCGGCAGCCGGGCCGGCCCCAGGACAGGAAAGGAGGAAAGAGGGTTTCGCAAAAAAAGGGAGGAAGGGCAGATCGGGTGGGGGGGGGGGGGGGTCGGGGGGGGGGTGAGGGGGGGGGGGGGGTGGGGGGGGGGGGTGGGGGGGGGGGGGGGGTGGGGGGGGGGTGGGGGGGGGGGGGTGGGGTGGGGGGTGGGGTGGCGTCAGAAAATTTGGCATGGGGGGAAGGGTTGGGTTAGGGGGAAGGAGGCCCGATCCGGGTCTGCTTGTTCCAGACGCTTCTCGGCAGGAAGCCGAGGCGAATTAATAAAATTCACGCTTCGTTTACTACGTTCACTTCATTGTAATTTTATTATTAAATTGTATGGTCTTTTAGTATATTATGCCGGGCCGTCACGATATTACTATTTTGGGGTTTCAGGCAATTCTTGCGCTTGTATGTCTTTTGACTTTTTGCCTAGGCCAGGTAGGCTCTTGGCTCTGCTAACAGCTAAGTAAGAGTAGCTCATTGGTTCAGCGCAGTTTCCCTCGCCACATCTGAAAGAGCCTGGCACCCTAAACCCTAAACCCTGTAATCTTGAGACAGGACATCCAGGAGCTTGAGAGGATGGCCGAAGACACGACGGAAGACAACATCCGTTTGAGGAGCTATGGGGGTAGTACAGGGGTCGGTTAAACGTTCAGGGTTTAGGGCTTTAGGCCCCTACAGTAGTTTCCTAAATTATGGGCCCTTGTTCGGAAATGTAGGGGCCTTAATGACTAGAATCGGGCTTTGGTGGTTATGATGGTATTCTCATCAAGGGACCATAAGGGAAGACGATTAGTACTTATTCCGCCCCCTGTATTCCCCGGCGGTAGGGGTTTTAGGGGTTTTGGGGGTTTTGGAGGGGGGCTTTCAGGAGTTTTGGGGTCTTTGGGGTTTTCGGTGTTTTGGGGTTTAACGTACTGGGGGCGCTTCCCAGCTGGTGGGGACCTTGTTGGAATCTCAACACCCAATACTCAAGATGATTCAAGATGAATTTCCCTTAAGCTCCTGTACGCCACGCAATTCTGTTCTTGCACGAACTCCACCAACTTCGTTTGAGCAGGAATGACATCAAGATCATGTCAGACGAGTTGCGGAAAGTGATGGATCTGCAGCCAAAGAAGGCTGGCTTCTCAGCTCCGAATGCTTGCTGGGCTTCCTGCATGATGTGCAAAGCCGTGTGGCCTCTATCTAAAGGACGCTATAATTCTTGCATCGTGTCTACTTGTCTGGCTCCGACACTCACCGTGGAGAAATCCTTTTTGGAATATGGGGGTTTCCCTAGATCAAGGGGTACCCCTCTCTGGGAGACTATCGATGCATTCCCAGCTCCCTCAAGATCAGCGCTCCTATTGGCATGGGTGCCCCAAAGCCCAAGCACGTGGAAGAATTCCCAGCTCTGGCAGGCTTTCTCCGAGCACAGGACCCGAAGTGTCGCCTTAGGCGAGAGGGAGAAAAAGGGTGGCCTGTGCCCGTTGCGGGGTTTCCGGATCGAGAGACCTAGAGCCCAACCGTAAACTGGAGCCTTGGGGGTCTGGCTTTCTGCTGGTGCATGGCGGGACACATAGAACCACACGAAATCCCTGCCGGTTGTAGGAAGCTGGAGCGTGCTGCAGAGAAGATTCTGAACATGGAAGAAGAAGCAAAAGAAGAAGCAGAAGAAGAAGCAGAAGAAGAAGAAGAAGCAGAAGAAGAAGCAGAAGAAGAAGAATAAGCAGAAACAGAAGAAGAAGAAGAGGAAGAAGAAGAAGAACCAGAAGAAGAAGAAGAAAAACAATAATAAGAAGAAGAGGTAGAAGCAGAAGCAGAAGCAGAAGCAGAAGCAGAAGTAGAAGTAGAAGTAGGAGTTGGAGTTGGAGTGGAGTTGGAGTAGGAGTAGGAGTAGAAGTAGAAGTAGCAGTAGAAGTAGAAGTAGAAGTGGGCATTTCTGAAGCGCAATTGTGCATATTACGAGCTTGTGATTTGCCGCCCGGTCTGCTGCCTTCTCCTTCAGCCGCAATGTTGCCAGTGATGAAACCCCTCCAGTCGGTCCTGTCCTGCCTTATAATCCCTAAGCCCCTGAACTTCTTTAAGCTCCAGATCCCTCAACAGCTGCTTGAGTGGTCGTGGTCCCACCATGCGCTATGGGAGTGAGCTCTGGTGATGCGGGAGCCCCGATTTCAGAGGATGTGAGGATCATGGGGCGGTGTTCAGCTGGTTTTTGTATTGGAGCTGCTGTTTAGTCGGTGTTTGGGAACGTACAGGTGGTGTTGCTTTATGGCCAGAAAGTCTTCAGGTCTTCACCCCGTAAGGTGCAAGGTGGATTGTAGCAAAAGGTGTCAAATCGAAGTTTCTGCGGCTGTTGGGTGATGGGCTTTCAAGTTTGAAGTATGGCTGCTACAGCAATGCACGTTCAATGCACTGAGCACTGCTGCTTTCTTCTGAGGCAGCGTGGGCAGAGGTTGCGCCAGGACTGCATTAAGTTGCTCCTTGTGTGGGGATGACCCACTATTTGCTCATGCCGTCCTCTGCTGATTGAAGCTCCACGGGCAGATGCATGTTTCAAGCTGTGTCGGCTTGAGAAACAACACAGTCGGACTGCTTGTGATACAAAGCTTCCCGTGAGTCCTAACACCCCCCAAATAAACCCTAAACCCAAACCCTAAACCTAGCAAAGGCGAAATGCAACGTTCTCGGGCCATGGGATCGCAAGGGTGATAAAATCTCTTGTGCCCACTGTCGCTCTTTATAGACATATGGGGCTTTACGAAAATAGGGGGTGCCCTTTTTGAGGTCCTTGTTATTGTAGAGCAGGTTACTATTTAAGCCCTAAATCCTACACTCAAAACCCTAAACCCTGGACCCAAAACCCTAAACCCTAAACCCTAAACCCTAAACCCTAAACCCTAAACCCTAAACCCTAAACCCTAAACCCCAAACCCTAAACCCTAAACCCATCTGGGGTTCGCAAAGGCCCTGGAAGCTTTGGACCCAAGTCACAGATGCCAGAGGACCTCCTCACGTCCCTGCGCGCAGACCCGTCGCTGCTCCTCACTGCCGAAGCAGAGGCTGGGGTTTAGGGTTTAGGGTTTAGGGTTTAGGGTTTAGGGTTTAGGGTTTAGGGTTTAGGATTTAGGGAATTTAGGGTTTAGGGTTTAGGCTTTTAGACTTTAGGGTTTCGGGTATCGGGTTTAGGGTTTAGGGTTTTGGATTTAGGTTTTAGGGTTTCACGTTTAGCCTTCTCCAGGGTGAAACCCCTACAGTCTTACCATCCCCCCTACGCCACCCGCCCTTCAAGGGGGCGTTCAGTTGGGGTAAGTTTGGTGCATCTTGTTCTGGCTTGAGTGCCGTCTTCACCCGCCCACCCGCCCCACCAGGCCCCCAAAAGAGGCCCCAAACCCTAAACCATCCGAAGACCTTGAATCCTACCCTCTGAACCCTGAACCTTAACCCCTAAACCCTAAACCCTAAACCCTAAACCCCAAACCCTAAACCCTAAACCTCTAAACCGATCCTCAACCTGGCGTTTTCGGGGTTCCCGCTTCGAGGCGCTCCGAAAGGACTCGGAATTCCTCCTCTCCGCCATAGGCATCCAAGGCTCCGCCCTCTCTTATGCTGCCGAGGCGCTTTGGGGCTTGCAGTACATATGCATATATGTATATGTGTATGTATGTATATATGTATCTATGTATCTATGTATGTATGGATATATGTATATATGTATGTATATATGTAGAAATGTATATATGTCCATATGCATAGATGTATGCTAACGAGAAAACAACATAACAAACACGGTCACATATGTATATATGTATCTATGTATATATGTATATATGTATATATGTATATATGTGCACATCTATATCCATCTATATATACATATATACTATGGTACTACGTGACGGTTCGCAGCTTAGGGTCTATCGGGTCAAGAACGGACGAAAGATCGGCTGTTGCTGTCGTGCATTGCGCGTATACCGGAATTGCAGCCCTGTCTTGCCTTTCCAGGGTTTAGGGTTCAGGGTTTGGGGTTTAGGGTTCAGGGTTTAGGGCTTGGGGTTTCGGATTTAGGGTTTAGGGTTTGGGTCGAAGGAGCTGAAGGAGAACTGGGACTTTGTGATGGCTGCACTCAAGGCCAGCGTTCTGTGTTGCGCGATGTCCATGGAACGTATGAAGCCGCTCCACTGACAGTTACACGTCTTGAGGACTCGACATTCTCATATCATGCGGGAATCGATGCTCCATGCAGCCTTACTCTTGAGTGCTGGAATATTGAAGGCAGTGGACCCTACCCCCAGAACGCCCACCCACCGTATCATGCCACAAAGGCCCAGCCCAGCAACGAAAAGCGAAAACCTTCAGGTGTGCATGTAGCAGGTTTAGGGTTTAGGGTTTAAGGTTTAGGGTTTAGAACGATGTTGGGCAAGGTTGGAAAACTCTTGTGGACAACTGCTGCCCAAGGGGGGCTCCGTTACTTCAGAACCTCAAGCAAGAGTGTTGAGTAAATGGCCTGACAGAATTTCCCCTGGCCGGCATGTCCCCAGTGCACATGTGTTCGGCAGGTCTCAGCCCGTATCTTGTTCCTTTTTCCCTAAACCTTAAACCTTAAACCCTAAACCCTAAACCCTAGGCCTTAAACCCAAAGCCCTAAGCATCAAGCAGGTCAATGTTTCCAGCTTTGCGCACGCCTCGCCGGCGTTGCGAGGAAACCGAGAGTTGGTCGAGGCCGTCGGGGGTTTTAAGGGCTTTGGGGTTTAGGGTTTAGGGTAAATCACAAGTGTATGCGGTAAAATCCGTGGAAGTCACTCTGACTATAGATTCTACTGGATGAGATGACACAGGAGGATTTTATTGGATGCCTGAAGTGCTCGATGCTGGGCTAGCAAGTTGAACCATCCGTTCCAGGGGTTCTCCAGTAATCCATCAGCTACCTCAGCTAATCCTTCGTGGTGCTGCTTCCTTATACATGTTGTCGGGCAAGCTCGATGTTGAGATTGTGACGCGGGTGTCACTACGATAGGAAGCCGTTCGCTGCCGGCCATCCTCGCTGGCGCATGCCGGCGACCTGCGGGAAGATCGCCACGGCCTCGTCGACAAAGGCTTAAGGCGAGCAGAAATCTGCAGTGCTAACCCCTATACTCCCCAAAACTCCAAGCCCCTTGAGATCAAAACGCCGCCTTGTGTTCTTGGCTGAGGGGACATCGTCCTTGCCGCTGTAGACACCTCGGGCTATGCGCTACAGTTCGCCTCGCCGAGGTGCGAAGGGTCGTTTTAGGGGCTCCTTGGGGTTTATGGGGAGTCTGCACCTCTGGTTTCACCAAACCCCATTCCCCAAATCCCCCCAAAGAACCCCAAACCCCAACCCCCAAACCCAGTCTTGCCAGTAAAAACTGCTGGCGCCAGGAGGCCTTAGCGGTACAGAACAAGCTTCTCATGCATTTGAATACTCGCACCCTAGAGAAGCGCCGTCAAGCTTGGTGCAGTTGTTGCTGCAGTGCTTCTACCCGATGCAGCATCGCAGCAGCTTGAATTCCTGTGCATGCCCAGGTTGCGAGCCGATCCTGAGGCCGGCTTCAATCGGGACAGCTTAGGGTTTAGGGTTTAGGGTTTAAGTTTAGGGTTTAGGGTTTAGGGTCAGTAGTCGGAGTCAGTGACCTGATGACAGAATCATGTACACTGCCGCATCGCCATGCCACCGGTAGGTCGTTCGACGATCCGTGGCGCGCGATGCCGACTCACTGGCATTCGCAGATCCGAAGTTGCAGGGTGACAAGTCGTTGGTCTTGGAGGTGCTTGGCTCTCCTGCAGTGCGTGTGGCTGAGGTTAATCCCAAACCCTAAACCCTAAACGCTAAATTTGGGCTTGCTGTGGTGATATTGCTAGTTTCGGCCGGTTCAGGGCTCTGGTGTCCGAGCTCCAATGTTGCATTTGGGGGCATGTTGGGTCTTGCAGAGCTGCCCCTGCGCAGCTGTGAGGCGTCCTTAGGCCAAGGCATGGACAACAATCGTGCCCGAATCCCTTCCGGAGTTCAGGGTTTCGGGTTTCTAGGGTTTAGGGTGAGTGTGGTCTCTTCTGTTCTTCACGTGGTTATGTAGTCCTGCTTCAAAGCAAGCCTTCAGGAGTTTGCCTGCTTCACTGATTCCTTACGAAACGCCGAAGCGCAGAACTCAAGAAACTCCAGCGGCAGGCTGTCCGGGCGTGCCCCAGTACTCTGGAGTTTGCCTCGCCGGCGCTGAGGAACGACAAGGTGGGACTGGGAGGTTCAGGGGCTCATGGTCCAAGGTTGGCTATTCACGGTTTTTGGGGCTTAGGGCTGGGCCCTAAACCGAAAAACCCCTAAACCCTAAACCCTGGGTCAAGTTCTAGAGCGGTGGCTGGCTTCGTGGTAGGAACACATTCAGTCCCAACTTGAACCTTGCGCTTGGTGCTGGGGCCTGCATTGCAATAGCCTCTCCCACATGTTCGGGGTTGCGGGTTTAGGGTTTAGGGTTTGGGGTTTAGGGTTTAGGGTTTAGGTCAATGAACCTCTGAACTTCCCTGCAAAAAGCGAAGGACGTGGTCCTTGAAGCGGTATCACGCTGCGGCTTCGTCCGTGTCCCAGCAAGTGAGCATCAAAAGGTGCTAGGGGTGGAATGACGGCTTAACAGCTGGCCAGAGAAGCAGAATTCAACACGAGCCAGACCAACGTGTCACGGAGACGTCGCTGTCTTGAGCCAGGAACAGATCTTGTGCAGCTGGCCGGCGTTCCATGTTGTATTGGGGTCATCTTAGCCTCCATGTACCACGGACACAGGCCACTGAACCATAGCAGCCAGCCTTTGATCACAAGAGCTGAGCCCAAAGAAATCAGCGCCACAGCCTTAGGCCTCTGCTTTACACAGATGCTCAGGCCCTGAAGCACGCCGGGTCTGAGCGGTGTGACGACGAGGCATCCCCTGACCCCTTTTCAAAAGGGTAATCAAGACTGGCCTCAGGGGGTTCAAGAGCGAGCTCTCTCGCAAAGAGCAGCTTGAAATTTAGGGGGTTTAGGGTAGGGTTTAGGCTTTGGGGTTTAGGGTTTAGGGGGGCTTCTTGACGAGATGGTGGCAACCTCTTCGAGCCCAAAGTCCGTCCCAAGGCCCCCTAAACTCCGAGCCTGACCGGTGGCAAAGGAATCTGCTCACTGAACCCTGAACCCTGAACCCTGAACCCTAAATCCTAATGTTGGACCCTGTTTAGTACGGGGGGCCTCTTTAAAGTCAAATTGGCCGAATTATTCAGGATCCCCTGGGGGATTTTCTTGAAGGTCAAATCGTCCGGGCGCCGTAAGAAAAATCCACGCGGCGCGCCTTTAAAAAAGATGCTGGGCATCGCTGTCCCTATTAAAATCATATAAGCCCCCGGGGCCGTGTAATCAGGATCCCATCCACGCCTCGACTGTTCAGGGGGGGGGTCCTCCCTACACATTAAAGAGGGTCAACCCTAAACCCTTAACCCTAAACCGCAATCCCACAAACAGGACATCATCCTGGCGGCCATCCGCCACAATGCCTCGACGCTGCGCCGGGCCTCACCCCGGCTGCGCTCTTCGGCGGAGTTTGCTGCGGCCTTGGACAAGCTGGGTTTAGGGTTTAGGGTTTAGAGTTTATAAGGTTTAGGGTTTAGTGTTTGGCGTGTAGGGGTTGGGGTTAAGCAGGGTTAAGCTGGGCTTCTATGGGGGTTTTGGATGGCTTTGACCTCTTGGTGCGGGTCCTTAATCCCCATTTTTCAGCGCCGAGGTTCCCTTAAGTCTGTCATTGGAGCTGGCCATCGTATGCGGCTGGCTTTGGGTTCTGGTCTTGGACTTCAGGTATCGTCGTTGCCCCAAGCTGCTAGTTGCATAAGCATCCCTTCGCCGTTTCTTGGTTCCCATGAACCCTGGACCCGAAGCCCCCAAGCCCTATGTTTGCGCACAAGGGAAAAGGGCCCACCATGCCAGTTGCGGCCATGCTCCGACAAAGGTCGGGCTCATGACATGCCAGTCTTGCGCAGCACCGCACATCTGACGGGCGATCAGCTCCTCTTCTTCGATGGCGAGGATGCGTCGTTAGGGCCTTCGAGTTCAACTTCTGCAAGATCTTTGAAAACCGGTGGGCGGTTACGAGCATAAGGCTCATGTTCGGCCTGCTGAGTCCCATGCTTCGTCCTATCGTGTCCATGCCATCTACGGCAAGCTGCATGTCGAGGATGGGATGGAGTGCCGGTAAGGTGGCCCAGATGGTGCCCTTTGACCGGCTCAATGGATTGCAACATCGATCTTTGATGCTTGAGTGCGAGCATCTTACAGAGAACCCCTACAGCGAACCGTGTGGTTTGTGGGGCCTGCTATGCCCTGCTCTCCAGTCCTCGGGTCCTTCTATATATGTCACATATCCACGTAGTCCGTTGATGTCGATGTTTGCATACAAACCAAAAAGCCCCCAAACAAGGGCCCTCCAGGGTCCGAGTCCAGGTCCTCCAGGCCCTGCAGCTCAACCCGGGAGTTCTATTCCATGCGGACGATGTCTTGCGAAGCAGCAAGGCAAGGAAAGCAGAAGGTTTAGGGCTTAGGGCTTAGGGTTTAGGGTTTAGGGTTTAGGGTTTAGGGTTTGGGGTTTAGGGGGTATGATAGGGGGCTCTGGGGTGGTTGGGAGTCGAGGTCCCGATGCGCGGAAGGGCTCGGGGATGATCCTTATCTTTGTGTATTTATGGGCCTTTGTGTCCCAACAAATCCCGAGGCTTCGTGTCCTGAAGGAACGGCAGCTCACCCTAGCAAGTATCTTTATACATATATTAAGGACTCTACCCCCCCTTGCTTGTCTGCCTGTGAGCCTAAGTCTAGTCTCATGCCCCAACCCGCATCGCTGGCACAGGACTTCGCCCTCAAAGCCGTGCAAAGACGCGGTGACGCGCTGAGGCGCCAGCGAGTTTCTGCGGTCTGCCGCCTGCCTACACCCTAAACCCTCAACCTTGAACCCTAACCTAGCCCTCAACCCCTAAACCCTAAACCCTAAACCCCGGTTCCATGATTTTTTGCCTTGTCTTCAACCCTGAAGGTGCCTCGAGGAGAAATTCCGCAACGACAAGGAGGTTGTGATGTTGCTTGGCGAGCAGTATGTTCTTGGTTTAATGAGGATACAAGGATTTAGGCTTTCGTTCTGTAGGCTTCGAAGGGCTTTTGGGTTTATAAAGTTTCTAGGGTTCTACTGTACCCTGAGCTGGAGAACCGCAAACCCTAAACCCAGAACCCTAAACTGTGCACCGCAGCAAATGTGACGGAAGGAACTGGTAGAGTCCGATTTGACTTTATGAAAGACGGCTGCATCACCTTAATCACTAAAGCTACCATGGCAAGCCGGAGGGCCTTGAAGTGACTTGAAGTACTCTGCAACCCTGTAGCTGCACGCAGTATTTGCTTTGAAAACTCCAAACCTCTTAGGCTGGCTGTGAGGGAGTCTGGCCATACCCTGGCCTTCGCGTCGGAAAGCCTGAAGGTCCGATAGTGCTTCAAGAGCTTTAGGTTTCGAAGGGTTTTTGTATTCACTTGCATAGGGTATATAAGGGGTATATAGGGGGTACCCTTTTAAGGGCCCATATGAGGGGACCATGTATCCTAAGAAGGTGTTAGAAAGGCTGGTGCTGCAGCGTGCTTTTTGGCGTTGCATCCTCCTCTTGTTGGGTTTGTGTGGCCCGGGCAGCTCCTCTCACAAGCATGATTCCCTGGCTCTGGTGTCAATGCTGGCATCCTCTCCTGCAGATTCAGCGCTCACTAGACTCACCAGCGCTCTTGATCGGCACAAGACGTGAAACGACGAAGAGCGCGAGAGCGCGAGAGCGCAAGAGAGAGAGAGAGAGAGAGAACGGACCGTGGACTTCGCGCGCCCCTGGGGGCGGCCTTCTCCTCCGGGAGGGGGCCTAGCGTGCAGAGAGAGAGAGAGAGAGCGAGAACCAAAAGAGAGAACGAGCGAGCGAGAGAGAGAGTTCCATGCAGGAGCAGTCGGTCAGTACATCTGCTGAGCGCAAGTTTTATTTCGCTTACGTATCCGGGTGATGTCGCTTGCACGTCATCAAAAGTTCCCGATCCATTGCAGGCCTGACTATCCAGGTTTGATGGTCTTCTTCCACATTCTGCCAAAACTTAACCGACTTAACCGACTGAAGCTGCCCCCTAAACCCTAAACCCGAAGCCCCAAACCATAAACCATAAACCCTAAACCCTAAACCCAGCAATGGCCAGGATGACAGGGAGGTGGTACTGGCAGCAACCGGGGTGCGCGGATCGGCCCTGCCCCCAACTTGCGAACGGTGCCGACATTCTGCTGCTTCAGGGTCATCTGGGTAGGCCCTTGGAATATTTGTTGGGGGGTAGGTTTTAGGGTTTTGGGTTTAGGGTTTAGAGTTTTGGGTTTTGGGTTGAGGGCTTCAGTTGGAGGTACCGGCCGTTATTATAACAGGAATCAGGCAGGGAGAATGCTTCAGAGAACCCTACCTACGACTCGGCTTCAACTCAGGAATTTTCAGCTTTTCCCACTCCAGGACGCGGGGCTTTTCTGTCAGCAAAGTCTCCATGGCTTAAACCCCAAAACCGTAGATCCGCAACAAGCCTCACAACCCTGTTTCAGAAGCCCCAAAACCCCCATGTTCTGAAGCGTGACTCGAAACGCGCATCCGGGTATATGCCTCTAGCAGAGCTATTGCAAACTGCAGACACAGGGGCTCGGCTTCAAGTGAAGGGCTTCAAGTGAAGGTCCCTTTAACGGCCTATAGGGTCTAGAGTTTAGGGTTTCAAATATACATATGGTAACTTGGAGCAACCTCCCACAGCATACCGAAGCCGTTGTCGGCCCTAAGGCCCTGGTCCATGCGTCTCAGAGGCTCCGAGCAGAACGTGCGGTAGTCTTGGCGGCCGTGAGCGCGGCACTCAGGCACTTCTTCTAGTGACAAGGATCACGACTCCTATGCCCTAAATGCTACAGAAAGGCCTGAAGCTGCCTAAGATGCCTTCAGATGGCCATGTGCTTGAGCGATTCAGGCCAAGAAGGCTCTGCCCTCGCCTACGGCGCGGAAGAATTCAGGCTGGGTGTCAGCCTTTGTCGATATGGTGGAGGGGGTGTGGCGCATGGTTCAATTCCATGAAACAGGAGGGGCACGATCCTGCTAGCTTGTAGGCCGCTGGATTTCTGGGGGACTGAGATGACAGGCACGATCGAGAGTTCATAATGCTCGCGGTGGCGCTGAATGGACTCTGCCTTCAGTGCCTTGAGAAAGACAAAGGAGTCATGGCATGGTGTTGGCTTTCCCCGAAACACTCCCGAAGCTCCGAAGCATGGGTGCACGAGCCTTTTGTTCCATAGTTTGAGGATTTCGTCCCTCTGTCTCTCTCTCTCTCTCTGTCTCTCGCTCTCTCTCTCTCTCTCTCTCTCTCTCTCTCTCTCTGGTTGTTTCAAGGCTCTTTTTCATGACGCTGGGCATGCTTAACAAACTCCGCCCAAATCCTGGCCATCCTTACCCTCGAAGCTCGAGCTTGCATCTGTGCGCAGCAAACTTCATGGTGCTGCTCTTGCACGGACCTCAAAATCGGAACCTCAGCTCCAGGTATGCTTCACAAGACCTTCGAGCAGATCGCCAGGCCTCCTGATCTTTCTAGCGGCTTGTGGGTATGGGTTTTTTCGGGCTAAGAGGGGTTCAGGGTTGGGTTCAGGGCCTAGGGTTCGGGGTGTCCATCGCCTGCAGGCTTATCGCCACAGACCCGAAATCCTCCAGCTGCCGTGAGCCCCGAACCCTGATACCAAGCCCAAAACACAGTATGCACCTTGATCCCATAAGCATCCCCTGGCCCAGAAAGCCCTTAAACCCCCTAAAGCTACATCTCTTCCACTGGAGGTGGTCCTGCAAGCAATCAAGTCAAATGCCCTGGCGCGCCTTGGCCGCACATGAGACTGGAACCCTTCAACAGCACCTGCAACTAACTTAGTGTGTGTGTGTGTGTGTGTGTGTGTTTTTGTTGTTCTCGATGTGGTGGGGAACCCTCGCCTTAAATCCCGCAAAGAACCAACCCCCAAAGCTCCCCTGAGCCCTCGGAAGGCATCTGCTTGATCCCAGGCTAGAGCATGCGGACTCGCGGCTCAAGCGCGACCGTGCCATGGCTGAAGCGTTGCCTACTTCGGGGTGTGCACGCCCCCATCGCCTACCTCTCCTCTTTCAATCTGAGGAGAGATTGTCCTCACGGCGTGCCTGCAGCAACCGCACTGCCTGGGCTATGCCCTGGATTCCGCAGTTCGGCCGCAAAAGTTTATTGGTTCACGGTATTCGGTCTTCAGGAGCTTAGAGCTGCTCTTATGACTTCTCCACTTTCAATGGTTGTGCCTCGGGTGAACCGAGATTCTAGGGTTGAGTGACCTCTGGAACCTCCGCAGGGTGGTCTCACCTGTTACCAGCATCGCCAAGCTAGGGTTTAGGCTTTAGGGTTTAGGGTTTAGGGTTGCAGCTTGAACCTTGACGGCGCTAGGCAGCCGCAGGTGCTGTGAAAGACGTTTTTTTTTTTTTTTTTTTTACCACCCCCCAAAGGCTCAAAGTCTGCCCCAACCGCAAAGCACGCCCAGTTCAGGTCAAGAACGACGACATCTTCATGATCTCGGCGATTGCCAGGCACAGCCGCCTCTGCTTATGGGCTCCAGCAGCTCCTTGCAGCCAAACCCTAGAACCTGAGCCCTAAGAGCCCTAAGCCCTGAACCCTCTAGCCCTAAGCCGGCTGAATCCCGAAGAGTTGCTCCAACAGGGCTCGTCGTCAGACCGACGAGCACCTTGAAATCCTAAGGTTCAACCTGAACAGAATCTCGACTCGAGATGGGGGTTTCCGAAATTAGGGGGTACCTTATTGGGGTCCCAATCCTACTATTTGGGGGTCTCCCTTTTGCGTAAACCCCCCCCCAGATTTCGAATTGCTGGTCGGGTCCAAGGTCGGCGGCTTCGTCTTCAGGGTCACAAGGGGCCGGTTTGAGAAAAGGGACACCGGTCGTTGACTCCTGCCATCTTTGTGAGAACTCAAGTCCCTACAGCCCCTGCAGTCCCTACAGTCCCTAAAGCCCGAGTCCCCCCCTGACTTGGAGACAGGCAGCCGGTGACCTTGCAATATGCCTCTGAGCTGAGGGCGAACAAGGAGGCAGACTGTTGGGGACTGATTCGGGAAGTATGTACCTTACATCCCCTATGTCTATGTGGACCCAAATTCATAATGCCCTAATTTCCTACTAAGAACAGCAACTGTACGAGACGTCTTTCTTCGGAGTTTCAGAGACCCCTCCAGTTGGATATAGTTGGTTGCAGATGTGGTTCAGCCCCCTGCCGTTTGAGTGCTGCCTGTCCATACAGCATGCAAGCCTGTCATCCGCCTCTCCTTCTGCCTCTCTGTAGCCAGCCAGTTTCGAGGCGTATTCTGAAACATGTTCGCACTTTTTTTTGGAGCTGCAGAATGTGCTTCTAAAGTCTAAAGATGTAAATCCTTGCTGAAATTAGGATCACCTCACTGGACTCTCATGAGTCATCTCGCCCCTAAGGAGGGAAGTTTTGACATTTAAAAACCATTAGAGTTGAAAAGTTTAGGGTTTAGGGTTGAAGGTTGAAAGTTCAGGGTTTAGGGTTAGTTTAGGGTTTGAGGGAACTCCCTCACTTAAGCTCCTCTCGTGGTCGAGAGGTGTCCTTGGCGCCCTCAGAGCGCGCACTGAGCCTGTGCCAAGGGCGTGGGATCATGACAGTTGTTCAGAGTTTCGTGTTTTTGATATCGGGTCGGGTTTAGGGTTTCATGGGCTTCGTGGGGTTAGGTTGGTCTTGAGCTCTGTTGACATCCCTCGTCGCCAAAGGCCTGCCAGAGATGATCAAGCACGCCGATCCGACGTTGAGGTGCGCTTGCGTGAAGCACGGGTGAGCGGCCGCAGGAACGTCTGTGGGCCATTGGCTCTTACTTCTCCTCCCCTAAGCCCCTAAATACTACTGACCCTGAGCCCCCTCAACTCCCTAAACCAGGCAAGGCTTGTGGCTTCGGGTTTCGGGTGCATGTGCGGCTAGGGAGGAAGCTGGGAGAGCGGGAGGGAGTGAGGTCAGTTTTCAGTTGGCGGTGAGGTTGAGTGGGATTACCCCCCCCCCCCCCCCCCCCCCCCCCCCCCCCCCCCCCGCCCCGGCCCAAAAGAAAAAGCTCACAACTTACAGCATAACCCCTGGGCCTTTCAGGGAGGGTGTCATCCCCCCCCCGTCCCGGGAAGGACTTCTCATGCAGTCCCTTGCTTCCGAAGCGCTCTGGGCAACAGTCTTTGGGATGCCACGGAGAGCTGTGGGCTGTGGACGGTTTTGTCCCAGAGGACAGCGATTTGTCGCCGTGAGCACTGAGGTGTTGACTATGGATCCTCGGCATCGTGTGAGAAGGGTGGATACAAGGGTGGGCAGGCAGAAGCGGCGGAGGCTACGTTTCTTGTGGCGATGTGCACTGAACTTGACATGCAGCACTGTTGACCCTTGGAAAGGGAGGTGGACCCCTGTGATCGCGCTGGAGAGGCGATGGCTTGAAAGAACAACCTAGCTTTTGAGCAGGATTCCCCGTCGAACTTTCTCTGCAAGAGCCCCTTGCTGAAGCCGTCTGGGAGGTCACATGTTGTCCAGTCTGCCAAAAAAGAAGAAGAGATGCCGTTCGGCAGTCTCGACGAAGTGGACTTTGTAATCATTGAGGTCACGTCGGGGAGGGCGGTGAGTCGTGTAAGGAAAGACGTGGAGGTCGGAGCAGGGATGTGAGAGGGATAGATGCCATACCATACCAGCAGGTTCTTTTTGGAGGGCGATTAATGAGAAGGGACAGAAGCCACGAAAAGGTCACGGACTGGTGGCATCTTTGAACTGAAAAACTGTAGTTCCGATTTTTGTTTTAACAAGAATATAAGCTTGAAGCTCCCCTATATAAGCCGTAAACCCTCTAAACCCTCTAAACCCTCTAAACAAGAATAATCTTGAAGCTCCCCTAGACCCTCTAAGCCCTCTAAGCCCTAAGCCCTAAACCCTAAACCCTCAAGCGCCAAACTTCTTAGAGCCGGACAGGAGCGACCGTGAGTTCCTTCGAAGAGCTCTTCAGATGAATCCGGAGCTTCCCTTTGTTGATGGCATGATGTCGGGCTCAAAAGGTTTAGGGTTTAGGGTTTAGGGTATAGGGTTTAGGGTTTAGGGTTTTAGGGCTTGTGCGGGTATGGGGCCTAGGGCGCGGGAATTCCAAAGGTTGGGGCGGGCTGTCAGTTTTATCTTGCCCGATTTCCTCCTCAGCAGGTCATCAGATAGATGTAGAGGATTCAGATGGGTCACGACTACGCCTGGGAACATGGAATGCTCTCCATGATGATGCTGATGTTGCTTTGGCTCGTGCAGACAAGGTGTCCGTATGGTTTAGTGACTTAGCCTTTACGTCGAGGCCCGAGTTCGCCGCAAACCAACGCGAAGCTGCTTCGGAGGAGATTTATCCTCACCTCGACGACGATCTGCGGAGCGACCGTGCGTTGGTGCCACGCCGGCAGAGACAGGATTTGTTGGCTTAGGGAGGCTTAGGGATTTGGGCTCTCCACCAAGAGTCATCGGATGGCTGGATGCGCCGCAGGAACCGCAGGCAGATCTGATCCTAAGCCCATGTTTCCCCTACACTCTGACCCAGTAGAAGTGTCGTCAGGCCATGACGGTGCTGCGAATTCGCGGCAGTGCTCTACAACACCTGCCGCAGACCCTTGCGGAGGCAGGAAGTTGGGTTCCTTGGGTTTGGGTGGGATTTGAAGGCATCGTATACCCTTAAACAGGAGAAACTTCCTTCGTCGTTTAGAAGTATTTTGACTTTTTGTTTTGTCTGACCGTGCTGGCGTGTCATGCCGCTCGAGCTCAGATCTTCGAAGCTTCCCTTTTTGTTGTGGGGGGTGTGTGTGCTTAGCGGAAAGGGTGTTCGTGAGCCAATGCTAGACTCGGGAAAACTCTCAAGCCCCAAGCTGTCACCGAAGCTAGCCATCACAGAGTATTGTCAAGTCATGTCCGCTTGTGAAACCCAAAGCGCGACAGCATCATGGTTTACAGAGAGTCCATCCAAAATGGCACTTTGAACTGCAAGCACGGGCTTTGAACCCTTGGAACGCCAAACCCTAGACCCGAAACCCTAAACCCTAGACCCTTTACTACGCCACTCCAAGTCCCTTCAAGTTGCACCATCCTTCTAAAAACTCCCCTAAAAATCCCGCTGGTGGATTCTCCTCCCGAAGCCCCAACGCCCGAACACCCGAACACCCCAACACCCCAACACCCCAAAACCCCCAACACCCCAACACCCCAAAACACCCAAAACCCCCAAGCCCCAAAACCCCCAAACCCAAAACTCCCCAAAACCCCAAAACCAAATTTGTTGATGACTCCCATGGAGGACCAGGAGCTCATGCTGCTTGCAGTGCGGACGTTTCCCAAGGCCCGGCGCAGGTCTGTAGGATTTGGGTTTTGGGGAGTTTGGAGGGTTGGGGGTTTATGGTTTGGGGTTTGGGGTTTCGGGGTTTCGGGGTTTAGGGTTTGGGGGGTTTGGGGTTTCGTCTAGGAGCTGCTTGGCAGGTGATTTGTTTCGGGGTTTCGGGTTTCGGTTTAGGGTTGGGGGTTTGGGGTTTCGGGTTAGGAGCTGCTTGGCAGGTGATTGGGGACTTAGACGCTTGCTCATGGTGAGCGGCGACCTGGGATAAAACCCGCTAATTATGGAACCCGCCAAGCCGACATCCCTCTAGAGGGGGAGACAGAGAGTAGGATTTAAGTGCCAAGGATGCTTCCTTCATGCGTGTTCCCGTGCAAGGTGGCAGGCCTCAGCCCATGGGTGTATAGGGGCTGCAATGACAGGTGCCGGCGGCCTTGTAGGCTTAAGCTTTGAGGCTGTGATGATTCACGCTTTGCTTGTAGTTGTAGCCACTCATGAAGTTCTTTTTTTTTTGGTAGCCTATTGGCACCTGGGGAGAAGGGAAACGTATGTGAAACTTTCAGCATGCTCCTGACAGGCCTTCTTCTTCGTACCTGCCACCCTTCAGTCGGACCAGGACCGGGGCCCCTGCAGAAAAGGATCTTGAGGGTTGCAGGGTTTAGGGCTTTGTGTCTTTGGAGGGTTCTAGGGTTAGCCCTAACAGCCCCGAAAATCAGGAAGCACGCTGACCGAAACCCTAAACCCTAAACCCTAAACCCTAAACCCTAAACCCGAAACCCTTGGCAGGAGTTCATCCTGGCCATGGTCCTGCGGAATCCCGAGGTCCTTCAGTGCATTCCGGAGACCCTGCGCCGGGACAAGCAGTTCATCGTGTCCTTGCTGCCGCTTGGGCTTGTCTAGGGTTTAGGGTTTAGGGTTTAGGGTTTAGGGTTCAGGGTTTAGGGTTCAGGGTTTAGTGTTTTTTGTTTTTTGTTTTTTGTGGCGGAGTTCCTTAATTTTTTTCGGGTTCTAGGGGTTTAGTTTTGCCATGGTCCTGGCTGGCCACTTGGATTCGGGGCGCTCTGGGGGCTGTCAGGGCTTCAAAAAAGGGCTTCTCAGGGCTTGTTCAGGGTGTTTAGGGGCTTCCTGAAGGGGCTATCGGGGTTGCAGGGTTTTTTCGGGGGCTTTCTAAGGGGCTTCGAGGGTTTTAGGGTTTTGTTTTTTTGGGGGGGGGGAGGGGGGGTTTGGGGCCTTTGGAGGCTTGAGGGCGTAGCTCCCTAGAGACCATAAACTCTGCATCCAGCTCTCAGGAAAGCTTGTCCAGCCTGTCTGGAGCACTTGCCCTACGAGTTCCAGGCCCCGGCAAAGTGATTAGGGTTTAGGGTTAGGGGGTTTAGGGTTTAAGGTTTGGGGGCTTTCGACCTGGTTGGGTGAAGCCTGAGGGCTTAAGATAAATAGAAACCTGCAGATCGTCAAGCCTTTCGACCCTAAACCCTAAAACGCCCGGAAATCCTAAAACCCGCAACCCCATAATGCCCCATACAAAGCTTGAGAACATACAAAGCACTCGGACAGGTGTTTTTGGGCTTCGTGGTGTTTAGCGTATGAGGTTACCCAAACCCTGAACCCTGAATCCTGAACCCTGAACCCTGAACCCTAAACCCTAAACCTTAAACCCTAGACCCTAGACTCCTAGACCCTAGACCCTAAACCCTAAACCCTAAACCCTACGGGCTTGAAACACCAGCAAAAGCTCAAGACCAGGCCGACCCAGAAGTGGTCCTGACAGCTTTGCAGAGCGACTGCCAGGCTCCTTGGCAGCAAAGGGAAGGGCGTTCGGAGCGTTTAGGGTTTAGGGTTCAGGGTTTAGGGCTTTCCAACCCTAAACCCCAAACCCTAAACTCCTAATTCGAGGGCCAAAAAGGCCTTAAGAAACCGGGACCCATGCCGATGTTTCCAGTCACCGCTGAGGCTGGGGAGCTGGCCGAGGCGGCTTCGCAACTTCCCTAAACGCCTCTTTTCGGCTTAGGGTTTAGGGTTTAGGGTTTAGGGTGTAGGGTTTAGGGTTTAGGGTTTTAGGGTTCAGGGTAGGTTATGCTGCCATGTTCTGTGCGATATAGGTACTCGCTAAGGAGATGACGCGACTGCTGCTTGGGGTTGTGAAGCTCCCCTGTTTGCAAGACAGGTTGAGGCCGTGAGCATATCTTAGGGTTCTGCAGGGCGTTGCTACCCTCAACCTTTACCCCCTCAACCCTCAACCCTCAACCCTCAACCCTCAACCCTCAACCCTCAACCCTCAACCCTCAACCCTCAACCCTCAACCCTCAACCCTCAACCCTCAAACCTCAACCCTCAACCCTCAACCCTCAACCCTCAACCCTCAACCCTAAACCCTAAACCCTAAACCCTAAACCCTAACCCTAAACCCTTGTTGGGTACCATCATACCATGGGGACATGACGGTGGGCAGGATGACATCATGCCGGAGCAGCCGCGGCCTTCATGCGACCGAGGCTCAAAATGCCTTTGCCAAAGCAGATGAGTTAGGGTTTAGGGTTTGGGGTTTGGGGTGTAGGGTTTAGGGTTTAGGGTTTAGGGTTTGGGAAGTCAATAGGGAACCAAGGGGGTTGGAATGGAGGGTCTAAGGTTGAAAAACTTGGGCCGTTAGTGTGGTCCCTTACCCTTGTTTATAGAGATCCGAAGTCTGGGCCCTGTATTCTGTTTAATGTATATAAGGGCTATAGATGACAAGGGACCCAAACTAAGGGCCCACACTTGGGACCTAGAGAGGTGGGGGGGGGGGTGGGTGTAAGGGCCCCATATTTCCCAAAGAAGGGCGTAATGATCCCAAACAAGCCTTAGCAAGCACCAAGAAGGGAAAGACCCGCTTTATTGTTGTTCTGTTGTTGTGATTGTGATTACTCCCAGCATTTCGTGTTTATGATGATTGTAATTCTTCTTCTTATCATTGTTATTCGTATCAGTATTAGTAAGATAACTCTGATGGTTTCATGTAATTGCTCTATATGTACCTATTGTTGCTATGAGGAACTACCAACTATTCCTGTCAGTGCGGGAGTGTGCTTCCAAGCTCTGTGGCTGACGAAATCCGTGTTGGGGTCCATAGAAGGTGATCCTTTTTTTGGGGGGTTGTATATGAGGGTCCGTTATTCTCGCAATCTCCCGTGTGTCAACCCCCCAAGTTAGGTGGTTCAGGGCTTCGCCAAGTCGCAGGTGTCGGGGCCTCCAGTCGCAGCTGCCCTCTCGCCTTCGCAGCCCACGTGCTCCGTGAGGGGCTCAGTGAGTAACATAAGGGCTCGGAACAATTGCTAGTAGAATTCCCGTATGGTCTCTTGATATTTATACGAAACTAACCCCCCAAAACCCTATTCTAAGCATTAAGGCCCCTAGGAACTCAGGGTGTAGCGGGTATAGGAGGCCTTGGCGCAGGGCTAGGATATTGGGCGTCGTATCCCCTTGCTCCCCATCACGTTCCAGCCATCACGGATCATCGGACGCAGTCCAAGAGGTGTGAGACTGGCACTCCGCCAAAAACTCGATAAACCATGGTCAGCCCCCTCAGTCAGCTGGTTTAGGGTTCAAGGGGTTCAGGGTTCAAGGGGTTTAGGGTTATTTAGGGTTCAAGGGGTTTAGGGTTCAAGGGGTTTAGGGTTCAGGGTTTAGGGTTTAGGGCTCTCCAGAGCTCTGCTCTTCAAGGCTCAGACGCACAGTTTGTGCTGACGGCCCTCGCGTTGGACGCTGAAGCCTTGGCCTACGCTTCAGAGGCTCCCTGGGCTTAGGGTTTAGGGTTGAGCCCTACGAAGCCTGGAAACCCGAAACCCCTGAAAAAACCTAGAGTAGGCCCTTGTTCCCTTTTTTTAGGGTCTAGGTTCCCTTTTGTTATCGGACCCTTGACCCAAAAGGGCACCCTTTTCATTCCCAAACCCTGCAAACCCCAAGCCCTAAACCCCTATTCAGCCCACACCCAGCAGTTTGTGGGAGGGGAGGAGGTTTGTGAGCTAGGGCACACCTATGTATGGGGCCATGCAGAAGCTCTGAGCCCCAGAAGAGTGTTTGGGCTGGTAGGGTTTCGGGTTTAGGGTTTAGGGGTTAGGGTTTAGGGTGTGCCAGATAGAGGGTGCACCGTCCAAGGCCATCATCGTGAGTGGGATGAAATTCCAGACTACCCTGCCACCCTGCGCGGAGACAAAATCCCAAGTAGCATAGAAACATAAAGAGAAACCAAGGAGATTCTCCGAAAGGCTTTGATCAAAATAAGAATGACAACTGGGCCAGGATCTCCGGAACGATGAGGAGTTCGTCCTTGCAGCCGCCTCTCAGTTGCAAGTGGAGACAACTTTGTCGTCACAGGAGACACTTCAGCTTTGTCCGGCATGCCTTCTGGAGCGTTCTTCCGAGACAGGTAGCAGTCAATGGCCTCGCCTTCACGGGTGCTTCCCTATGGCTTCGCGGCCATGCGGACTTTGTGCGACGCGCCCTCCAGGCCCGCTGCCTCCAAGCCCCAAGTTTTGAGCTATTGGGGCGGCCAACTTGCTATTGTCATATTGGTACTATCGTGAACAGCTGAGTCTTGCTATCGGAAGCATCCATTTCCACGAGCCGTCATGCTGCGCAGGTCGACGGTCGTGCCCTCCTCGCCGTCACAGAGCCACTCAGGGTGGACAAGGCTGAGCGGAAGTCGAAGCCCTCAATCGGGCTTACGTTGAAATTAAATATAGCAGAGATTGGTAGGGCATCCAGTTTCTTCTGATTGGAAGGGCGCGCGGTTGTAAGTTTGCTCTTGTGCGTGCAGTTGAGTTCCGCACAAAATCCCGTTCTCTGAATGACAAGGACATAGCCCTCACTGCGGTTACCAGCCGTGGCGATGCGCTGATGTATGCCGCCGACACCTCGCGGGCGCCATGGCTGCTGTGGGAGCAGGGCTTCTCAATCCGACATCCTTTCAACATCCCTAGAAGCTGTTCAGGCCCTAGTTATCACTGAGCCCAGCGCCTTAAGCCAAACCCTAGAATCCTGCGGCCCAGACATTTGGGCAGCGGTTGTCAGCAACTCTATACACACATCCAGGGTGCCTCCCCCCCCCTCCCTCCCCTCCCCTTCGACTGCCTTGAGAACCTTGCAATGCGAGCTACATCTTCAGCCCTCAAGCCCCAAAGCTTCCAAGCTCCCACGCTCCAAACCCTAACCCCAAAACCCTAAACCCGAAACCCAACACCCGAACCCAAAACCCGAACCCTATACCCCAAGTCGCCACTGCACCCCTCACGAAGCCCTTTGTGGAGCAGAGGCGGACCCTGAGATTGTGCTTCGGGCCGTTGAGCGCTGGGCCCCGGCGTGACGACCTCAGCTTGGAGGTTTTGGGAGAGGATGTGGGGCAGCGTATAGGGTTTCGGGTCAGGGTTTCGGGTTTAGGGAGAGGGTGTATCGGGTTCCGTTCTCAGGAGGATCAGCGTTGGCAGTGTTCATTCCGATCATTGTGCACGGGGGTTGCTCTGAATTATGGGGGGCTCTTTCTTGGGGTTTCAAGTTTAAAGCGTGGGCCCATGATCTTGGGCTCGTTTTCACAGATATTTCGAGGAACTTCATACCGTCGATGATTCTCCAGGCCCGTGCATCAGGCTTCCTAATCCCCTAGCAACTCAAGCCCCAAACGCTAAACCTGTTGGTGGGGATAAGGGGGTCTAAATCCCAAACTTGGGATGTTCCCCCCTTATACTATCTCCTCAATACGGATCTCCTCCATACGGATTATAATAGGGGTACTTTTAGCCCTATTAAGGACTCTTCGTATAAAAAAAGAACATGCCAATCCCAAGCCCTCCTCTTTGTCTGTAAAAAATTTGGAGCGTGGACGTAGAGAGGATTTTCCGCTGCTGAGGCTCCGGTTCGCCGCACCGGAGCTTCGTGGAAATCCCGTCGCCTTGGCCTCAGCACCTGCCTTTACCGAATCTGGGGGGTTTGGGGTTTATTGGCGGGCCCGGGTTCCGGGTCTTCTTTCTTTGTTTTGCTCCCTATGTGTGGCTCATGGGCCACTGAGGTTTTCGCTCGGAGCACATCTGGTTAGCCCAAATCAGGTTAGTCTCCACGGGGAGATTTTCTGTTTAAGAAGAAAGCTTTGCTCAGGCTCTGGTAAAGAAATGTGCACTGGATCCAGGTTAATGGCCGCATCGTGCGGAACCGAAACCTTTGAACTATTTGAATGCTATGGTGGTCCCTGACTAGGAACCTTATGTTGCCTCCCTGCCCCTGCCCTCACCTCACTTCCCATGTCCTTCGCAGGGTTTTTGTTGTCAATTTGCCCTCGGGAATCCTTCAGGAAGCTGCCAGAGGGCAGGTATGCAGGCCTATGATACTTAGAGCTTCGGCAGGAGGTTTTAATCTGCATGCTCAGGCCACGAGGCCCAGACGGTTTCCAAAGGCTTGTAGCGTTTGGGGTGTTAGGGGAAGTTCCTGGTTCAGGGTTTGGGGACCCAGCTCACAGGTCGTCCTGACGGCCGTGAGAGCGTGGGGCGTGGCCCTGCAGTACGCACAGCCGCAGGCGCTGCATCGCAGACCCCTCAACGGGAGGTTGTTACTTAACTCTTGGGACTTGCTTCCCTGAACCCCTAAACTCTAGGTTCTCGAGTTTCGGATGGCTTCTCTCTTGAGCTCCTGTGTGAAGTGATTAAGCCCAGAGCTCAAACGTCAGCAAACAAAGGCGGGCAAGGAGGCGCTCACGCCCACAAAATGGCGAGTTGACATGTTCACTTGCTTGAAGGGAGGGTGGAGAACCAAGCGCTGAGCCAGTGACCGCCAAAGCCTCAAACTGTTTGGACCCTTTAGTAGGGAATGAGGGAACTAGGGTCCAAGAAAAAGAAAGAAGAAGAAGAAGAAGAAGAAGAAGAAGAAGAAGAAGAAGAAGAAGAAGAAGAAGAAGAAGAAGAAGAAGAAGAAGAAGAAGAAGAAGAAGAAGAAGAAGAAGAAGAAAACAAATATATATATATATATATATATGTATATGCACACCCTTCAAGGGATTGCAGCATCTGGGGTACCTCATTCCCTCATTCCTTTCTAAGAACCAGCCAGTGGAGGTGAGGTCGAACAAGGAGGTCGTTCTGGAGGTCCCGCAGCAAGCCTCCTGTTCACTTCTCGGCACTCGTGCCTCAGAGACTCACGCTGCGCATCTATAAACCCAAAGCCTGAGCCCTAAGACCGAACCCTAAACCCTAAACCCCAAAACCCTTAAACCCTTAGACCGTTGCCCTGAACCCTAAACCCCAAGCCAAGCATAGCGTCATCAGGCTGTCAGAAACGATGGCCTGGCTTTGGCTCATGCAGCCCCAGAGCTGCGAGATGACAAGGACAAGTCTTGGTGTTTCGGGGTTTTGGGCTTAGGGTTTAGGGCTTGAGGGGCTACCTTAAACTCAAACCCTGACCCCAACCCCCTAACTGGACATTACTCCCAACGAAGGCATCTGATGCCAGAAGCTTGCAGCAACGGAGTCCATCGATGTCGATGTTGAAGCTCAGTGCAGGTGATGCAGGCGTTGTGACTGTTTAATCAGACTTCTGTGCCAAACTCCACAACCCGTGTACCCCCCCCCCCCCCCCGCCCCCCCACAAAAACAAAGCCCTTCGACGATTATCTTTCCGCATTGCTTGGCAACACCACTTCCAGAGAGACCCTGAAGCCTGAACCCTAAACCCTGAACCCTGAACCCTAAACCTGAAACCCTAAACCCTAAACCTTAAACCCTAGGCCCTAGACCCTAAATCGGGGAAACCCTCGAGGAGGTTGTCATGGCAGCGGTGGAGCTTTGGGGCGGCGCCCTCGCAGCTGGGAGCGCATGTAGCCATGCCAAGGCAATGGTCGTCGAATTGAACTTTTATGTGTTAGGGTTTAGGGTTCAGGGTTTAGGGTTTAGGGTTTGGTTTTTTTAGGGTGCTTTGCGAAGCTCATGTCTACATTCTTGGCGCTGAGAATCCTTATTGCTCATGCAGAAGCCTAAGCCCTAAAACCTAAACCGGTTGTGGTTGCCCTTTGTTGTGAGACTACCATGGAGTAAGTCATCTTGATTCAAGGAGAGCGCATCCCAACGTTTGCGAGCGGACAGAGGCACAGAATTCGTGCTCAGGGCTTTTGCAGGGTTGCTGTTTTGGGCTTGCAGGGTTTCACGGTTTAGGGTGGCTCGAACCGCAGCGTCTGGGAATTCTAAGTCGGGAGTTGGGGTTCTTCTCATCTGAGCGGCTTAGATTAAATGAGTAGGTGCGCTGCTCTTGCTCGCTCTTGTTCTTGGATTGTTTCATGGAGTTGGTAGGATTGCTGATGAGGCTTCTGTTGGTCCAGTGCCTTCTGTTCAACCCTTCGCAATGTACTGGTACACTGGTACAAGCAAGTGTGAGCACAGGAACGCAGCTCATCACACAGAGGTTTTGCAGCGAAGACAGAGCTTGCATGCAAGTTCATCATGCAACTTGACGCAGGAATTGCAGAGTAGCGAAGATTCGTTGGGCTTGCAGTTGAATTGGGGCTGTCCCGCTTGTCTATGTCTAGGTTCTGATGCCGGAGCCGATCGCATGCTGTCAGTCGGTGACTGGTTTGAGGCCACTTGGATAGGAAACCATCCTGCCCGCACACGCTGCCGCAGGTGTAGTTCTGAAAGCAGTGCGGCGATGCGGGGTCGCTCTGCGGTATGCCGCCATAGCCTCAGCGGCCATTGCAAGATGCAGACGTGGACATTGCCTTGTACGGAACAATTCAGAGTGGTGCAGCAACAAGGGGTAACTAAGATCTGGGGTTGGCTGCTGCTTGCTTCCCTCCTCCCTTGTTCCCTATAGCAAGCTCAACAGACGCATGAACCCTTAAACCCTAAACACTAAACCCTAAACCCTAAACCCTAAGCCCAAGGATGAGCATTGTTCCCTAAAAGCATGGTCGTGCTGCCCCAAAGAGTGCATCAATACTGCAAGCCCAAGCTGCATTTGGAGCCACGAGGATGAGAGCTTGCAGGCCGACAAGGACAGCGTTCTGGGGGTTTAGGGTTTAGGGTTTTGGTTTTCGGGTCTAGGGTTTAGGGTTTAGGGGGTTAATTGGGGTTTAGGGTTTAGCGGTTAGGGGGTTAATTAGGGTTTAGGGTTTAGGGTTTAGGGAGATGTGGGGACGTTAGCACTGGTCTTCTGCCACCTGCGCTCCTTGATGCCAGACACAAGCGCGCTTCTCGTAAGTAAGACGTAGCTGGGAACAACACGCAAAACCTTAAAACCTTTGGGGTTTACGCTAGGAAGGGAGTCCGAATAGATACCCCAAGTGGTAGGATCACCTTAGAGTAAGGACCCCAATAAGGTACATGTACCCTAATATCGCAGAACCCCACGTGTATTGTGATGGTTCGAGCATGGCCTTCTTCATGGAGACTCCCGGCCCCACCTTGAACTTCGAACGCATGCAGCGTTGGACGTTCAGTAGGCCAACTATCGTTCCTGTGTGGGGCCCCCAAGGCAACCCTCATGTACTTTAAGAGACCCAAAGGCACCAACATTGAGAGAACGGTTTTGTTAGCTGCTATAGGATGAACTTCAGTGCTCGATTGCCCAGAAGAGGGCTTAGGCTGAATTAAGGGTTCAGGGCATGCGCCTTAGACTTCTCGCACCTGCATGATCAGGGAGGGTCATGGCTACTGAGTTTCTACTTTCAACAGCTATCTCAGCAATGGCTGAGAGCTCTGCAGTGCAGGAAGTTGTGCTCACCGCCGTAGCGAACGATGGCGCGGTGCTCGATGTCTGCCCTCGACATGCCACACGCCCACCGCCACAGCCCACAAGCACAAGCCTCCACTGACAAGCCCAAAACCAAAGACCTGCTAACTCCCAAGCCCCTGCCCAAAACCACCCCAACCCCCAACCCCCCAAACCTCTCAAACCCCTTCAAAGACCCCAAACCCCCCCAAACACCCCAAAACCCCCCCCCCCCCAAACCTCCAGAAATTCCCCCAAACCACCCCAAAGCCCCCCAAAGCCCCCAACTCTCACCCAGAGGCCTCGCGCTCTTCCATGCTGGCGCCGAGCTCCGTGGAGATCGGACCGTCGTCGCCAGGGCCGTGAAGAGCCCATGGCCTGCAAGTTTTAGGTTTAGGGTATCAGGATTTAGGGTTTAGGGTTTAGGGTTTAGGGTGGCTAGGCATTCACTGTTCAGGGTTCGGGGGTGCAGGGTTGAGATGTTGCGACCAACATCAGACTTGCTTGGGCCCTGGGGGTTGCCCACAAGGTTGAGTGAACCTGACCAAGTTGTCTGTCCGTTCGGGCTTTTTACTACCAGGGTTGCAGCTGGTTATGTCAAAACCTGAAGGAGGCTGAGGCTGGTTTTGCCTCGGTGGGTGTAGAGTGTAGAGCTTTATTCGCGTTGTTTTCAGTTGATCCTAGTCCATGTGGTGTTTAGACAGATCCTGAAAAGAGAGAGAGAGAGAGAGAGAGAGAGAGAGAGCGAGAGAGCGAGAGAACGAGAGAAAGCGAGAGAGAGAGAGGGAGCGGAGCGCGAGCGAGAGAGGGAGGGAGAGATAGGAAGAAAGAGAGAGAGAGAGAGAGAACAGGTGGGTTTCACTACGAACGGGCAGGACAGCGGGCGGGGTCGCCTTTCCGGTGGCCTCTTCGCTGAGTAGAAGAAGAAGGAAAAGAATGGCCATGCAGCCTTGGAAGTAGTCTAGAGCTAGATGTTTTTGGATGCCTGAGGTCTTCAGGGTTGCCGGAGTCATGATTTTCAGTTGTGACGACGTGAGAGATCACGGTCGCACCATGGACAGCTATGTCAATAGGCACGCCGTGTGCTCATTGCGAAAGATAGATACAGCAGAATGTCTTGCCTAGGTAGCCTAAGCTGAGCTCACAAGCGCAATTGCTCCTTCTCCCTAGTAGGGCCGCAGTAGTCCCAACATTTCCAGGCCACGGATCGTCGCTTGCCGGTGCGGCGCATGAGCTGCGGGAGGACAAGGTGCTTAGTTTGCATGGGAATTTCCAAAAACATGGGGGACGTCCTTATACTTCCCAAGTACAGTACCTCTGGCAGGGACCCCCAGAACAGGTATCCAACCTAAGGCCTAAACCTTTCGGGAAGCCCCCACAGGCGCAGAGATGCGCACCTTGGAACGTTGGATGGTCCTTGTTCTACGGGGATGTCTGAATATCGATAAAACACAAAAGCGGCTACCCCTGCAGATATCCCAAAAGCCGATTATGAACCCAGAACCCTAAACTCGGGCCACGCTATCCCAAGTGCCAGTTCTCTCAGGGCCTTGTCCTCACTGCCGTGGCCAAGCGTGGTGAGGCTCTCCGCTATGCGGCAGAGACGCTGCGAGGCTCCACATGTTACGCTTTGCATGCGACTTTGAGGCATTCTGCTTATCCTCTCAGACACACCTTGTGGTGCTATGTAGTTTACATAGATATACTCTTACTCCCCGAGGGCCGCACTTTCTGTTTTCATAGCTCATATGTATGTATGTATGTATGTATGTATGTATGTATGTATGTATGTATGTATGTATGTATACATGTGTGTATCTATGTATACAATCTCTTTCTCTCTCTCTCTCTATCGAACTTTCTTCGTAATGTTTATATATACACATATACATATGTTTGTACATACATATACACGTACCCCAACCTCTCTAAACCATCCCTGAACTCATTCCGAAGACTTCGAAAATGAGCGATGCTTGGAGGCGACGAAGACGTCGTCCTTTGCGCTGCGAGGCCACTGACGATTTATTTGTCGTTTTTTGGGGTGAGGGCGGGCTTCGGGCTTAGGGGCTTAGGTGCTTAGGGTTTAGGGTTTAGGGTTGTAACCAACGAGGGTGTAGTGTAGTGTGTTGTGGGCCGCAAGACTTTTGCCGCTACCAGTAGCCTTGTCATTGCACAGAATCCTTCGCTGATCAATCCCTAAAGCCTCCCATGACCCGAAGCGCTCGCAGCGCTTCGCCTAGAAGCCACCAAAGCCCTAAACTGGCCCTAAACCCTTTCTCCGAGACCTAACCTGGACAGCCCTAAATCCCTGTACGCCCCTAATTCCCAAAAACCCAAATTCTGAATCCTGAGCCTAAACTTTAAAACCTTCAGGCCCCAAGCTCCAAATCCTACGCCCACAGCACCCCAAAGCCCGAAAACCGACTCCCCAGAACCCTAAACCCCAGAACCGTCAAGCCGAAGCCCCCGAACCCTAAACCCTGAACCCCAGAACCCTAAACCCTAAACCCTAAATCCCAGAACCCTAAACCACAACACATTCTCAGAACTGAGGACATGGGGATCTGCCTTGAGTTGGGCCTCGCCAGCGCTCAGGCGGCGGAAGGCGGCTGGGGGATGCCGTGAGGGTGGGTGGGAGGGTGTGTTTAGGGTTTGGGGTTTAGGTTATGGGTTTAGGGTTAGGGCTTAATGGTTCTGGGCTTTAGGGCTTTAAAGGTTTAAGTGTAGTTCAGGCTGAGCATCTGGGGGGAAGACCCGCCCCAGTTTCGTCAGACCATAAGCACTCATAGGACCTGGGCCCTAAGACCCAGGAGTCATACGTCCCAAAGCCAGAACGCTTAACCCTACAACCCTGCCCTACAGCAATACGCCAAGACCCGGGTGCATACCCGAATACCCCAATACCCGAATACCCTATATACACCCTCAACGGTAGCCGCATTCCCCAGTATCCTTGCCCCCATACCCGAATACAACAATACCCGAATACCCTAATACCCGAATACCTTACACCCTCAACGGTAGCCGCATTCCCCATTACCCCAAAGTTCTACACCATCAGGACTTCCTGTGTCGGATCATGGAGGCCCACTTTGCCACAGAGCATTCGGTGAGTCCAGCAGATACAGGCACCTGCACGGGGGTGGTTCGAAATTAAACAAGACCCTTTGTGGTATTCTAAACTGCTAAGGACTACTAAGGAACAAACGGATCTAGTTTTGACTCAAATCCCATAATCTTCATCAACTCGGTGGTATCTCGGTTGCCGGTTCCGCGTTGACTGGGTGGAGCCGTAGTCATATTGTCAAATCGGAATGGGGTCGGCGGGATATGTTCGACCCAAGAGTGACCAGAAAACAAGGCCTCAAACAAGATTCGTTGATGCTCCTTCTGCAACCCTAAACCCAAAACCTAAACCCTCATCCCTAAACCCTAAACCCTATCCCTAAACCCTAAGACAGCTCTCTCCATGCTGCAGGCTGGCAGAGTCTGCGGCTCTGAGCGAGCAAGCCTAACCCTTAAACCCGAAGCCCGAACCCCCAATGACGATAGCTTGTCTACCACACGCTCCCCGAGCGAGCCGGCATGCAACCAACCCTCTTAGGGGGTTTCTATGATAAGGATATTCAGGATGATACGATTTTTTTGGGGGGGGATGTAAGGGGTGTACTCCCCCTATTTTGGGAAGTACGTTCATCGCTTGTGCTAGCAGCGAACGTGGCTCTACTTGCATCCATTACGCACGCCTCCACACTCAGCAAACACAGCCGTGAGCGCAGGACACTCGCAACGATACCTAGAACTGGGTGCTGGTCCTGTGTGGCTCGGAACAAGCTTGTTGTGCAAACCTCTGTACAGTTGCCGTTTCACTGACCACGGGAAAAGGAGCGCGTCAGCATGCGCGATGACTGTATACCAAGTTCTCGGAGCCAGCCGCCCATCAACCGATTATTCCTTTTGTTCCCCTGGACTCGCCTCTCTGTCTCCCCGAAATCTCACAGGAATGGCGAATATTAGTAAATTAGTATACCCAAAATGGACGAGGGTGCCGCCAACACACCATTCGTAACATCCCCTCGACATCAGATTCGTAGTGGTGCGCAGGGGTTCTTCATTGTCGCACACCTTTCCTCCACCTAGGAAGGTTGCGAGGAGCTGCAGCCCTCGGTTGCTGAGACACTTAGGTAGGCCTTGGGGATATTTAGTATCTTCCCTTATTGGGTTTAAGGGGATCATATGTAGGAATTATCTTTTCAGAGGGTTTCAAAGGGCCATCCTAGGACAATTGCTGCTGCTCTGGCTTTCTATGGATGAACTGAATCGTTAGTCCAATGATTCGTGTTCTGGTCGCGACGGGGGGGGTATCACGCGACATCCCACGTAAGCACTCCACTCAGACTCCTTGCACCCCAAGGTCAGACCATGCCAAAGCAGGCTTTCCACTCGGTGGTGTATTTATTGCATCATAGGCACATCACGCTGCTGTTTCACCGAAAGCCATGGCGCCGTCCATGGAGGTGTGGCGGTGTGATGCTCTACGTGTTTGGGTCTGCCATGCGGAAGCAGGGCACATGAACACAGCCCTGCCTGGATATCACTACGCATCGAGGGCTAGAGTGGCTCTGAAGAATCGAACTTGGTGCTCTCGCAATGACATACAATAACCCTAAACTTCCGGAACGCAAAGCTTAACTTGGGCGCCTGGCATGTGTCAGGATGACATGGGAGGCAGCCTTTTCGAGGCCGGGGGGAAGCTGGTGGAAGGGATTAGGGTTGGGGTTTTGGGGCTTTCTTTTTGCATACATCCACAAAAAGAAAAACGAAAAACAACAAGCACACTTCAGGTGGACTTACCACATATCAGGGGCCATGCCAATTTTTTGGGTACGGTTAAGGGGAGGGTTCAATCAGATGTAGGAAGGCAGGAATCACACTTTGCCGAAGCCTGCCCTCAAGCCCGTCCGTTGGGAACATAGTGGGGGGAGGCCCTTTAGGGTTTAGGGTTTAGGGTTTAGGGTTTAGGGTTTAGGGTCTTAACCAAACAACCGAGAACATGCAGGATGCCAGGACATTGTCTCAGATGAAGCGGAGCCGCATCGATCTTACTCGGCGGTGGCTTGGACCCAATGGAGCGATGAAGTCCTGAATGACAACGGTTTCTTCTCAGTACATTTATTGGTCGTCTTGTTCTTGTTGTTGGTGTTGAGTGCTTAAGCATCGCCCGCAGTGTGTCAACGGCAGGGTTTAGCTACTAGATGCAGCAGAATCATGAGCACTAAGGTAGTAAGAGAAATCCTTCTTCTGAGGGGCCCCACCTAGCTAGAGGAGACCGGCACGGGGTCGAACGTGCCTTCTACCGCGTGCATCCAATGCCAGGGTACTCTAAACCTTAAACCCTTGATCCGAAACCCTAAACCCTAAACCCCAAACCCCAAACCCTAAGCCCTAAATGTCAGGTACGTCTTCCTGTGCCCAACAGCTCTTAGCAAGCACTTCGAGGCTGGCTAAGGACCAAGGGTTGTTGGCGCAGGGTTTAGGGTTTAGGGTTTAGGGAAAAGTCTCCATGTACCCCTCACCCCGCCACGACACACAAACCGCCTCCCAAATCCCACGCCGAAATCCCAAACACAATCCAAAGCCAAAGCACCTCCCAACACGGCACAGCACAAAATAGAATCCGAAGCACCGTCCTTACCCCAGACCGCGCACTCAACACCCCCCTACGCTTTTACACCATTTCTCAACCCACCTAATAAAGCAACCATTCGAAAACACAAAAGCACCAAAACACAAAGCACCCCCCAAAATCTACACAGTAATCCAGAACATAATCCACGTGCACTCCATTGGCCTCCGAAACTCCCTTTTCCAGCGCACGCACGCGAGAGGCGCTGCCGCTGGCTGCGAAGGAGTCGTCGCTTATGGTGTTTCGATGCGCGAGGAGCTTTGTGGGGCGCTCAGCCTGGGCTGGAAGAAGAGTGAAAGGATTCAAGAAATGGTTTAGGCCGGTTCAGGGCTTAGGTTTAGGACCCCGACCCCTCAACCCTGTCCCGAAGCCTGCTATCGCTGCCGAGTGCCCTTGCGTTGCCCACCCCTAGAAAATCCCGCAAGAGTCCGCCGAGTATCCCTGAGTACCGGGAATACTACTACGAGCAGGCACAGCAATCAAACCCTAAACCCTACACCCTAAGCCCTAAACCCTAAACCCTAAGCAATCATGATAACAACAGTATGAACCAAAGGGGATTGTCAACCATAAGCAATGGATGGCAAAACTTGTCGGATGCCAGGTGTTCAAAGACCCGCCTTCTGCACAGTCCTGAGATCGTGGTGGCTTTGGGCTTTGCCTGAGCTTCTGGGTTTTCTTGATCTGAGGGCCTGACTAGCACCAACCCAAGCCGCTGTGGCACCTCTTTGAGCAACCGATTTGAGTGTAAGGTTTAGGGTCAATCAAAGAGCCGCTGTGGCACCTCTTGAACAACCGATTTTGGCCGTCAAAGGTTTCCGCGTCAGAGGAATTCGAAGGGGCACCTATGAATCTCTACTGAAGCGTCATGTGGTCACTCCTCTAAATTCTGGTCGCTTTTGGGGTTGCTGCGATAAGGCGGCCCCCCTCATGTTTAGGGTACCCAAAATAGGGGCCGTAATTTGAGGTCCGCCGCTCGCGACTGCGGGCTCGCGTGGAGTGCGGTAGTCATGCGGGGGGCCTCGGCGCGCTAGAGGGTTAGAACTGGGGATGTTCCCCCTTATACTAAAAGTCCTGAATAATTAGGGAGTACAGTAGCGCCTATGTTTGGAACATCCCAAGTTAGAACTCAAGATGCTTTCTGCTTGGCCGAGCCTGAAACCTGAACCCTACCAGTAGCACCCCGAACCTCTCTCACTAAGTCCTGAACGTTGAGCCAAACATCCGCACAGTTGGAGAGCGAAGATTTCGCCCCGATAATGAATCCCTCGGACTCCTTGCCCGAATCCCGTAAAACCGGAAAGCCCATCAGAAGCGACTCCCTCACACCCTGAGTCCTCAAATGCCCATGCACCCTGCTGAGCTCCGAAACCCTGAAGCCCTGAATCCCTGAAACCCTGAACCCCTGAAACCCTGAAACCCTGAAACCCTGAAACCGAACCCTAAATAAACCCTAAACCCAAGACCCTAAACCCTAACCCCCCCCGCCCGATTCGCCAATCTCAAAGGCCAAGCCGATCTCTGCTCCGAAGTCCGGCTTGGCAGCGCCAGGGGCTCGCCCGAAGCTGCGATCGCTCGAACGTCGCGACCCTTTTGTGGGGACCCCTATAGGCCCTATAGGCTACGGCACCATTACAGCCGGTTATATGTATATGTGTGTATATATATATATAATGTAAGTAAATAAATAAATACACAAATAAACATAAATCAAATATATATATATATATATATATATACATGCATATATACAAAGAGAGTGGAGGGTCTGGAGGCAACCCGACTAAGCCACGAACCCATAAAACCCATAGCTGGAGACACAGGTGCTTGGCCCCGCAGGTTTATACTCATATCCATTACTATTGTATAGTCACATGGTTACATAGTATGGTATAAAATTAGTCTTCTACATGTATAAGAACATACAATCTAAGAGAATATGTCGAAATACTACCGATGCTAGTGTGTTCTACATGATAGCGGCGATAGCAGACAGTTGTATATACAGATATTTCATAGATTGTATCAAGATATAGTAGTATAGCATCACCCGGTGCACGTGCAGAAAAATCCCACCGAGGCTGTATCGGTCTGAGTTCTCAGACGAGTTCCTCCAGTGGGCGCGACTCTTACCAGTCGTAGCACGAGCAGCTCAAGGTCCCTAAACCCCCAAGCCCCCAAACCCTAAACCCCTAAGCCCCTAAACCCCCCAAACTTTCAACCCTAAACCCTATACCCTAAGCCCTAAACCCTGAACCCTAACCTCTGCCCCCTAAACCCTAAACCTCTGAACCCAAACCCTAGGAGTTTAAGCTCACTGGCATCGGCCTGCTAGCTCAGGCCTGCCGAAGTCCTGGGTTGGGTCGGCTGGGGCTTAGGATTCTTATGGGGTTTAGGGCTGAGGGTTGGGATGTTCCCCCTGAACAGGGATGAATAATAGGGAGTACGATAATCCCTTTTTCAGGACTGCCAGTATAAGGGGGAACATCCCGAGATGAGGGTCGAGGGTTGAGGGTTGAGGGTTGAGGGTTGAGGGTTTATGGGGCTCAGGGCAACAAGAATCCGTCCCAAGCAACTGGGCCCAGAGGCGGGAAAGGGTGGGAAAGCCTCAGCCCAAGGTCCTGGCCAAGGAGAAAGAGGGCTGCGTCTTCTGGTACAAGCCAGATCAGGCTGGGCGGTGAGGTTCTGGGAATTTGTGGCTACGGAGGCAAGCTCGGATGTTTCTTTCGGGTTCCATTTGGGAGTGCAAACTGCTGAAGGACATTGATCTCGGCTGCACTGCTCACGACACCTTTTGTAACTGGTCTTTCGGGTGAGGATGTTGCACTTTGGCGACTTGACGAAGTCCCCTGTGGCTAGCATCTCTCAATGTAGAGGGATGCCTCGCCCTTTCCTTCTAAATGCTAAGTATGCCGATGTCTGTGGCACGTCCCCGAACTCCATCCCTTCGGATGCCCATCCCTGAGCGGAACCTTGAAGCACAGCAGGATCTCGATAAGATGTCGAGCTTCTTTGAAGAGAAGGTCGATCCGCTGGATGATCAGCCCTATAGGCCTGGTGCCGCATGAGGGTCCTCAAGGCTCTCCACAGTGGCTAAGACATAAACTGAAGAAGCCTTGCAAGCCTTGCAAGCTCCATCCTGTCCAAGATGGAAGCAAACCACGGTTCTTGCCCGCCACTGTTGGAGGATAGCCTCACTTTGAAACATGCCCTGCTCAGAGTTCAATGACAAGGATTGCTGTACTCATTGCAGGGAGTTAAGTTGGAAGGATGGGGATTGAACATGGCCGGCTTTTTCCTTGACCCCTGGGCCTGAAAGACCCATCCCCAAGACCCTGAACCCGGCACTACTTGGTCACTTCTCTACATGATGGTCCTTTTCGGGTGTTCGAAAAGTCGGGGCCGCCGGTAAGAAGGACTCCAAAACGGACCATCTTTCGAAAAGTGGAGTGGCCGCTTAAATTAACACTAATCCCTAAACCCTAAACCCTAAACCCTAAAGGACAAAAACCCGAAACCCTAAACTGCTTGGATGCAAAGCATGGACTGCCGGAATCCCTTTGCGGAGGCCTCTGCTCTTAGATGCCATGTGGTGGCGCGTCCGCTTTGACCGCACCAGCGCAAGGCTTCCTGCAAAGGGCGTTTAAGGTTTACTCTCTTTTGAGGCAAGGCTGCATCCCCATCGTTTCCCAAAACCCTAGACCCTAGACCCTAGGCCCTAGACCCTAAGCCCTAAGCCCTAAGCCCTAAGCCCTAAACCCTAAACCCTAAACCTTGTGACTTGTCTCTCTTCTTCGCCTCGCAGCTCATTGCGGTCATCATGCCGCTTCGACGTCCCAACCCCAACACCAAGTGTTCCCACAGAGCCCCAAAAGGGGTTTAGGGTTTAGGGTTTCGGGTTTCGGGTTTCGGGTTTAGACCCCGGCTCCGATTTTCAGCCGCCCTGGACCCATCCCAAGAAGGTCTCGACTTTCCAGAAGACCCTCAACCCATCCAAAACCCGGCCAACATCGTCTGAGACAAAAGAAAACGGTTTCGGGTTTAGAGTTTAGGGCTCTAAGCCCGAAACCCCCCAAGCTCTTCACCCGGCTTGAAGGTATGTGGGCAACCCACGGGGTATTCTTGCAGCTATTGCAGCCACCTGCCTTAAGTGGGTCTGGGGGGATTTGGTGGTATTTGGGGCATTGGGGTCTAGAGCTTCTAATGTTTATAGGGTTTGGGTAGAGTTTAGTGTATTTAGGATTTATGGTTTGGGGCATTTGGGACCCAGCATCCTACGTGCTGGCAAGAAGCCATCAGGGTTGGGTGACGGATGTTGAAAGGTTTGGCATCGCGCCTGAGTGCACGAGTTTTCAGGGTAACCACTTCAGCGCAACAACAGCGCGTCGTGCGTCGTCCGATGCATGAATAACCATGCCCCAAACGCAGGTTGGGATGTGCAGCTCTCTATTTTGTGGGTCCCTGGTGCAGTACGGTGCCGTACCCTAGGAGTCGTCTTCCGTTACCCAGAGCCTTGGGTTTGGTTCAATGCGAGGTGCAGGCTTGGGGGGCCCCAAACTCCTTCAACCCGAAACCCACAGGATAACCCGACTCCTGGAGCCTCTACTGTTGGGTCAGAAGAGATTTTTTGGGGCAGAGAGTTTTGGGCATCTCCCAAAGTAAGGGATACCAGACCAGAGGTGGTTCTGTCCCCCCCCCCCAAAATGCTTTAATCCTTCTTCTGGGGAAATCCTAAGCCCCAAACTCTAAACCTGAAAACCCTAAAAGGGTCCCCCCCCAAATTTGGGTAACCTCATCTTTGAGCCCCTGTGTCACATGAGGCCTTCCAGCATGGCCTGGGCCAGGAGAGAGATTTGGACCTTCCATCGTTGCAGGAGAGGGTTTAGGGTTTTAGGGTTTGGGGTTTAGGGTTCACGCTAGAGCCCCCCAAGCTTCTCCTATCAAGCACGGTGTGGTGGGAGCTGCGTCTGGGGAGATGTTGGGTGGCTTCAGCTACACAGTGGCACTTCCCGACCCTTGGCCCGCAAACCCTACCTTGAGAACCCATAACCTCTTAGTAAAAAAACCCTCATAGGCCTTAAACCCCAAACCCCAAACCCCCAAACCCCCAAACCCCAAAACCCCAAAACCCCAAACCCCAAAACCCTAAACCCTAAACCCTAAACCCCAAAACCCCAAACCCTAAACCCAAAGTTTGTGTTCTTAGGGTACACCCTTAGATCCCTGGCAGGAGCTGATCTTTCAGAGCAACCCAACCTTGGAGCCGGTGGTGAAATGGCCCCATGCGCCTTCGATGCGCCGCTTCGGCTGCAAGACCCGCGCATTCGCGCGCTGGGGGGTTTAGGTGGGGATTCAAGTGGGGGTTTAGGGGGGGTTTTAGCGGGGTTTGGGGCTTCGGGGGGCGGGGGAGGGGTGGGGCGGGTTTAGGGGGTGTAGGGTGTAGGGGTTAAGGGTTTAAGGGGTTTAGGGGTTAGGGGTTTAAGGTTTAGGGAAACATTTGGCAGTCCCTGCAGTTTCTAGCCTTGAAGATGCAGCACAGAAGCGAGAAGCCCTAAGAACCCTCGGGCCCTTATGAATATGTCCCAAAAAAGGGGCACCCCTTTGATACCCCCAAATAGAACAGAATCCCCTTAAAGGGACCCCCAGAAAGGGTATCCCTTATTTTCGGAAGCCCCCCTATGGTTGGACCCCAGGTTTCTTGCCCGCCCGGGTGGAGGAGAGCCCACAGGACTGGGGGGGCAAAGGGTCACTGGGTGAGTGGAAGGAAGTTTGGGGTTTCTTTGTGTTAGATTCCCAGAAGCTGCAGTCAGGACATTCACAATCTGGGGGTTTATAGGCTTTAGGGTTTAGGGTCTTAATAGTTTAAGGCAGCGCCCCGTAGCCTCGGCCGTAGCATGTCTCTATAGTTCGGTTGGACGACTTCATGGGCCGTCAAGTTAGCGATTGCATGGAGAGATTCACGTGCTTCAGAGCAAACGGGTGGACTGCATTCCATCTCTTTTTCTGCCAAGTCCCAGCTGCTCATCGCGCAGTATAGAGAGACCCAAACTCAGCAAGCCCTAAACAGGAACCCGTATCAGTTTCCTCACTGCACCTTGGCTGGTGGAAACCCCTGTGCCAGTACAAGGGCTACATTGAGGGCAATCCAAGGCCCGGCGCCCGAGAAGTTTCGCGTTTCTACACTCAGGGACTTGCTTTTTTGGGGGCTTTCGGTGCCTTGGAAGCCTGCTTTTCAGAGACGGGGCATACCCCTTGGAATGCAAGCGACCCAGCGACACACAGATCCCCGCACTCTGCTCCTGCCACTGTGACCACCTGCTCGAGGCGACCAGGCCTCCCTGGTGAAGCGGATCCTCGGCGAAATCTTTCATGTTGTGGGGCAGCGGAGCAGGATCCTCCAAAGCTTGGGGCTACAGGCGTAAGAAGTACCCCAGGACGTTTTTAAATTGTCTACCAAAGGCTACGAAATGCATTGTTCGTTTCAAGACTTCACCCCTCCGTTCGGCTTCTGCTCTGGTCAGGAAGCATGCAGTCCAGAACCGCGGAAGCCCCCAAGTCCCACACATTTTGACTTTTGACTCAAGCGCTCAAGCACTTGAGCATGCAAACGTTCTGCCCCCAAATCCTAGGTACTGGAGCGCCTCCAGAAATGGCCAGACCGGCCAAGGGCACGCCAGCGCCCCAGTTGCTGCCCTCAACAAGGGCATTTTCATGAAGCAACGCCCACATCACGGGGCGTGGCCTTGAGGGAAACCCGATCCGGGGCGGCACGCAGCTGTTTCTCAAGAGATCTGCTGTGATTCCCTCCCCCACCCCAAGGGGGTGTGAGACATCGTGTGTCTTGCAAGGTCTGGATAACCTGCATCATCACTGGCAGGCTTGGATGTCAAGCTCACAGGGCTCGTGCACGACAGCTGTAAGTTTCCAGTTTGGTCTGTTCAAGTTCTCTTTCGTTTACATCAAAAAGTGGTTGAACACACTCGGAGGTTCAAGAGATGTCTACGAGCCGGCAGAGCGTCTTCTCCGTGGGTGGTAGCTTGGCCACCACGTCTTCCATGCTGTACTGCGGACAGGAATATGTTTGCAGTTTGTAATGGTGGTAAGATGTGGCAAGAGAGCTGTTCCTAGCCGCCATTCCCGGTGGTGCTGCTGCTGTTGGAGTCGGTAGTGGCAGTGCCTGGCTAGCATGAGTATGCTCGGAATTGTTGAAGCAATCTGCAGGATCAAAGAGATTGAAGCCTCTCAGGCAGTGCCGTTCTGCGCGCCTCCTCCGCAAACGCAACTTCGAGGTCGTGCTGAGGCGCACGGGCTACGAATCCCTTGGAAATCGCTGAGCCCGGAGCCGAACCTTTAGGGGGGGGGGGGGGGGGGGGAAGACTCGGGCAGGGTAGTCAACTCAGAGGTTCGATGGCTTGGAAGGTTCCCTACAAGGACATGAATGTCATCATTGCTTGCAGACGCTGCGTGGTCTGAAAACGTGGGGCCATGCTCTTTCCGCTAGCCTCGGCTTCCTCGACCATTCCATAGGGTTTAGGGTTGGGATTAGGCCCATGTGTCGAAGACTGCGAAGGGCAACTCATTGGAAGGGCAACGCGCTGCTTTGCTTCACATCCTTTCGTGCTAATGGTCAAGGCAGCTGCACCATTTTCAACCCAGCGAAGACCGCTGTAGTTCGGTCCACCACGAGGTGTGGACGATGTCCCGGACCAGGCCATACTGCATGTGGCCCAAAAGAGGAGTTTAGAGTTAGGATTTAGGGTTTAGGGTTTAGGGTTCAGGGACAGAAGAGGTTCAAGAGTCAGCCCTTCGCCCTCTGCGTGCGTTTGCTCTCCAGCGTCATCAAGATTGCAGACCCCTCCCTCCGACGTACGGTAAAGCAGCCTTGGCATTTCACAGCTCATGCTACTGTGAGATTTCTGTGCGTGCTTTCAGATTCGGTCATTAGTGACGCAGAGCTTCCGACATAGGATCCTGAGTGGTGATCGCACGTGATGCCGGGACACTGGAACTGGCGACTGCCTGGCTGAACAGTGTTTGGTAGCCGGTAGCATGAATCCCCCCCCCAAAACTGCTAGCGCTGAGACTTGAACGCCCTGCCTAAACCAAACCGCGTGGTGTTCGGGCCCAGGGTGCACGGTTTGGGTGTTTAAGGGTTCTCCAACAATCATCACGAGACCCACACGCCAACCCCCAACCCCCAACCCCCAACCCCCAACCCCCAACCCCAAACCCTAAACCCTAAACCCTAAGCCCTAAGCCCTAAGCCCTAAGCCCTAAGCCCTAAGCCCTAAACCCTAAACCCTAAACCCTGTACCTGCATGGCGACACTGGCACTGAGGGATCCGATCCAAAGGCCCGTGAGGTGGGTGTTTACGAAAATGAGGGACCCCTATGTTAGACCCCAAATGGTAGCATTCCCTTATAATAAGGACTGGGAAACCTGCAGCTGGCTTCGGAGCTTCAAGTGGCATAGCAGATTGTGTTTATGGGTTGCTTGATTCTAGGGTCCTAGGGTCCTACACCAGAGTCTCCTTAGAAGCAGTTTCTGTTTGAATTGACCTGCCTCATAAGGGCCACCCCCCCCCCCCCCCCCCCCCCCCCAAAGGTTCTAGAGGCTCTGAAGTACCCAAAAACCCAAACCCCAAACCCTAAACCGAAGCCCCAAAACCCTGCAAACTCTCAAACCCTAAGCCCCCAAACCCTACACCCCAAACTCCCAACCGTAAGCCCTCCACAGCAGCAGGTGGCTGTTGCACTCTCGTGGCGGCGAGTGGCGATGAGTTGTCGCCATGACCAGCTTTGGGAGTTAGGGTTCGGGGTTTTCAGGAGTTTTTGGGTTTAGGGTTTAGAGTTTAGGGTTTAGGGTTTAGGTTTAGGGTTTCGGGGTTCAGGAGTTCAGGGACCGGTTTGTGTTGGGGGAATCAACTAGAGCTTGATACCTGGATCTATTTTTTGGGGGCGGCAATCTCGGAATGAGGCAGTCAGATGCTGCAGGACTAACCCGCACAGCTTGTCCTAGGTGCTGACATAGAAGTCAGTCAACACACTGGCCTGCCACTTTGACTTTCAGGGCCTAAACCCAAGCAATCACTCGATGCCTAAACCCTGAACCCTAAACCCTAAACCCTATAACCAAAAGCCCTTGAAGCAACCAGGAAGCCGCGGAAACAGAAAGCAATCCTGGGCCAGTTTTTCTTCTGCGGCGAGTGCCTTCCCCAGTCGACCCAGTTAGGGTTTTGGCGGGAGTACCAAGAAGAGATTGGGGTTGGGGTTTAGGGTTTAGGGTTGACAAGGGTTTAGGGTTTAGGGCCAAGCTCCGAAGGTGCAGGCTACAAGCCCGAAGCACGGTGTCCTCTGCGGAGGTATGTAAAATCGGCTTGGCTGGTTTGGGCTCCGGCTGGCTTCGTTTTGAGTAGTGTTTGGGTGGCCTTGGGGTGGGCATGTCTACTACCGCGCTCTTACCAGCGCGCGACCTTGCCAAGCGCGCCCCTTAGCCCTAAACCCTTAGAACCCCAAACCCTAGATCAGCTCACACCAGGCTTGGTGGACAACCCGACTCTCCCAGAGACGACAAGGCCCAGTCTGTCCATCCAAGGAAGGGTTTAAATGGTTTAAAGGGTTTGAAGGGTTTAAAGGGTTTAAAGGGTTTAAAGGCATGGCGTTAAGGGTTTGAAGGGTTTAATTGGCTTAAGGGTTTTAAGGGTTCAAAAGGTTTGAAGGATGTGAAGGGTTTATATTTTATGGGCTTTAAGGGTGAGAAGGGTTTAGTATTTAACGGGTCTGTCGTTTAGGGACTTCAGGTTCGGGCTGGGGGTAGGGGATTCAAGCTTGAGGGCTTCCAAGAAAGCCACTGATCACATGGATCACATGGTGTCAACGCAGCCTTCAACCCCAAACCCCACGCGCGCTTTGTCCTGATCGATCAAACCCTAAACCCGAAACCCTAAACCCGAAACCCTAAACCCTAAACCCAAAACCCTAAACCCTAAACCCAACCCTAAACCCTAAACCCTAAACCCTAAACCCTAAACCCTAAACCCTAAACCCTAAACCCTAAACCCTAAACCCTGTGGGTGGCTACGTAACTCTGAAGTAGTGTCCAACCCGGGATCAAATGCGGCAGCTTCAGGCAATGCAGATGTTCTCTACCAAGTGCGAGCTTGGTTTAGGGTTTTGGGATATTTAGGGTGTAGGGTTCAGGGTTTAGGGTTTTGGGTTTAGGGTTTAGGGTTTAGAGTCTTTGCCTAAACCCCGGACCTTGAAACTGGAAAGGTTAGGCTGCCGCCGCTGGCCCACCTGGAGCGGCAACTACAGGCTGGGCTGGTGCTTCCCATTGCCCGCAAAATATAGGAGCCCCCTAAACCCTAAACCCTAAACCCTAAACCCTACACCCTAAACCCTAAACCCTAAACCCTAAACCCTAAACCCCGAAACCCTGAACCCTGAACCCTAAACCCCCTAAACCCTTAACAGGCATGCAAGGTTGGGTGGCCCAATGACCTTTTTGTACATCTCTTGCAGCCTCGGAGCGCCTGTCTCTGGTTCAGGAGCAGGTCGACGCCAAGAGGCCGCGGCCTAAGGGTTGCTTCCCGAAACCCTAAACCCTAAATCCTAAATCCTAAACCCTAAACCCTAAACCCTGAGCCAGGAGAGGTTTTAAGGGTTGCTCTGGTTGGTTTCAGGGCTTGGTTTAGGGTTCATAGTCGGTGTTTGTCAATGATAGGACTTTTTGGGGGTTGGAGTCGGATTTGGTTAATGATTGTTAATTGTAGGGCCTTTAGGGTTTAATCTCGGGTTTATTGGGCTCTAGGCCGTCTAGGGTTGGGGTTTTCGATCCTTTTCGAACCCACCCACCATGCAAAAGCTCTCAAAGCTGCTCTCCTTGCCGACAAGTCCGGCACGCCCCCTCCCAAAACGCAGTGAGGCCCTAAGGCCCCCAAGACTTCTACTGCTTGAAGCGTCGAAACTACCACGCCCTAAGGCCAGCAAACGGCAACGCCAAGGCTGATCCTGCCGCAGCGGGTGATCGGGTGTGAGAAGCCCTAAACCCTAAACCCTAAACCCTAAGCCCCTCTAAACCAGGTTCACCAGGGCCCTTCTTTCTGCATTGATTTGACTCGTAGTTCCTTTCTTGGCTGCGTTGTAGTTCTGATGCCCCTAACCCACGAACTCCGCAACCACCCCTGAAGCCCTCAACGAGGCCCTTCTAACATCTCAACCCTAAACCCGACTTCAATGCCTCAGACAGCCGCAGAAACACCCTTCAAACCCCAAGCCCCTTAACCTTGAACCCGTTACATGGTCCCTGAATATGGTCCCTTCACTTCTTTGAAAGGTTCTGAAGTATGGGCCCTTGGGTATACAAGGGGTCCCCGTTTCCAGGCCCATGTTCAGAGACCATGATGTAACTAGGAAGACCCATCCTAAACGTTAAGCCGTAAGCCCTACAAACCTCTAAACCTGATGAGCCCGACACTCAGCCCTAAGATTATATATATATGTATATATATATATATGGTCACACCCCCCCCCCCATGATCCATGTGTATCCTTTTCTTGCTTGTCCTTCTGCACCTGTGCTTATTTGCACATATGGTTGAAGTGAAAAAACACCGGTATTTACGATACTTTCGCGTCTTGCCATGTCTGAAGCTACAACTTGCTATTGATTATCTACACTTTTAAACAACAGAAATCTACAAACAGAATCCGTTTCTGGATTTGGTTTTGTGTGGTTTGCTAATCCCTGTTATTCACTCCATAGTAGCTTCCAATATACACCTTCTTGAACTTCAACAATATTCATTGATTAGATAAATATTACCTTATAAACCATTGTATAATGCATGAACATAAAAGAAGAGATGAAGGGGTTTCAAATAAAGCACCTAACACAAGAAGCAGACTACATAATGAAGTTAGAGACGAATTCGCAAAGACAGAGACATTTTTAACGGACACGCAAGGACTTAAATTAGCGTATGAGAATCCTGACGGGATATATCAAAAATGGTTCTATTTTATACATTGCTGGGACTAAAAGCTGTAGAGATGTTTATGGTGATTGAAACCTTCCTTTATATAAGACGCAACTGACTCAGTGTTATAAAGACGTAGATAAGTTCATTCAAGATGGTTCTATTGAAATAGACGGTTAAAGAAAAGAAGAAACTGGAATTTCTGGTATTGTAAGTCACAGTTTAGGTTCAGCATCGGGACAACAAATAAACAATGATTATGGGAATGTATTCAGAAGTCGTAGCTATGGTTCTCCTTATGTATCAGGACAACGACCAGAAGACACTGGGACAAAACATATGAATACGGAAAGTAGAAGACCCCGTTAGTATGTTTGAAAAAGGAAGTATAACATCAAAGAAATCAACATTAGACCCTCTACAAAAACATCCTTATGAAGATATAGGCAATATTCAAAACAAAGCAGGACATCTACCTATAACCGAAGAAGAGTTTTTAACAACAGTTTGATGCCATAATCATTTCATAAGAAAGCAACAACATACGAACAAATAGAGACATCGAAGATAGAGAAGCAATTTAAACAACATGCTTACGAAGAGATAAGAAAGTTAGTTGAGAATAATTAAGTAGATGAAGCAGTTAAGCAGGTGAAAGGTAGGAAGAAGAATAATAGTAAGACACGTCATATAGTTTTGAATTTCTTGATTGAATACAAGTTGAAGGTATGTATATGTAATCAAATTATCTATGCTTTTTATATATCATGGAAACTTTTGGTCCCGCAGATATCCTCATTGATAGTTTAAGTTTTCTTTGACACAAAGGTAGTTCTTATGTTAATTGTCAAGGGTTTAAGACCAAAACGATTGTTGGATTTAAACCACTGCGTGGCCTCTTCTCACAAGTTATATATTTGCCGTCAAAAAATATGGGGAACTTACCAATTGAAATAGAATTGGTAACTAATGCTACTAATTTTATCAATTACCGCAGTCAGAATATCAAGAGATTTCGGGAAAACTCGAGCCGGCTCGAATTTTCCGAAAAATCTCCAGGCACCAGGTCACCACAACTCGAGCAGGCTCGAATTTTCCAAAAAAAACCTACATTCTGTCATCTATGAGACCTTGGGGTCACACAGCCATGGTTTCAGCATATTTTTTAGAAAATTCGAGCCGGCTCGAATTTTCCGAAAATTCTTGAAGCTCCAGGTCTCGAAAACTCGAGCAGGCTCGAATTTTCCAAAAAAAACCTAAATTATGTCATCTATGAGGCCTTGGGGTCACACAGCTATGGTTTCAGCATTTTTTTAGAAAACTCGAGCCGGCTCGAATTTTCCGAAAATTCTTGAAGCTCCAGGTCTCGAAAACTCGAGCAGGCTCGAATTTTCCAAAAAAAACCGAACTTTCAGGATCTACCGGGCTGCTGGAGCCATAGATCCTGAAATTTAGGTTTTTTTTGGAAAATTCGAGCCTGGTCGTGTTTCGGCAATCTACTGTGTCAGTTTTTTTTTGGAAAATTCGAGCCGGCTCGAATTTTCCTAAAATTCTTGAAGCTTTAGGTCCCAGAAACTCGAGCAGGCTCGAATTTTCCAAAAAAAAACCGAACTTTCAGGATCTACCGGGCTGCTGGAGCCATAGATCCTGAAATTTAGGTTTTTTTTTTGAAAATTCGAGCCTGGTGGTGTTTCGGCAATCTACTGTGTCAGTTTTTTTTTGGAAAATTCGAGCCGGCTCGAATTTTCCTAAAATTCTTGAAGCTTTAGGTCCCAGAAACTCGAGCAGGCTCGAATTTTCCAAAAAAAAACCGAACTTTCAGGATCTACCGGGCTGCTGGAGCCATAGATCCTGAAATTTAGGTTTTTTTTTGAAAATTCGAGCCTGGTCGTGTTTCGGCAATCTACTGTGTCAGGTTTTTTTGGAAAATTCGAGCCGGCTCGAATTTTCCGAAAATTCTTGAAGCTCCAGGTCTCGAAAACTCGAGCAGGCTCGAATTTTCCAAAAAAAACCAAACTTTCAGGATCTACCGGGCTGCTGGAGCCATAGATCCTGAAATTTAGGTTTTTTTGGAAAATTCGAGCCTGGTCGTGTTTCGGCAATCTACTGTGTCAGTTTTTTTTGGAAAATTCGGGCCGGCTCGAATTTTCCGAAAATTCTTGAAGCTCCAGGTCTCGAAAACTCGAGCAGGCTCGAATTTTCCAAAAAAAAACCGAACTTTCAGGATCTACCGGGCTGCTGGAGCCATAGATCCTGAAATTTAGGTTTTTTTTGGAAAATTCGAGCCTGGTGGTGTTTCGGCAATCTACTGTGTCAGTTTTTTTTGGAAAATTCGAGCCGGCTCGAATTTTCCTAAAATTCTTGAAGCTTTAGGTCCCAGAAACTCGAGCAGGCTCGAATTTTCCAAAAAAACCGAACTTTCAGGATCTACCGGGCTGCTGGAGCCATAGATCCTGAAATTTAGGTTTTTTTTGGAAAATTCGAGCCTGGTCGTGTTTCGGCAATCTACTGTGTCAGTTTTTTTTGGAAAATTCGAGCCGGCTCGAGTTTTTTCTAAAAAAGCATGAATTTTTCGGGTGTTTTTCTACCTTGTTGATGTAAATGACCTGCCTGACTTGAAATGATATAGGTTTTTATCGACCCTGTCGGTGTTTTTGTCGCTAGCTCATAGCCCCCTCTCCTCCCAAGATCCATCTGTTTCGAAGCAGAAACGTGGATCATGGGGGGGGGCGTGAGCATATATATATATACATGTATGTGTACATATGTGTGTATTTATCTGTCTACAGGCACTTTACGTCTTAACTCCTACTAAGAATCAGCAAGTTATGCTCAGAAGTAGTGGAGAAGCGGAGCAGGGCGCACTGCCGCTGCCGGCCTTGCTGGGTCCGCCTCCAAAGGAGGAGGCTCCTTGGGGTTTAGGTTTAGGGTTTAGGGTTTAGGGTTTAGGGTCTAGGTCCTTCTTCCCTTAGGCCTTCAGGGGCTTGAGATATGGTTTTTTGTAGGGCTTAGGTTTAGGGTTGCACCCGAGTTTTTGTCTCCCGTGTCTTCGTTACGCATGGCGTTTCGCACCGTGTGCTTTGGGAAGGAGGAAGCGTTAAATGCGGGAGGGTTGCTGGCTGCGGGAGTCTCGCCACTTGACCTTCAGGTTTGGAATGACCGGGCAATTTGGAAAGTTCAGGCAGTCTCGGGCAGTCTGGAACACCGATTGCAGGCCCTGCCTGGCGGCAATGGACGTAGAAATTGGTTTCAGCCACTGAAACCCTAAACCCTAAACCCTAAACCCTAAACCCTAAACCCTAAACCCTAAACCCTAAACCCTAAACCCTAAACCCTAAACCCTAAACCCTAAACCCTAAACCCTAAACCCTAAACCCTAAACCCTAAACCCTAAACCCTAAACCCTAAACCCTAAACCCTAAACCCTAAACCCTAAACCCTAACCCTCATAATGATTTCACCTATCAAGCAGCTACACGAAGCCAGGACTCGAGCAAGCTACGGAAATGCCCTCCGAAGGAGCCAGCCAGGGAAGGGATTTGAGTTGGGTAAGGGAGGGGACGGTTTAGGGTTTAGGGTTTAGGGTTTAGGGTTTAGGGTTTAGGGCTTAGGGCTTAGGGCTTAGGGCTTAGGGCTTAGGGCTTAGGGCTTAGGGCTTACGATTGGTTTTTGCAAGGTTGTCTTGTCTTCTTGGGTTGTGTGCAGTGAGTGATCAGGACCGGGTACATTACGGTGCTAGGCTAGGCTTTCTTACAGAGGCTTACAAAGTCTCACTGGGCGCAGCGATTGTGTGTGTTTTGGGGCAATGGGCTTTCAACTAGCTGCCATGGCCAAAGCCTGGAACTCACTGAGACTGGCTAGTCCATGATTTCAGGCCTAAGGCTAGCAACCTCATGTGACTTGGAACCAGCTGATGGGCGGGTCTGGAACGCAGCAAGGGCACAGACGTAGACAGAGGACTTCCGTTTCTTCATGATAGTAGCAGTACCGGAGTGTGCGTTCAGCATGGCCAGGGCATGCCGACAACCCGTATAGGCACAAGGCGTGGTATGCCCATGCTGCTGTGAGGCAAAAGCATTGCCCACGGTCCTTCCGCGGATTGTCGCAAAGGACGAGACCTCCAAGCCTCTTAGGCGCGAGAGCGTGCGTTGCGACAGAGCGTTCTACTGCACGAGCCTGGAGCGCCACTTGATGTTTGGTTCCCGGCTGTGTGCAGGGAAGAAGCGGCCAAGGATGCTGGGCACCAGAAGGAGGAGTTGATGATGTGAAGAATGCAAGTCAGTTTTTCCCCACCCTCGGTGCGGGGTTGTTAGATTTTACACTCAATTCTGCTCCTCGCCCGGAACTCTTCTCCTCGCCGGTATACTCCTCGCTCATCCCTGGAGTGCCCAAGAGTGCCTGGAGTACCCAACCGAAGAGTGTCCCGGGAGTGCCTAGCCCAGAGTGTCCCTGAAGTGCCCACCCTAGAGTGTCCTGGAGTTCCCAACCCAATAGTGTCCTGGGGTGCTCAGCCCCAGAGTGTCCCTGGAGTGCCAGCCCCAGAGTGTCCCTGGAGTGCCCAACCCCTGGAGTGCCCAACACCAGAGAACTGTATCTCTACCCAGAGAGGGTGGGGATGTTCGAAGTAAAATAATTTTGTATGAAGAGACCGAGCCAGCGAAAATTATTGTGGACTTTCCAGCATCCATTCCAAGTCTACCGCTCTTTGGAAACAGAGTTGAGCTGGAAGCCACGACACCAGGTGTGCAAGCCTGATAGCTATGTACAGTATGTTCATGTGGCAAGCAGATCCCGCGACAACCAACGCTGAAACTTGTAGCCGGCGCGCTGTGAGGAAGCACGAAGAGGTGACCCTCGTCGAGGGGCTGCAGTGAAAGAGGCATCGTGATCACGTGGCTGTGGCCGAAGTCCGTCTTAAGAGTCAGCAGCTCGAAGCAAGATTAACCCCGTGCATCCTTGCCTGATCTTACTCCCTTCCTGCCACTTGCGCCCATCTGACGATGTACACAGAGACAGGTGAAGCGAGCGAAGTGAGTGCAGCAGCATGAGCTGGGGAACTTCGACCACAAGTTAAGACTAACATGGTCCTACTAGACGTAGGTCTGCTAGGATCCCAAGAACCCTGAATCCATGCGTCAAGCATCCTTGGTCTGTGGCCGGTTTGCGTCCTGGCGTGGGGCGAGTCGGCGGAAAAGAAAGTGAGCCATGGTGAAGCGAACACCGTCGAAATCGAGCCGCACTCGAGCGCCCAGCTGGCAAAAGGACCTCTCCATCATCAAACGCCTGAGGGCGAAAGGAGACGCTCCCGTTGATTTCATCGGATGCTGGCCTGATTTGGTGGACGTTCAACCCGCTCGCAATGTCACCGGGGGGGAATGTGAACAGCCACCTAAGCATTTTTCAGTAAGGATGCCATATCCTCGGTAGGATAAGGGAGACCCTTAAACGGGAACCCTGCTTAACCCTCTTCTGGCTCGCTTAAACAGGGACCTTGTTAGAGAGGGTCTATATCCCCAAGGGTCCCCCAGATCCTAGCCGCTACCTTGCCCACCAAGGATGTGAACGCCTGGCCGACGCGAAGGCTTCCAAAAAGACCTATGAATGGCAACTAGGTAGGCCGTTGGGACGGTTTATGTTTTCCCTTATTGGGTTTAAGAGGGTCATATTTAGGAATGATATATATATATATATATTATATTCCTTATGGGGTTGAAGAGGATCATGTTTCGGAATATTTTATGTTTTCCATTTTTGGGGTTTAAGAGGATCATGATTATAGGGTTTAAGAGGATCATATTTATAGGAATATCTTTCAGCAGGTTTTTTAGGGGCCATCCTAGGCAATGCCTGGTGGCTGCCATGCTGTCTTCGCAGACCCGAGACCAAGCCACCGCTGCGGCCATGGGAGCTGCCGGATTGCGGTTCAGGACGTGCAACGGTAGCGTAGAGAGTGTAATACATATATATATATATATGTGTATATTCTATATATATATATATATGTATAGATGTCTGTCTGTATAACTTTATATGTATGTATATATATATATATATGCAGAATCGTATAATATGTATGTAGATGTCTGTCTGTATTACTTTTTACATGTATGTATATATATATATATATGCAGAATCGTATAATATGTATGTACCTATATATACACACATACATTGTGGCAGGGTCTTCTCTAATTTTAACGCTACGCGACCCGCCTCGGCCAGGCCCAGCGCATCCGCGTGAGCATGGTGATTCCGCAGCGCCCAAGTCGCTGGACCCCAAGCAATAAGGGTTGGGTTTAGGGTTTAGGGTTCCGGGTTTATGGTTTATGGTTTGGGGTTTGGGGTTGAGGGTTAGTTTAGGATTGAGGGCTTAGGGCTCAAGGTTCACCCTTTGGGGTTTAGGGTTTTTTTGGGTTTAGGGTTCAAGAGACGGTTCGGCTTGGATTGATCGTAGAGTTGAGCCAGGCCCCTCAGGGGGGGGGGGGGGGGGGGGGGGGGGGGGGGGGGGGGGGGGGGGGGGGGGGGGGGGGGGGGGGGGGGGAGTGCTTCGGGCTTAAGGTTTAAGGTTTCAGGTTTAGGGTATAGGTTCAAGCTTAGACTCTTCGGCTCGTGTAATGGCTCCCCGGCCGTGCTCACACCAGTTGAGCCTCGAAAACCCGCTCAGCTTTGGGTGGGGTAAAGGGTGTGGGGGGAGGGGGGGAAAAGGGGGGGTTGGGGGGGAAAAGGGGGGGCTCTGGTCCTGGCGAACCGTCCGCTTGCGGACCCGGTTTACCAGGGGGGGGGTACCCATTTGAGGCAAAAAAAGGGGTCCGAAACATGGTTTGGGTGTGGGGGGAGGATTTCGGGGGGTGCCTGTTCTCACAACCAAAACACCTCCGGCCCGAGGCCTCGGCGGACTTAGCAACTTGTGCCGGCAACTTGCGCTGCGAAGAGTCCTACCCCCAGCCAGAGTTTAAGCTTGCCATAACTCTAACCCCTAAACACCGCCTTAACTCCTTCAACCTCCTGCAACCTGCACCACCCGAAACCCTAAACCCTAAACCCAACAAAAAGCCCTAAACCCTAAACCCTAGACCCTAGACCCTAAACCCTAAACCCTAAAACCTAAACCCTCCACCGCCCAGGTTTTGCACAAGCACGGCAACAGGGTGGAGAACATCGCCGCCACGACCGAGCCGAAGCTGGCGAAGCTGATCAGCGCGGTTGGCTTCCACAATGTGAAGGCTTTCGGATGTCCTGCTAGGGTTTAGGGTTCAGGGTTTAGGGTTGAGGGTTTAGGGTTTATAGGGTTTAGGGCGACTTAAGGATCTTAAGAAGCTTAGGGTGTAGGACTTGAGGACGTGTGTAGCATGTAAGGTTTAGGGCGCAGGGTCCATGTGAAGGCTAAGACGCTGAAGGCTGCGGCGAAGGTCTGCCTGAGAGATCACAAGGGGCGGATTCCCCAAACGATGGATGGACTTCTCTCTTTGCCGGGCATTGGCCCCAAGATGGCACACTTGGTGATGCACAGTGCATTCAACCGCCCCACAGGCATTTGTGTGGATACCCACGTGCATCGCATCGCCAACAAGCTCCGGTGGGTGAAGAGCAGCACTCCCGAACAGACGCGGAAGAGCTTGGAAGCTTTGCTTCCCAAGAAGGAGTGGGCAGGGATCAACGTCTTGCTTGTCGGACACTTGGACATGCTTTCGGACATTTTTGGATGCCCAGTGCCAGGCCAACCATTCAGGTTGGGATGCTTAGTGCTTATAGGAACTTCGTATGTCCAGCATGATTGCTGTGATTGGCCGAGGACTCGGGCAGATGCAACAGCAAGCTGCCGCTCAGCTACTCACGAGGGCCCTTAGCGTTCGCTGCAGGCTGGAGGCCGTGCGCCTCCTGCAACGGATCGGCATGTCTCTGTATGCTGGCCAGAATGTGGCCTTGGACAAGCTCGCGGCGGGAGACAAGCGCTTGCGGCTTGTGAAAAGACCCGTGGGAGCGAACCGTCCACGGGAGAGCTACTTCTACTTCATGTCAGCCCCCAAAGACATAAACGGGAAATCCAAGCCCTAAGCCCGAAACCCCGAGAGTGATAGCATCAGCACATGAACGACGCTGCGCACCACCGCGCCGCACAGGAACTCCACAGGGCGCCAAATGCGAAGGAGCCGGGCAGAAAGTCGACGTCCACAAGCCAGGCAGATTACGGGATATTACGGGTTCTAAGCTGGGCAAGCTTACTTTAAGTTTCGGGTGCCTTCGGAAGCAAAGTCTACCCCCTTATACTATCAGTCCTTGATGGGGATTGTAATACTAGAATCCCTATTAAGGACTGTTAGTATAAGGGGGTGAACATCCATCCCAATCTACAGCTGAATTCAAGCCGAAACCTCGCCCCCTCAGGGGGGGCTCTATAGATGTGTCCGAATCATTCCTCGGAGCAACTCGAATCTTCTTCTGTCCGGTTGCAGGGTTTGGGCCCGGTTATTGTAGGCCCTAAGCCCTAAACCCTAAAACCCCAACCCTACTTCAAACCTGCAGGCCCGGAGGGTTGTGCAGCTGGGCAAAGGAGCAAGGCACACGCACGTCAACGAACACAACTCGTTGGTACTGTAGCAGCTCGAATGGTGAAATGAGCCAGGCACAGAGCAATAGGGCCAGCAACAGGGACTGCGAAGGATTCCCGATTTGATTCATGAATGTAATCGCGAAAACAGTTAAAGTAGTGACAGAAAATACAACCAAATGTCAAAATAAAGATAGTAACATAATGGAATGGCAGAATATAGAATAGTCGAATATTGGAATAATCTAATACCCGAATACCAGAATCACAGAAGAATTGAAGAGCAAAATCCCATAACTACAGAAGAACATAACATAGATACGGAATATGCGAAAAACACAAGAATAGTAGAACAATAGAAAAGTGCATATATATATATATATATGTGTACGTATATATGTATGTATATACATATACGTCTTGTAATGGCATTCGAATAAACTAATCGAGTGTTTCAATAACGTGATACTGAAATAATCTATTACTACATTTTTCAGAATCAGCGATCTAACAATATGGGGGTTTATATTCTTGGGTACCTTATGAGGTCCTGATTATGAGGGGATCCTACTATTTGGGGGTCTATATTCGGGCCCCCTATGTTCGTAAACCCCCCCATATGTGCGTAATAGAGGGGTCGGAAGAATTACTATGAATATTCCTTTAGGGTACCTTTGTAATTATCTACAGGCCTTGCGAAACGGGCCGGCCTGGCCGTCTGAAAGCTGAAACTCGGGTTTGGGTTTAGGGGTTGGAAAAATAAGAAGAAGAGAAAGAAGAAGAATAAAAAAAGAAGAAAAAGAAGAAGAAAAGAAAGAAGAAGAAGAATAAGAGTAAGAAGAGAAATAAGAAGAAAAAATAAGAAGAAAAGAAAGAATAAGACAAAGAAGAAGAAGAAGAGGTAGAAGAAAAGAAAGAATAATAAATAGAAGAAGAAGAAAAGAAGAGAACTAATAATAACAAGAAGAAAGGGTAAAGGAATAAAAAGAAGAAGAGAAAGAAGAAGAAGAAGAAGAAGAAGAAGAAGAAGAAGAAGAAGAAGAAGAAGAAGAAACAGAATAATAATAACATAAAGAAGAAAAAGAAGAAAAGAAAAGAAAGAAGAATGACAAGACGAAAGGGTAAAGGAAGAAAAAGAAGAAGAGAAAGAAGAATAAGAAATAAAGAAGAATAAACAGAAGAAGAAGAAAACAAAGAAGAATGAAAAGAAGAAGAAGAAAAGAAAGAACAAAAGGAATAATAAGAAAATAAAGAAGAATAATCAGAAGAATAATAAAGGAAAGAAGAAGAAACAGGAGAAGAATAATTCAAAGAATGAAGAATAACAAGAGGAAGAAAAATAAGAATACTAAGAAGAGAAAGAAGAAGACAAAGAATAACAAAAAGAAGAAGACAAGTAAGAAAAACAAAGAATAATAAAACAAATGAACAGGAAGCAGAAGAGAAGAAAGAACAGGAAGCGACAGCCGAGACCCTATATATAATCCTCTGCGTGCGCGTGCGCGGCGCGTGGCGCGTGCGCGTGCGCGTGCGCGTAGCGCGTACGCGCGCGCATGCTGCGCGTGCACGTGCGCGCGCGCATGCGTGCGCGTGACCGTGCACGTGCACGTGCGCGTCGCGCGCAACAGCATCAGTTGCATCCGCGGCGTGGGGGTCCCCCCCCCCCACCCCCACCGCTGTGAGGACGCGTCGAGAGTACTATTATTGGGATTTAGGGTTTAGGGTTTAGGGTTTAGGGTTTAGGGTTTAGGGTTTAGGGTTTAGGGTTCAGGTTTATGTTCAATGCCTCCTCAATTTTGCAGCAGTCCTGCGCCAGGCATCAGAGCGGGTGCCCCTGGACAAGCGGAGGCCCAGCACCCGTTTGCCTGTTTGCGCGTTGAAAGAATGGAGGCAATGAGGGTTTAGGGTTTAGGGTTTAGGGTTTAGGGTTTAGGGTTTAGGGTTTAGGGTTTAGGGTTTAGGGTGGTCCTGGCCGGTGCTTGAATACTTTCCGCGGGCAGTGGCTTTCGATTGTTTATTCAAGTAGACAGGTGTGGCGGATTCTTCGCTGTTGGCTATGGCAGTAGATTTGCCCTGTGCATCCAAGGTGTCGTCCTCCCGCAACATGTCCCCTCCATCCACCCCTCACCGTTGCGGATCACGAACTTGGTACTCCATGAGAATGCTGTTTAATGGTGCTGACAAGCTGTGCTGATGGCCCTTGGCGCAAAGCAGGTTCACCGCATCAGGTAGCCCTACCCAAAAGCTGCTGAAGTGCAATTGGAGCAGCTTGCACACCGTTGGCCGGGTGTGGGGCACACTGCGTGGTTTTGGGCAAGAGCCGTCGTCTGATGGTGATGCCTCGGGGTCCTTTCTCGGCCAACGTGCCACGCACTTTGTGCATATGACAGTGGGGCAATGCGCTAACGTGCCCACTGGGGGTCCCTGCCGCAAGGCTTTGGAGCCGTGTCGGCTCGCAGTGTCGTCAAGGGGAGGCCGGCTAGAGCAGGCAAGGGCTCACATCTGCGTCATCATTGCCGACATGTTGTGTACCCCCTTGAATTTTCTGAAAGGCCGTACTGATGTGGCACTTGGCGCAAAGCAGGTTCACCGCATCAGGTACCTTGCCCTACCCAAAAGCTGCTGAAGTGCAATTGGAGCAGCTTGCACACCGTTGGCCGGGTGTGGGGCACACTGCGTGGTTTTGGGCAAGAGCCGTCGTCTGATGGTGATGCCTCGGGGTCCTTTCTCGGCCAACGTGCCACGCACTTTGTGCATATGACAGTGGGGCAATGCGCTAACGTGCCCACTGGGGGTCCCTGCCGCAAGGCTTTGGAGCTGCCAGAGCGGCTTACACTGCAAGCTTCAATGCGTGTCGGCTCGCAGTGTCGTCAAGGGGAGGCCGGCTAGAGCAGGCAAGGGCTCACATCTGCGTCATCATTGCCGACATGTTGTGTACCCCCTTGAATTTTCTGAAAGGCCGTACTGATGTGGCACTTGGCGCAAAGCAGGTTCACCGCATCAGGTACCTTGCCCTACCCAAAAGCTGCTGAAGTGCAATTGGAGCAGCTTGCACACCGTTGGCCGGGTGTGGGGCACACTGCGTGGTTTTGGGCAAAAACGTCTGTGCAGGAGAGATCTCTGGCCTGACAGTGACGCCTCGGGGTCCTTTCTCGGCCAACGTGCCACGCACTTTGCGCATATGACAGTGGGACGATGCGCTAATGTGCCCACTGGGGGTCCCTGCCGCAAGGCTTTGGAGCCGTGTCGGCTCGCAGTGTCGTCAAGGGGAGGCCGGCTAGAGCAGGCAAGGGCTCACATCTGCGTCACCATTGCCGACATGTTGTGTACCCCCTTGAATTTCTGAAAGGCCGTACTGATGTGGCACTTGGCGCAAAGCAGGTTCACCGCAGGTACCTTGCCCTACCCAAAAGCTGCTGAAGTGCAATTGGAGCAGCTTGCGCACCGTTGGCCGGGTGTGGGGCACACTGCGTGGTTTTGGGCAAAACCGTCTGTGCAGGAGAGATCTCTGGCCTGACAGTGACGCCTCGGGGTCCTTTCTCGGCCAACGTGCCACGCACTTTGCGCATATGACAGTGGGACGATGCGCTAATGTGCCCACTGGGGGTCCCTGCCGCAAGGCTTTGGAGCCGTGTCGGCTCGCAGTGTCGTCAAGGGGAGGCCGGCTAGAGCAGGCAAGGGCTCACATCTGCGTCACCATTGCCGACATGTTGTGTACCCCCTTGAATTTTCTGAAAGGCCGTACTGATGTGGCACTTGGCGCAAAGCAGGTTCACCGCAGGTACCTTGCCCTACCCAAAAGCTGCTGAAGTGCAATTGGAGCAGCTTGCGCACCGTTGGCCGGGTGTGGGGCACACTGCGTGGTTTTGGGCAAAACCGTCTGTGCAGGAGAGATCTCTGGCCTGACAGTGACGCCTCGGGGTCCTTTCTCGGCCAACGTGCCACGCACTTTGCGCATATGACAGTGGGACGATGCGCTAATGTGCCCACTGGGGGTCCCTGCCGCAAGGCTTTGGAGCCGTGTCGGCTCGCAGTGTCGTCAAGGGGAGGCCGGCTAGAGCAGGCAAGGAATCGGAATCACATGTGCGTTTGAGAGTCCGTTTTTTGCGTGAGTGGGAGGTTTCCTATTCCAGACTGTTGGTCACCTGTCCACCTGTCTGCCGAAGTCAGGGTACAGGCTAGCTGCCGGCTAGCTGCTAGGTATGAGGGGCTCTGTGCAGCCCTGTGTGTGCCATGTGCTGGTGAGTCATGTCTAACACCCTACACTTAAATCCTAACATGACGCCCTCGATCTCAAAAAGGCCCAAACAAGACTCCTGGGTGCTTTGCTTTCCAAGGTCTGGCCGGGAAGCTTCCACTTCGGCAGCTGGCTCCGAGACTGCAATTTAAAGTAGCACCGTTCTTGGGGTTTAGGGGTTTCGGGGTTTAGGGGTTTAGGGGTTTAAGGGCTTTAAATTTAGGGGTTTAGGGTTTTCATCTGGCCCTAGTACAAGTCGTAGAGATGAAGGCGAAGGCGAAAGACGACCGTGTCATCAACAAGTCTCTGCACAACACTGCCCTTGTCTACGTCGGGTGCATGCTCCATGCCACAATGTCTCCACGGAGTGCCCCCCCAAAAACTGCATGTAGGCCTTAGCTTAGAAGAGTTCTGCAAGCATCCTGAACATGCCGACATGCCGAGAACTTCCAGGATTTAGGGTTTAGGGTTTAGGGGTTAGGGATTCAAAGACAAGCGGGGTTGATGGTGGCTCAGCATGCACCCATGCCCCCTTGCTGCCAAAGACAAAGGCTGCACCTCCGCGACCGGGCCTGCTTCAACCAGGAGGGTCCGAACTTGTCGGGTCGGAAGGCTCTTGCAATGCAGTATCGGCGTCACTGTCGAAAGGTTCCCGTGCAGACTGTACATGAATCCGGGCACGCGTTAAAAGGGACCATCGTTCTGACCCCCCCCCCCCTCCGCCCCGCCATGTGGACACTTCTCGAAACTATGGTCGTAGCTAGGGGTTGCTATGATCAGGCGGCCACGAATATTTGTAGGCACCCAAAGAGTGACCTGATGTTCTGATGAGCTCACCATATGGCAAGTGCCGGTCAACCAGGCAGGCGTCTGCTCCTGCGCTGGAGGCGCGGCAGCCTGGTTTTACTCGGCAGACAGCTCTGGGATTCGCGAGGGGGAAATTTCCCTCGTCAGGAGAAGCTGAAGAGGGCCAAAGCAACAGCAAGGGCCAGAGCCAAGGCCGCCTGAGTTGGGACAAGGAAGGTGTCAGGTAGCACGCAGCCCCTATAAAACCCTAAACCCCCCAAGTTACCCCTTGTAGGGTTCCTGGTGGGGGGCACGCAGCTACGCCATCCCAGACCCCACTACTTGTTGCATTCGTATACCCAGATTCAGATGCTTTCGCGAAATATCACTTCTGAGTGATCCTTCGTCCTGGAGTTATCGAAGTTTACAGATGCTTAGAGTCTCGGCCAGCAGGCATCCATGAGCAAGTGGTTTTGCGCTTTGCCCTGAGGCACATGCAACGCCAGAGGCAGGCAAGCGGACTGCCAAGGCCCTCTCCCGCAGACGAGCATGGGATTGGGAATAAAGTTGGGGGTGTTTCGTGCAATTCCACCTGTAGTTTGCTCGCAAAAAAAGGTTTCATAAGGATTTCATATACTAGGGGGGTCATGGGATGCCGGGTAGCATCCTAGAAAGAGCCTCAGCAATGCATGGGACTTGCTGAGAGAGGCGAAAGCTGCCTCCGCGAAGGCCAGCCCCTGCATTCAGCACGACAAAACTTGGGAGAAAAGGTTTCAGGGGTTTAGGGTTTCGGGTTTGGGTTTAGGGTTCAGGGTTTCAGGGCTTCGGGTTTAGGGTTTAGGGTTAAGGGTTCACGGTTTCAGGGCTTAGGGTTTAGGGTTTAGGGTTTAGGGCTTAACCTCATGTTACGGAGCCACTCAGCCCTCGCTTGACATGAAACAGGGTTTATATTACTGTTTACTGTTGGTGAGTGTATGTACTGGGTGTCCTTTTGGGGGTACAAGAAATATAAGCCCTACGTGACATGCGCCATGCACTTTTGGCTTGTCCCCCATCGAGCCCTCATGAAGCAAAACCAACCCAAATACGGGACCTGGAACGACCCCTCTCCCCCCCCCCCCCCCTGTTTCCCGTTTCTTGTGGGGTGAGTGCTGTCGTGGCGAGGCCCTCTAGGCAACATGCGATATCATTCCAGAGGTCATCCGGGAGGCAAATCTGAGCCAAATCGCTCGTCAAATCCTGGGGTCCTAGGTCGCTCGTTGGAGGCTTCCTCAGCCAAGGTAGTGGGAACAAAACTGAAGAGCCAAGACTGTGTCTCCATGCCGATGTGTATCCAGGAGAAGGAAAACGCGGCTGCTGGCGCAGCTCAGGCTAGTTTCATCTTTAACGCCTGGCTATTTGGGAGACAACACGAGTCAGTGAATTCTGAATGTACTGTAGGCTAGGGCTTTCTTTTACGGCGAGAGAGCGGTTGAAGGGACTCAGTTGCCACCTTAGCCTCAACATCCTTGGTTGCAGTGGAAGGCCCTTAGCCCGCCGGAGGAGGCAGCTGGGAAGGAGCAGGCGAGTGCCACTGGTTTTGAGTCGAGTGGCCAAGACTGTGTCTCCATGCCGATGTGTATCCAGGAGAAGGAAAGCGCGGCTGCTGGCGCAGCTCAGGCTAGTTTTGTCTTTAACGCCTGGCTATTGGGGAGAAAACACGAGTCAGTGAATGTACTGTAGGCTGGGGCTTTCTTTTATGGCGAGACAGCGGTTGAAGGAACTCAGTTACCACCTTAACCTCAACATCCTTGGTTGCAGTGGAAGGCCCTTAGCCCGCCGGAGGTGGCAGCTGGGAAGGAGCAGGCGAGTGCCACTGGTTTTGAGTCGAGTGGCCAAGACTGTGTCTCCATGCCGATGTGTATCCAGGAGAAGGAAAGCGCGGCTGCTGGCGCAGCTCAGGCTAGTTTTGTCTTTAACGCCTGGCTATTGGGGAGAAAACACGAGTCAGTGAATGTACTGTAGGCTAGGGCTTTCTTATTTGGTGAGGCAGCGGTTGAAGGAACTCAGTTACCACCTTAACCTCAACATCCTTGGTTGCAGTGGAAGGCCCTTAGCCCGCCGGAGGAGGCAGCTGGGAAGGAGCAGGCGAGTGCCACTGGTTCTTAGTCGAGTGGCCAAGACTGTGTCTCCATGCCGATGTGTATCCAGGAGAAGGAAATCGCGGCTGCTGGCGCAGCTCAGGCTAGTTTCATCTTTAACGCCTGGCTATTTGGGAGAAAACACGAGTCAGTGAATGTACTGTAGGCTAGGGCTTTCTTTAATGGCGAGACAGCGGCTGAAGGAACTCAGTTACCACCTTAACCTCAACATCCTTGGTTGCAGTGGAAGGCCCTTAGCCCGCCGGCGGAGGCAGCTGTGAAGGAGCAGGCGAGTGCCACTGGTTTTGAGGCGAGTGGCCAAGACTGTGTCTCCATGCCGATGTGTATCCAGGAGAAGGAAAGCGCGGCTGCTTGCGCAGCTCAGGCTAGTTTTGTCTTTAACGCCTGGCTATTTGGGAGCAAACACGAGTCACTGAATGTACTGCAGGCTAGGACTTTCTTTAATGGCGAGACAGCGGTTGAAGGAACTCAGCTACCACCTTAACCTCAACATCCTTGGTTGCAGTGGAAGGCCCTTAGCCCGCCGGAGGAGGCAGCTGGGAAGGAGCAGGCGAGTGCCACTGGTTTTGAGTCGAGTGGCCAAGACTGTGTCTCCATGCCGATGTGTATCCAGGAGAAGGAAAGCGCGGCTGCTGGCGCAGCTCAGGCTAGTTTCATCTTTAACGCCTGGCTATTTGGGAGACAACACGAGTCAGTGAATTCTGAATGTACTGTAGGCCAGGGCTTTCTTTTATGGCGAGACAGCTGTTGAAGGAACTCAGTTACCACCTTAACCTCAACATCCTTGGTTGCAGTGGAAGGCCCTTAGCCCGCCGGAGGAGGCAGCTGGGAAGGAGCAGGCGAGTGCCACTGGTTTTGAGGCGAGTGGCCAAGACTGTGTCTCCATGCCGATGTGTATCCAGGAGAAGGAAAGCGCGGCTGCTGGCGCAGCTCAGGCTAGTTTTGTCTTTAACGCCTGGCTATTGGGGAGAAAACACGAGTCAGTGAATGTACTGTAGGCTAGGGCTTTCTTATTTGGTGAGGCAGCGGTTGAAGGTACTCAGTTACCACCTTAACCTCAACATCCTTGGTTGCAGTGGAAGGCCCTTAGCCCGCCGGCGGAGGCAGCTGTGAAGGAGCAGGCGAGTGCCACTGGTTTTGAGTCGAGTGGCCAGGACTGTGTCTCCATGCCGATGTGTATCCAGGAGAAGGAAAGCGCGGCTGCTGGCGCAGCTCAGGCTAGTTTCATCTTTAACGCCTGGCTATTTGGGAGAAAGCACGAGTCAGTGAATGTACTGTAGGCTAGGGCTTTCTTATATGGTGAGGCAGCGGTTGAAGGAACTCAGTTCCCACTAACATCATTGGTTGCAGTGGAAGGCCCTTAGCCCGCCGGAGGAGGCAGCTGCGAAGGAGCAGGCGAGTGCCACTGGTTTTGAGTCGAGTGGCCAGGACTGTGTCTCCATGCCGATGTGTATCCAGGAGAAGGAAAGCGCGGCTGCTGGCGCAGCTCAGGCTAGTTTCATCTTTAACGCCTGGCTATTTGGGAGAAAGCACGAGTCAGTGAATGTACTGTAGGCTAGGGCTTTCTTATATGGTGAAGCAGCGGTTGAAGGAACTCAGTTCCCACTAACATCATTGGTTGCAGTGGAAGGCCCTTAGCCCGCCGGAGGAGGCAGCTGCGAAGGAGCAGGCGAGTGCCACTGGTTTTGAGTCGAGTGGCCAAGACTGTGTCTCCATGCCGATGTGTATCCAGGAGAAGGAAAGCGCGGCTGCTGGCGCAGCTCAGGCTAGTTTTATCTTTAACGCCTGGCTATTGGGGAGAAAACACGAGTCAGTGAATGTACTGTAGGCTAGGGCTTTCTTATTTGGTGAGGCAGCGGTTGAAGGAACTCAGTTACCACTAACATCATTGGTTGCAGTGGAAGGCCCTTAGCCCGCCGGAGGAGGCAGCTGGGAAGGAGCAGGCGAGTGCCACTGGTTTTGAGTCGAGTGGCCAAGACTGTGTCTCCATGCCGATGTGTATCCAGGAGAAGGAAAGCGCGGCTGCTGGCGCAGCTCAGGCTAGTTTCATCTTTAACGCACTGGCTATTTGGGAGAAAACACGAGTCAGTGAATGTGCTGTAGGCTAGGGCTTTCTTTTATGGCGAGACAGCGGAAGGAACTCAGTTACCACCTTAACCTCAACATCCTTGGTTGCAGTGGAAGGCCCTTAGCGCGCCGGAGGAGGCAGCTGGGAAGGAGCAGGCGAGTGCCACTCGTTTGGAGTCGAAGAGCCAAGACTCTGGTACAATGGTCGGCGTGTGCTAGTGCTAGTGTCCGGGAGAAGAAGGAAAGCATTTCGGTGACCCGTACCGTGTGCAAAGCGAGAAGGTCGGGCAAATTCTGCGTTCTTTGCGACTCAGAAGTAGGGACGATGGGTTGGCATATGAGCAGGGCCTTTGGCATGTCCCTTGCTCTCAACTGTTATCATTTCGTCCTGGCAGTGCATACGACACATCGCACATTTTGCATTACATAGATCATATTCAACTATACAAAAGAGTATGAAGATCGTAATATAGACAGTGCTGGCAGAAGGGGGGCTTTAGGGGTATACTTCGGGGTCCAGGACTTAGGGCTTCAGGCGTTTCGCCTCCGGGTTTATAAGGTCACTTCTCGACATCATGGTTGAGGCTTTTTCGGGTTCAGGGTTTAGGGTTCAGCTCCAAACAGACCCCAATCTTCAGAGGCGAGAACACAGTTTGTACGCTACGGTTTTCAATGCAGTCCCCCTGACACGTGGAGGCAAGCGACACCGCCGACGCCGCAACCAAGGCCAGACATGGGCGTCCTTTGAAAAACGTCTACGGTTTTGTGCTGGTTCGGGGTCAGGGCTGCAGTCTGGGGTTGTGGTACTCGTATCCAGTTCCAACATGATGCTTGGGCATAGACTTTGGGCAGTTTTGAAGCCCACCTCGCGCAGACCTCGCGCACGCTCGCGCCTGTTCTGGATCCCCTTTCAACACCTAAGTCCCAAACGTTCGGCTGGAGTTGGGGGAGCTGGAAGGGTCCAAGGATGGGTACCTCCGACTGTTGGGATACCTTAAAACTCGCCCCCTTCCTCGAGATGGGTCTAGGTTTAGGGAGGGCAGCTCTGGAAGGGTTCAGTACGACTGATGGCTAGGATGCTTCCCCCTGCATGGGCCTAAAACATGCGTCCTTGCAGCTTGGCTGTTCAAAACCGCTTGCAAGTGCTGTTTTAAGGCTTCAAGGCACGAACGCTCACGCAAGCCATGTGCCCTTGCGGGTTCGATGTTGTTGCTTGCTTCATCTGCCTTCCTTTGCCGCGTGCCACAGGGGTTGGGCTGACTTATGCTGACTTTACACCGGTTTGGCCGCGACAAACCTATGTGATCCTATGTGCCTGTAAGCGCAAGCCGAAAGCCGACACCACAAAGTCTGTTGAGTCCAAAAACAGCCGCAGGTGGAGGCTTCTGTGGATCTCGGAGCCACAGACATGGTCCAGGCGAAGTGGGCAGATTAGGTTAGGGTCCTTTAACGGTGTTTTTGGGAGGCTTCTTCGAGTTTTGCTTAGGTTTGGGGGTGGTGGGGCTTCGAAACGTGTGTCTCAACGCTTTTCAACTCTAAACTCTGAGCAGATTGGTGGAATCTCGGCGGCATTCTTACAGTGACAACAGAAACAGAGAAGGCAAATCAAGAGATAGCTTCGCGGCTTTCGTTCCCCAACGCCCGCCAGATTCCAAGTTCAGGCAACAGGGGCGGGAAGTGCCTTTCCGCAAATCTGTCATTATTGAATAGTTATTATTGAACAGTAATTGTTGTTGAATAACTATTATTGAATAATATTGTGACCTCAAATGAAACGTCTGAAATGCAGAAAACTTGCTGCCGTTCGGAGGTGCAGGAATCGGTAGCTGACCCTTCGGAGGCTGGCCGACAAGTCACCATAAGCCACGATACTCGTCAAGAGTAAGAATGGTAGGGCTGACGATGCTGAAAATCAGACTACAGGAGCCTGAGTCAGGTGGGGGTTTAAGAAGATAGGGGGGGTGGGGGTCCTTATTATAAGGGAATCTTACTATTTGAGTTAGGGGTACCTTATTTCGTAAACCCCCCATGTGGTGCGATAAAGGTAGATACTGAAAAGAACCCAGGGCTTCCCTAGAACAACTGGCGGGTTTGCACATTTTTGGGCATCCCAACCCGCCGGTTCCTTCGCTTCATCTGTCCCCTGAACCCCCAAAAACCCTAGTACCCCAGACCCTACATAGTCGACTGTCATCTTCAAGGCTGCCCTAACGTGCTCATCTTTCCGGGGTATTTGGGTAGACTATGTTGCACATGTGTGGTAGAGCGCTGCAAGGCAAAGTCGTGAATCATGAGGCCCTGATTCTCTGTGCAAGCTCTGGGCTTTGTGAGCCCTGACGCAGGAGCCTGAAGAGGACGAGCATCTCCGACGCAAGGTATGAATTGCGGGCATTGTGCTTAATTATGGACTCCTAGACTCCTAAACTGTAACGATGCTACATTGTCAGCACAAATATAGCCTTTGGCATCTTTCATGTTAACACATCTGTACGGAAGACAAAAGAGACAGAACGAGAGAGGTGCCGAAGAAGAAAAAGCGAAAGCGCGAACAATAACAAAAACAAGAACAAGAAGAAGAAGAAGCAGAATAAGAAGAAGCGGAAGAAGAATAAGAGTTCGCCAAACAACACAAGTGTGAAGTTGATCATGTTTAAAGTGCCATGAACATGCTACATCAAAGAAACATGCAGTCTCCAACCGCACGAAGGGTTCCTCAAACCCTGGCAGGAATGCAGGGATGGAATGTGGCATGAAACAGGAAGAAACGTTGAAGTCTACATGACATGTCGAAGCTGCTTTCGACAGATATCAGTCTTTCGCTGCTTCAAGAAGTAAGCGGAGTTAGTAAATACAAACTGCAGCCGTGGCTATGACATAATAAATCAGTTTCATAAAGTTTCAAGTTGTACCTCAGCCAGGGTACCCATCTCAATATACAAGCCTTGGCCCAGGTATGACTGCGACGTCGAGCTCCAAGTCGTGTGTGACCATGCTCTGCATTCCCTGATAACCCCCACATGTTCACCTCAGTGTCTCCTCCTAAGGAGTTCGAGGCCGACGTCTCCGACGAGGAAGCGGGAAAGGATGACCTGGAGCTGACCCAAACATCTGCCGACACGGCCGCCAGATCCCCGAGGTCCCCGCGCGGGTCGCGTGGGCCCAGCAAGTCGGAGGCCCCGGAGTCCCAGGCGACCGACAGACCTGGAGAGGGCTTCAAGGGCAACTCCGTGCCACCGGCCGCTGGGTTTGGACTTGGCCATTCGAGTTCAAGATTGGCCCCTCTACGTGAACCCCAGAAGGTCATCAGCTGTTTGAGTTGCGTATAAGGGCCTTAGAAGGGCCTATAAGGGGTGCACCAGGGGGTGCTATGAGAAGCCAAGGTTGTGGGCCTTCCACTGTCCCAGCCGGAGGCTGCAGCTCCCCCTGACTCACAGCGCAGTGTGTCCAGGAGCTTCAAGGACAAGGGGGTTTTGGCGAGTTGCTGACCGTTCGGAGAGCAACCCGCATGATTCTCAAGCATCCTTCCGAGTCGGAGAGTCTCAGCTCGTCTGAGGTCCCATCTCATAGTCTCATTCGAAGTACTGGTCCTTCTGGCTGTAGCATCCGGATTGCCAGCAATTCAGGACCCCACCCCACGATAAACAATCACCCGGCTTGGTTTGTTCATGGCCCTGGCTTAGATCCTCACTCTCTCCCGCCTCAAGCAGGGGCTCCACGCCAAGAGCCTGGAAGTGTCCGCCATCCCAAGTCCCCCCTCAAACTGCTATGAAACCCTCTACTCTAGAAGGCCATGTGGGGGGTTTTTGGAAAATAGGGTACCCTTTGTGGGGGTTCCAAGAACTTAGACTGTTTTGGGGGATGCACCCTATTTTGGGAAAGGCCCATGTGTAAAGCCTAAGTTGGCCGCCCCCGAAGTCCTTGCCTTGGGACAGGACACTGGTGAGGTGTCGGACCACGAGAAGGACTTCACTTGCCTAACCTAAACCCTATAAGCGCCATAAAACCTGTAAACCCCATAACCCCTAGAAACCCTTGTAAACCCTCTAAACCCTATGAACCCTCTAAACCCACTCTAAACCCTCTGAACCCTCTAAACCCGCTGAATCCTCTAAAGCCTCTGAACCCTCTGAACCCTCTAAACCCTCTGAACCCTCTAAACCCTCTGAACCCTCTAAACCCTCTGGACCCTCTAAACCCTCTAAACCCCATGAACCCTAAAACCCTAAGCCCCGTTTGAAAAGTGCAATCGGCCTCCTGCCTCTCAGCTTCTGAACCCGTAACTCTGGGCACATCCTTCCCCAAACCCCAAGCCTTAACCCCTAACCCTAAGCCCTAAGCCCTAAACCCTGAACCCTCAACCCTAAACCCTAAACCCTAAACCCTAAACCCTAAACCCTAAACCCTGATCTGCTCGCCACCTGCTCGGGCAGGAAAGCACGAGCGGAAACACAGTGGCGCCCTCGCTGCAAGGAGCTTCAGGAAAATGGTGAGCTCTCAACATGATGGCCCCTCTTTGGGTACCCCAAAATACAAAAAGGGGCCAGGGTTTAGGGTTTAGGGTTTTGGGTTTTGGGTTTTGGGTTTGGGGTTTAGGGTTTAGGGTTTAGGGGTTAGGGGTTAGGGTTTAGGGTTTCGGGGGCCGCCTTATGATAGCAACCCCAAAAGAGACCCTAATTTAGAGAAGTGGCCATTTTGGCCACCCAGCGGCCTGCGGCCAGATTTTTCAGGGAAAGCCTTGGCAGCACAGTTGGTCTGAGGCTGAACTCATGTGAAACCTCGAAGTCTGGCGTGCCCTGAAACCTAAACCCTAAACCCTAAACTCTTGGACTCTCCGATTTTAGATGCCTTGAAGAAGTTGAATAAGTAAGGGACAGTCTTTTCTTTTCTCTTAATGTTCAAAACTGAGTCAAATGAGATCTCAGATTTAGAGTTGTTTGAAGATGAACCAGAGATTCATGAGGAGACATTGACTGTACTTGAAGCTCGTAAAGCCGTAAAGTACAGAAGCCTCCAAGTTCTGAGATTGCAGGAAGAGGAACGCAAAACTTACTGCTGGTTAGCAGGGAATGAGGGAAATAGGGCCCTGTATATACCCTATAAGGGATTATATAGGGCACCTCATTCCCCCATTCCCTACTAGCTAACAGTCAAGAAAAGGGCCTCCCAGGGCTTCCTGAGGGCAGCTTCGAAGCACCGACCTTGAACACTTGATACCGTGCCTTTCCGACTTTAGGACTTCAGGCAACTTAGGGTTTAGGGTTTAGGGTTTGGGGTTTGAGGTTTAGGGTTTAGGGTGTAGGGTTGACTCCAACCCGATGGCACGGAAGAGCCCGGATCTGTCGCGAAAGCTACAGGTAGCAAGCTTCGCCACCCCGTCGGCATCGGCGACATCCGCGCCCCCTTCGCTGCCGGCAGCGTGGCCGCAAGTCCTGGCGAGAGCACCGACCTGCGAGACGGAGCATGTTGCAATACAATTTGGGAACTGTTCCCCGCCCTCGATTTGGGGTTGTTAGACTTTGAGTCGACCACTCTCCTCGCCCGGTGTCCCGCCCGGTCTCGCCTGATCACTGAGTGCGCACCCCCAGACAAGCCCACAGACACAAAGTTGGAAGGAAGTAGCTTTGATGTGAAGGGGGGTTGCCGTGAAACGTGCATCCACAGCTGCCTCTGTCTCGCTCGCGAGCATAGTGCAGGTCTCCTTCATGCCAGATGGCTCACGACATTTTGCGGTTTTGGCACGATCTTTCCCCTTGCCATCTGAGGTGAGTGCCAGGGACTCGTCCGCCCAATCTTCCGCGCGTTGACAAATCAGACACCTGGCGCGGATGAGGATGAAACCAGGCCTAGTAGCGCTGTTGGCAATGCATCTGCCTTGATTGCCGTGAACCTCCAAGGAATCGACTTGCAGCCTGCGCGCGAGCGCGACTCCTTAAGTTTTGTTGCAGGTGTTGGACTTCAAGGCTTGAAGGCCATTGAAGGCTTCCCACATCCCACCCTGAGATTGTCCGGGGCTTGGGGCTGCCAAGAGCGCCAATGTGAGGGTAGGAAGAACCAAGTCCTACCACAGGCCCGCTGTTGTGTGAGTCTGGCGGCCCCGTTTAAGGGCGCAAGCGGCGTGCGAATCATGTCAGCGCAGAGTTGAACACATGAATGCATGCTGCATGGCATCGCGAAGCGAACGCCGTCTTTGCAACATAGTATATCTTATTCAGGGTGGGGTTCCCTCGCAAGGTCACAATTGCGAGGGCTCCCGCGATGTGAAGTTCCGGCTTGCGGACTGCCAAGCAGATCGATGCGCATCACATCGGGGAGGACACCGGCTCCTGCTTGAAGAGATGCGGCAGCAGCTGGTGGGAAATTGGCCGAGTCAGAGTTGTTCAAGTATTATACAGGGTCCTGGTCGGAAGGCATTGGTCCATATGAATCTGCTGCAGTCTTGGTTTGAATATTCAATATATTGGATACTATGAATAACGTTCATCAGCATATGAAGAATATCAAAAGTATAATAATGGTTATAGTAGAGCTGCCTTTCGCTAGCTGCAGCAAACCCCCTGCGTGGGGCTGAGCCTTCAGGGTTTCCCTGTACCACCTCCATTTTGACAGCGGAGCAGTCTATCGTTTCCTCTCTTCTTTTTGTGATGCCCTGTTCTGCATTCCAAAGAGGAAGCCCCTTCAACGTGCAGCGGGCGAGTGTTGCCATCATGTATACGTATACAGAACTCAGAATACATCATCCCAGCTCTACCCAGTTTTGGAGGTCTGCATTGTAGGCCTGCATGACATGCGTGAGCGAGCTCGGACAGCGAAATATCAAGTGTCAATGAAGCATGCCCGAAGCCCTTCAAGCTTCTGTTGCATCTCTCGTCTGGCAGCAGCTGTTTTGCTCGAAAGCCGGCACTTCCGCCGTTGATCCCGCTCGCTGAGGCTGCTTTCGGAGGTTTCAGGGTTGCTGCCGAATCTCGTAGACTAGGGCAAGGACCCAGAGTAGGCCCGTATTGCCATTTTGTAGAGTTTAGGTTCCCTTACAGACCCCTTGTTTTACCAAAAAGAGCTCCTGGGTCTAGTAGTCTAAGGGTAGTTACATCTGCTCTTAAGATGGTCCCTAACGCCCTTGATTTGTATGTAAGGGTACCCTGTTTTGGGGACCCATACTAGGGGACCATGTAACATCATGTAACTACCCTTGGAAGTAGAGCTGCGCGGAATGGGATCTTGCGGAGGAGGTGTGCGCATAGAGGGAGAACAGGGTTCAGGAGAGAACAGTGGCAGCTTGGGTTTTGGGGCTCCCCTACAACCAAGGCTTCAGAAACACAAGTCAAGGCATGACGCTATGTAGTGTAAGCCTTTATGTAGTGACCCTGTTGGGACTGAAGACTCAAAACAGGCACTTTGCGAATATGGCGCTCATCATGATGCAGATGTTCACCGAGTCCGTCCGCCATCCGCCTCAGTTCCCAAGGAAAGCAGGGGCTCGGCGGATTCCTGTTCCGGCATGTAGGTCATGTATGAGCCTCACCAATTATTTGTTGGCACCTACCTTTCTTACTTGTACCGCATGGCAAAGGACAGTGAACAGTGTTCGCATGGCTGGAGTGTGAGGGGTGGGCATGTTCATGGAAGCTGAGGCTTGCCATCCGCCACCTCCAGCATCCACTTTGCCGCGACGACCATGACGACGACGTCGCCGACGTCGTCCACGCCTCTGTTTCCAGTTGCCTGTTGCCCCAAGCATCGCAAAAAGTCCACGCTGCTTCTTTTGTTTGCGATCACTGCCGTCATCAGGACGACGTCGGCGACATGCACGACACGCACGACAACGACGACGACAACGACGACGACAACGACGACGACGACGACGTGCACGTAGTGTCGTGCATGCCTTGTCGTCAAGTTCAAGCTGAAGATGGAGAAGGTCGTCACGAAGGACATCATGACGACCACTTGCTCTTTTCCTACAGATTTTGTGCTAGAGCTGCTGATGTTAACTCCATGGTTCCTGGGTGGGCATGTGCGGCATACTGTTCGTAGAGCCACTGATTGCAGTAGAAGCAGACAGTTGCCGTGTACGCAGTCATTGCTGGTAAAAGCGCGAGACGAAGCGTCATCTCACACTGACTGAGGTTCACGCACTCATGTGGCGGGAGCTCCACTGGGAACCAGTGGCAAAAAGCCGCACGCATCCCCTGCCAAGCCAGGCGATTGGCGTGTTGCCCAGAAGTACCCTCGAATGTCACAGTCTCCTACTGACCAACATGCACATGCTTCAGCGGCTCGTAGGCTATGACAGGGTTTCCACCAAGGCTGTCCCAGCTGCAAACGCGCTAGAACCATCCCTCGCTGCTTGTTCTGGTACGACACAAATGGCAAAACAGGGCATCCGGAGATGTTATGTGATTTAGTGCCGGGTTGGGCGATCGTGCCCAAAACATGCGACATTTTCAGCATCTCGCATACACTTGGGCGACGAAGGTGCGCCTGGTTGGACATCTTCCCAGCGCTGTCGCGTGCCTCGGCTCTTTGGGTGGCCTTGAGGGTTCGGGTTAGTGCAGGGGACACGGGAAGAATGGACCGGGAGTCTTTGGGCCCTCTAAGCCCTCCTGCTGTAGCAGCCCAAGCGATTCAGCCCCGAACCCCCGAGCCTCAACCCCAGTGTCGCCGGCGCCGGGGCATCGCATACCTGCCGGAGCGGATTGTCGAGCTTCTGCAGGGGTCAAGGCCTCAGTGATCTCAGTGGCTTCACGGCTTTGGCTGCGAGGCCTTTAGGCATGCGACTTGCAAGCTACTGCACCTCAACAGATTGCTAGATCCTTTGCCTCTGCTGGCAACTGCACCTTTGTCTCCCACTTGGCATGGATCATGCATGACTCCAGTCGAATCAGCAGAACAATCCCTGTTTCATGCGATTTTGCTTGCTGGCATCATTGAGCTCGACTGCAGCCATACGAGTCTGGGCAGTCCTAAACCCCAAAGCCACATCCGAAAGCCCAAACTCCAAGTCCTGCGCCCCAAGGCCCAAATATGCCCAAATCCCAACTGGAACAAATGCTTTTCGACACTGCTAGGCTTGGCCGGCAGGCCCGCAGCGACGTCCTCTCCAAGCGCCTGGTGGAGTGGCACTTAACTCAGATCAGCAGATGGATTCAGGGTCTCGGGGGTTTAAGGTTCCGTGATTGGGTTTCGGGCGTGTGGGTGGAGGGTTCAGCTTTATGGGGGGTTTGAGGATTCAGAGGGTGGGATTTTTTTGGCCTAGGGCTCGAACAGGTTGGGCTTAAGGCTTCTTATGTCCGCATGTTGGCCTCCGTTCGGGCTCGGCCCAACAAGCGTGCGGTAGTGGACTCAAGTTGGCAAATAGTGGCTCAACCTTGCCCGGCCTATCCCACATGAACAAAGGCCAACTTCAAACTGCCTTGGCGCCCTCTTCCGACAACTTGGATGTTGCGATCAGGGCAAGTGTTGAGGAAGCGGACTTCAGAGAATCTTTGACGTCCCTCTGAATCAAGAGGCAGCGAAAGGAGCTCGAGCAGCTGCTGCTACGTCAGAGAGGCACAGGGGAGTGCGGCTGCGCATTTCAAGCTGCCACTACGGCTGCCGTTGTAGAAAGCAAGGGTGCATCCTGTGCTAAACCCGGAAGCCTAAACCCTAAGCCCTAAACTCTAAACCCTTAACCCTAAACCCCGTTTTTTGTGTCCTCCAGCTTCGCCAGATCTGCCGTCGCGGAAGAGAAGCGCGGCGGCCCTGCAGCAGGCGGCCGCTGATTCATGTAGGTGGTTTCTATATCCCCCTCGGGAATCATTTTTTCTATTTTTGGTTATAAAAAAGTATTAACAATACTATTTTTAATACGTAAGGTTCTAAGGGGAGTATAGGTTTTTTGATCTGTAGAGCTCGGAAGCTGTTCATGACTCGTCTACGAGAGACCACCGAGAAGAGGTGCCCTTGGGAGTGCCCAAAATGGAGTTGAGAAAGGAGAGGTCCCAAGTTTGCTACAAGCACAGCTGAACGCTGAATTAGGCAAGAAGCCTCTCAACCGCCTGTCGCATAAATCTTCCTGTGGCTAGTAGCATCTTTGTCAGAAACCTGGACGAGTCAAGTTTCAGGCTGATCCTACGCGAACGCCTTTGTCACAGGACCCGACTACATGTTCGGTCAACCTAAAACAAGAACAGATCACATGGAGATGCTCTGGCATTCATGAAAATGTGTGTGCGCAGTCCACGTAGACCCACTTTTTCAGCAGATGATGTGATCATATGAGTGAGTCAAACGCAATGTCATGACATGCAGGGAATCAATGAAGCAACAGGCTCGCAAAGTTGTAAACCCTGTACAGCCCAAAACGGCAAGATGTAAGCCTTAAGCTACCCTTACCTCCAAAGTTCGTGGGCCGAAGTCCCACTGACTTGTCAGGCTGCACCAGTGGAAGCTCGATGCGGCACACGCCTGGTGACGAAGCCGCCCTGCAGCCCAGCAGGGACTTTGGGGCTTGGGGGGTGCTGCCTTTTTGTCGGTTTTACCGCTAGGTTTGGGGGTGTCCAAACAACTTCGGCATGGGGGAATGCCCTAAACCCTAAACCCTATAAACCCTATGAACCCGAAACCCTAAACCCTAAACCCTAAACCCTAAACCTTTTCTGGGCTTGAGAATCTTTAGAAGTGCAAGACAAGAAGCTTTGCCGACTTTTGGTTCGCGTCTTGACCCCAACAGGTCGGCTCACACGTGCCTTTGTTCCCTTATGTTACCCGTAGCAACCCTAAACCCAAATCCTAAACCCTAAACCGCCTAAACCCTAAACCCCAAACCCCAAATCCCTAAACCCCCAAACCCCCAAACCCTAAACCCTAAACTAAACCCTATTCCTAAGACCCTAAACACCCCCAAGGGTTTTCAGCCCATAATATTTTGAGTTTACGGCTCAGGGCTCTGAATCCTAAAGCCCTGAACCTGTCCTAAACCCTAAACCCACAGGGCGAAAGCTGGCAGGTCAGTTGGCAGGTCCATGAGGCCGCGTGCGCCTCGCGTGCCGCGCAAGCGAGCGAGGCCCACGCGTCCGAAGGCCATCAGCTGCAAGGCCCATTCGGGTTGGTGAGGGGCAGTAGGATTCAGAGTGTTGGAGAAGGCTTGAAGGGGCGAGGTTTGTAGCTTTGGGGCGTGGCGGCGAAGACTTCGCGGAGGCTTCGGTTGTTTTCCATGCTCGCCGCTGTTCTTGAAAGCTGATGGAAGCAACTCCTAAGTTGACGGGGGGCTCGGCGGGAAGGATCAACATGGAACTAAAAGTGCTGAGTTGAGTCTCAAGTCAAAGCCTGTTGTCGCGAACACCCGAACCATGACGAACGGTTTCTGCTCTCCCGCAACTTCGAAACTGTTACAGCTCTGGAGTTGGGAGCCTACGACTCGACGAGTCTCCCCCTGCAGCACAACCAGCCACAAGCCCTCAGAGCCCAATTTGGTCCACTGCAGAAGCCCTAAACCCTAAACCCTAAACCCCAAACCCCCAACCCGAAACCCCAAGCCCCAAGCCCCAAGCCCCAAACCCCAAACCCCAAACCCCAAACCCTAAACCCTAAACCCAATGCTACAGTGTGCTGTGCACAGGCTACGGAGCAAGGCATCTTTTCCCGCCATGTGCGAGGTCAGGGGGATGGGTCTGTCACAGTGTTCTAAAGTGGTTGTCATACACAAAATGATCAGCAGTTGTCAGTATACAGTAAACCGCAAAAAGTTGGAAACCTTGTTAAGGACAAAAAAAGTGCAGAAATTTTCTGTACTTTACTAATAGGGATTGAGGCTATTGAGTTTCTCCAACTTCTTGGCTTCTACTATATAGGTATAAGGACTTAATTACGGCTTATGGGGCTTAGTGTTACACATACATGTATATATATATACATATGTTCGAACTGGTGGCTTTCACTGTTCCAGGATAGGATGCCTTCTGAGGGTTCAAGAAAGAACAGCCTGCACGCAGTCCGGGTAACCGGCTGTTCTAAGCCCCTAAACCCTAAACCCTAAACCCTAAGCCCCAAAAACGCGGAGCAAAGTCGGTGCTTCAGCCTGCTTTGGAGAATCTGTATGTCTAGGATCTATTTTTCGTGCTCCACATATTATAATCTCAGAAGCACACGCACAGATATACATATATATGTATATATATATATATGTATATATACATATATACATATATACATATATACATATATACATATATACATATATACATATATACATATATACATATATACATATATATATATATATGCTACCATATATATATATATATATAATATAATATAATAGAATACAATATCATATAATATAATATAATATCATATAATATAATATAATATATTTATTTATTTATTTATATTTATATTTGTATACATCAAAGTCATGTGTTTTGGATTGGGACTAGGGAGCGGTGGTTAGTCAACGTTGTCTACATTTCCAATGTCCGGACGTGTGCCACCCAGCAGCTCTCAAAGTGCCTTATCTCGGGTTGCTTCTGAACCAAAGCCTGGATGCAAAGTGAATCTGGCCTCAGCCAGTCACCGTGCCCAAAGTCCGTGCTGGAACCACCTTGGAGTGTGAGATCTTGCCGGTTATTTCCTCCGGCCTTTGATGCCTAAAGATCATACACCACGGTGAACCAGGGAATCCAGCCCTTGCCAGCACCAAGCTTCGGGGGTTTCCCGCCGCATGCACGCCGTGCGCCTTGCAACCCTTTCCAGGTGGCCTGGCCAAGTATCGCGCTTGCATCAGCTTTTGCAATCTCCGACTGCAGGCGCAAAAGCCTGTCTAAGCCGGGCTGGCAACGGGTTGCGGGCCTTTTCTTGGCCCTGGTTTCGCAGGGCTTCCGTGATTCTCAAGGTTGTTTACGCAAGGACCCCGAAGCCCTGACAGTTAGTTGTAAACGCCTCAGCGGGCTGGCAACTGGAACAACGCGGGGTGTAGCATGTGCGGGGTCCAACTGGTGTCTAGAGGAGTCCTACCGGGAGTCCTACCTGCTCCCAAGAGTTTCAGGGGCCTGGCCATTTCGTGCTTTGCAACGTAGCATGGATTTCGGTCCAAGCGCTTTGGGCAGGTCCCACAGGGGCGGGGGGGGGGGGGGGGGGGGGTGGGCGTAGTAAATTCAGCCATTGTGGATCCAACTTGGCGAGCCTTAGACTTTTCTACCCGCCATAAAGCCACCCCTAAGCCACAAAGCGCCACAAGAAGTCTGCAGACAGGCCCGACCCAGGTCATCTTTGTCTGAGGCCCGGCAGGATCTAGTCTGCTTGGCCGGGGGCTCAGGAGTTTCGGGGTGGCCCTTTGAGGGAGCTCAGGGTCTCAGGGTTTCAGGATGTTTCAGGGTTTTAAGGGTTTCAGGGTCTTGGAATTTTCAGGGTTTTAGGGTTTGAAGGTTTAGGGTTTTGGGGTTTGGGGTTTTTAAGCTTAGGGTTTCGGGGTTTGGGGATTCAGATACCCTGAACGCGGGAGAGTAGGAATGGTCATTGCCATTCTTTTGGTAGACCTTCGGGCTCCGTTGGGGATATCGTCGTTCCGCCCTGAGCTCACATGCCTTCATGACCTTCATGGCCGGTGGCTCATATTTTCGTAAGAGTTTGCAATCAACACTTCATGTGCCAATGTGTGTTGATCTAAATCGATGTTATCATGGTTTCTTTGTACAAAAATCTTTACGGCTTGTATATCGTTCATATTTGCAGAATGCGGCAACCTTTTGCGAATTGCGAAATGAGGTAGACATGTATGCCCACCAAGAAGCGTGAATGGTTTGATATGTCATCCAGGCTGCCATTCGGCGGCAAGTGAGTGCGCTCAACGGGCCCTTCGAACATCGTGCCCCTTGGCTTCTGAGGGCGGACATGTCGAGTTTTAAGGTTTGAGTGTAGGATCCGGGTTCAGGGCTTGCAGGATATAGGGCTTATGGTCGCAAGCATGAGAACGCTGAATGAGACAGATGGCTCATGGCGGGGGGTCCCAACAGCCACTTACTGTAAACCCTGTACACGAGTTTCAAGCCTGACTGAGGTACCGGGACTTGAAGCGGAACCCCAAAAGGTCACGGGCGCGCAAAGCAACTAGACACAGGCTTGCTACCAACCAGGGAAATAGGACAGCACATGGCTCTGCCGAAAACATCGTAAACACCAATGTTTTGTGGAAATTTAGCATCCGAAACTGCGAAAATCTGAAACTTGTGATTCAAGAACACGCTACTTCCTCTTCAGGAGATGTTAATGAAATCCTCTGCCGGCGGCAGGTACCTCCAAACAGTGGCAAAGAGGTATTGAAAGAGTTTGGAATACTTGGGTGTAAGTTAGTGTTTGGAGTGTTGCGTTGATTCCTTACAGCCCGTTCTAAAAAAGAGGCTTACAGAAGCAACAACGCTCTGAATAACAGTGTTTTACTTGGTGCGTTCATCATTATCGTCGTCGTTAGTTCACTTTTTCTTTTTTTGTCTTTGTTGTTTCGTTCTTTCTTCGGGTCTTTCTGTTGTTGGCTCCCCTCTTCCTGAATTGAATGATTGCTCAATTTTTGTCCATCTGTTTGTCTTTATTGTGTCATTCCCGTCAGTGCGTTTGTCCTTCTTTCTGTGCACTGGTTCTTCATGTCGTTGTTTCTTCGTGTCGTTCTCTCCTTTATTTGTTCATTTCTTCTTTCTGTCTATGTCATTCGTTTCTTGTTGTGTCTTGGGGAGGGAAGTAGCAACGCCCATTCATATGGCGACCATGGCCACAAGTCTGGCATTTACAGCCTTTTTTGCCTTGTTGTACAACACACTACGTGTTCTGCCTTGGTTTAGGGTTTAGGTCGGCAGGAACGTTATTACCCCCCCCCCCCCCTCCCCCTGTTTCCCCCTAAACAAGCCCAAAAGTCTGAAGCCCCTCAACCGTCAAAGCCCTTAAGCCTACAATGGCATCACCCCTGCACTGGGATCACCCGATACACCTTTACAAACCCCTGAAGCTAAAACCCTTATACCTTGATATGTCCCCCCTTATAGCAACAGTCTGCAATGAGAATTATCATAGGGGGTACCAGAATCCCTATTAAGGACTGTTAGTGAAAGAGGGCCAACGTATACCCCTTTCTGCAGAGTCATGACTGAGCTCGCGTTCGAGGTTCGGTCGGCTTTGGCGGACCTTGAGGATCGACATCTGTCCATGAGCCATGAGGAGGTTTAGTCGTTCAGTGTAGTTCAGGGCTTGTTGTGCAGCGATTGAGTTGCGGGTTTAGGTTTAGAGCACGGAGTTCTAAGCTCCAAAATTTGGGCTTGGAGATTCAGGGCTTAAGGTTTAGGGGTTAGGGTTTAGGGTTTAGGGTTTTGGGGTTTAGGAGACGTGACAGTCGAATACCGGACTCTAGGGCAGGCTCCAAGAAACCCAGCCTTCGCCACCAAGACCTTAGGGTTTAGGGTTAGGGTTTAGGGTTTAGGGTTCAGGGTTTAGGGTTTAGGGTTTAGGGTTTAGGGCTTAGGGTTTAGGGTTTAGGGCTTAGGGCTTAGGGCTTAGGACTTGGGGCTTAGGGTTTAGGGTCATTGTCAGTGAGGGTTTCTTCGTTTTGGGGGGTTCATAGGGCTTGTTTGCAGCTACTCTTGTTGGGTGGTTAGTTCTTCTTCGGGCTTTCGGGTTCTTAGGACTTTGGGATTTCTCTTAGGACTCTCTTCGGAGATTGGGGTTTCTAGGGTTGGGGTGCTAGAGATTCTAGGGTTTAGGGAGTCCGTCGTTTGTGTCCAGGCTGCGAAGCGCAGCGGAATCACCTTCCAGGCCGGTTCGTATATGTTGCAGCTGGGGCCAAAGATTAGGGTTTAGGGTCAAGGGTTTAGGGTTTAGGGTTTAGGGTTTAGGGTTTAGGGTTTAGGGTTTAGGGTTTAGGGTTTAGGGGATGTTGTGAAATAGGCCCTCTTGACCCTCCACTGTAAAACCCCTTGAACTCTTGAGCCTTGCATTGAAACCCCATCAGCCCTGGGATCCTTAACCCTTCAGGCCATCGAATGAAAGGCTCCTGCGCGCGAAGCCCTAAACCCTAAACTGGAGCGAGCCGCGGGCGCTGCGATAAGCAGCGGCGAGCGATACCGCGTGGCGACAGGCCCGCGGACGAGCCCGAGCCTTCTTAGCCTGGCGAGGGCTCGGGGCCGTTGCGCGCGGTGAGCGCGGCCACGCCTAGAAGGGTTTAACCCGCGTGCCAGCGTCAGTCTGGCTCCAAAGAGAATTATTACCCTAAACCTTACGTTTTTAGTGACCCCGCACTGGTGCGTCCTCCCTCAAGCGTCAGGGGGGGCCCCAGCTCTGAGCCTTTCTGCGCTCCTCCAGACCATTTCTGAGCCTTTTTGGGCTCCTCCCGCACCATTGAGCCTTGTGGGCTTCGCCCGGACCATTTCTGAACCGCCGGACCATTTCTGAGCCTTTTTGGGCTTTTCCCGGACGATTTCTGAGCCTTTTTCGGGCTCCGCCCGGACCATTTCTCAGCATTTCGGGCTTTTCCGGACCATTTCTGCTTCTCGGACCATTTCTGAGCCTTTTTTGGGCTTCTCCTGGACCATTTCTGAGCATTTTCCGACCTCCGCCCGGACCATTTGTCGGGCATGGAGCTCGGACCTGGTGAGCTCGGACCCGGTGAAGGCATCGTGGCCATCGACAACCACGATGTCGTCGTGAACACGGAGTGGTGGTTCGGATTGTCGACAGAGCAGTTCCTCGCCATGTCAGTATATATGTTTTGGAATTTTAGGGTTCGAGCTTTAGGATGCAAGCCTATGGATTTTGAAGCCCGAGAGGCAGCCCTAAACTCAGGCAACTTCTCTTTGTGGAAAGGTTCAGATCCTCGGTTCGCCAGGGAAACGCAGGCCGTGTGAGTCTTTGCTGTATGCCGGACCCGCCAAATTGGGCGTTGGAGGAGACGGAGGCGAAGGGTGAGAAAAAGGACGGTGCGAAGGACGACAGCCCGGCCCAGAAGGCCAAAACCACAAAGAAGAAGAAGAAGACGAAGAATGAGGAGAAGGCGAGTGGCTCGGGCGCCAAAAAGGACAGCCTCAACTCCATGGACTAAGGCCATGAAAGCAATGAAGGCCCATGAAGGCGATGAAAAGGCGATGAAGTTCGACAAAGGGCATGAAGGCCTAGGAAGGCCATGAAGGCGATGATCCGAGCAGTTTTTGAGCTCAATGAAAAGTGCGCCGCTTGCGTTTGAGTGTCTTGCTGCCATGGGGCGGTTTTCTAGGCTTGTAGGCCCCGCCTACCCTTGTCCCTGACTCGCTTGCAAGTGCTTTGCGCCCCATTCTGTAGGGCCTTCCCACCTTTGTCCTCCCCAACTTCGGGCCATTTCTGAGCCTTTTTCGGGCTCCGCCCGAGCTTTTTGAGTCTTCCCGGACCATTTCTGGCTTTTTGGGCTTCTGCCGGACCAGTTCTGAGCCCTTTTTGGGCTCCTCCCGGACTGTCTGAGCCTCTCTGGATCATTAAGCCATTTTTGGGTTGTTTTGGGACCAAGCCCTCCCAAAAACCAAAGGGAGCCCAAGGCATAAACCTATGGGTCTTGTCAGCCTCGTATAAGCATCATAATTTGGGAAACCCCGGGCAAAAAAACCCTAAACCCGCCCAAAATGTTGTAAGCAAGGCCCCAAGAGGTTGCAGGGGCCGAGGTTCCAGGGGGGCCGCCAGGAAATCTTTTTAGGAAGCCTCCTTCGGCCAGGACCAAAAATCAAAGGGAGCCCAACATATAAACCTATGGATCTTGTAAGCAGGGTTTCAAGAGGTCCCAGGACAGTCCTTCCAAAAGGTCTCCTAAAAGGCCTCCTTCGGCCAATCCCAGACCCTCCCCAATCGTAGAGAGGGCGAAGGACCAAAAACCAAAGGGAGCCCAAAGCATAAACCTATGGGTCTTGTAAGCCCGGTATAAGCATCATAATTTGGAATTACCGGGCAAAAAGAAACCCAAACCCGCCAAAAGAACCTATGGATCTTGGGGGGACAGAGAGGCCTTCGCGGGGGGTACCCCAGGATTTGGTCAAAGGCGGCCCGTAGCGGTTGAGATGTGGTTGGGTGGGTTGGGAGAGCGCGTTGAACCTGGGCGCACACCACAACACACGTCCCGCGTGGTGATGTGCGCGGAACCTGAGCAAACCCTAAACCCTAAACCCTCAAACCCAAACCCCAAACCCCAAACCCTAAACCCTAAACCCTCAACCCTAAACACTAGACCCCTTAACAGGCCCTTCAAGCTCCCTTTATTCCTTAAGAACACCCTGCAAACCCTTCGTCCCTGGAGGCCTTGAACAACCCTAAAGCCCCTTTCAAGCCCCGGAACCCTTCGAATCCTTAAAGCCCTTAAGCCCCAGACCCTAAAGCCTCAAAACCCTTAAAGCCCTTAAGCCCGACAGCCGCCAAACCCAAAACCCTCAAAACCCTTAAGCCCCAAGCCCGAAGCCCTAACCCCTTGAAATCCTAAACCCTAAACCCTAAACCCTAAACCCTAAACCCTAAACCCTAAACCCTAAACCCCTGAATTTAGGTGTCCAGCGCCATCTTCCGGCACGTGCTCCTGAGCCCGGCCGGGGGCTCCAAGCGATGGCAGGTTGCAAGGGATCCTAGGAATCTCGGAGCGATGGCACGCTTCAAAAGGATATAGGAGTTTAGGGTTTAGGGCAGTTTAGGGTTTAGGGTTTAGGGTTTAGGGTTTAGGGTTTAGGGTTTAGGGTTTAGGGTTTAGGGTTTAGGGTTTAGGGTTTAGGGTTTAGGGTAGGGCTCATCTCAGTGTCCGAAACTTGCCTCCCTACACCCTACATCCTAAAACCCTAAACCCTAAACCCTAAACCCTAAACCCTAAACCCTAAACCCTAAACCCTAAACCCTAAACCCTAAACCCTAAACCCTACACCGCAGGTCTACGAGGCAGGTGAAATCGACTCGGCGCTCATTGCGTGGCAGCGCCTGCGGTCGGCGCATCAGCCGGCGGCCTCAGGGATGCCTGGGCTTTGCGGCGGGGTTGCAGGGGGGTTTAAGGGGGGGGGAGGGGGGTTAGGTCAATTTGGGTTTAGGGTTTAGGGTTTAGGGTTTAGGGGTTAGGGTTTAGGGTTTAGGGGTTAGGGGTTAGGGGGACGTTTAGGTCAATTTTGGATGTGGGCTTTTGGGGGTTGTGCGGGCTTAAAGTCCATCTTCAGCTGCAACATCATGAGGCTGATGCGGGCTTTGACTTTCTTTGATTCTCCCCCGCTGGATATCTGCCCAGCTCTCCATCAACATATGAAGCAGGGTTTATATTTCTGTTTCTGGTGAGTGTATATAAGGTTCCCTTTTAATATTGGTGAGTGTATATATTGGGTGTCCTTTTGGGGTACAAGAAATATATACCCTGCTTCATATCAGGGCTGCAAGCACCAGCTGCAAGAAGGCTGTCTTGTTTGACCTGTCATGATGAGCTTCAGCACAAGCGCACGAGACCCAACCCTAAAGCCTAAACCCTAAACCCTACACCCTAAAGCATAAAGCCTAAACCCCTAAACCCTGAACCGTAAACCCTAAACCCAGACTCTGTCGTCTGGCCCAGGAGGCCCGAGGAGCATTGCATGGGCAGGCCATTATTTATGCGTTTCCGTGGGGGGGGGGGGAAAGGGTGTAGTTCCCGTCGTTCCTCGGACACCCTTATTCCTATTCGTTTGTGAAGAAGCCCATTTGAACCACAAAGGAGCACCCCTTGAATTCCTCGGTTACTCTTGGGTCTAGGTTCTGAGCAGTTCAGAAACCCTGGCTGCTACCAATTTTGGCCCAATTATGAAGCCTGTAAGACGGGATGGGTATGAGACGCCCATGGCCATTTGCTATCCGACCCGTTCGCGCGCTTCTTGCTTTGGTTTTAAAGCTCAAACGCTCGAAAGGCCAGACGAAATTGCAACGACGCATGTCTCGTGTGACCTCGGCTGGGAGTTTGCTCCACACCTGCAATCTTTGGAATGAAGTTTAAAGCACACAAACCCCAGTCTTTGTAATGATTTCACAGCGCAAGCCCACACAACATCCGGCAGATGTAGATGGGAGTTCCAGATGCTTTTCCTGCCATTTCCGCCTCTGACCCCTGCAACGCTGCTGCAGCGCCGCGACCGCTTTCTGGCAGACGCAGCCCCAGTGCCACTGCAGGTGTGTGGAATACAGTGCCAAGGGCAAGAACCAGGGTAGGCGTGATGGGTCGAGTTGTCCATCCATGCTGAAGTCTCCAGGGTTTTCTTTCTAGGCGCATTTGGCTGCTCGGTACAGCTGAGAGGTCTGCAATAAATTGGGGGATTACGGGATAGCTGGACAGCTGCCCGGTCGAAACCTGCACTTGCCTTAAAGGGGGCGAGGGAATACGTTGTCACGGCAACCTGTCTTGCCACCTCGAAGTACTCCAAGGATGTCCGCCTGGAGTCAGGGGCCGAAGATGTTGCCTACTGTGTCAACCCGGGCCGTTCCCTGGCACCTGGAAAGTCCACCAGTTGTGATTCTGCGAGTGGCCGGGGCAAGAGCTTCCTTTGTTGTCTTTAGTTCGGTTCATCGTCTTGCTGTGATGGGCGAGTGACTCCGAACTTGACAGTTGCAGGATGGGCGACTACTAGTAGGCCCTATAATTCCCAGAAGCAACCCTCTCAAGGGCCTGTTTTTTTTTTGGGGGGGGGCGGGGGGTTATACAGTAGTGTATAATTGCCCATGCTGGTAAGGTATGGAGGCCTTCAGCCGCCGTGAGGCTTCCATTTGGCTGGCTGAGGCGGCCGTGGGGCAAGGCCAGGGTCATTGGACGCATGGGGCCGGGGGAGGGGGGGGAGTTGCTCTGGGTTTAGGGTTTAGGGCTTAGGGTTTAGGTTTAGGGTTTAGGGTTTAGGGTTTAGGGTTTAGGGTTTAGGGTTTAGGGTTTAGGGTTTAGGGTTTAGGGTACCGGTACTGCTTTGGTGCCGGGGTCGCCTCCCCCTTTGTCGTACCGTGGTTGGGAGTTTTGAGTACAGGGAGTCTTGCCGGCTTGAGCTAGACGCTTGTGAAGCATTAGGTTGCTTGAGGGTTGGAGATACAACCCATCCCTCCTGTCCCCAAACCAAGAAATCCTGGGTCATCTAGGTCCTCTCCAGATGTTCCAGTTGAGGCACGTCAGCGCCGAAACGGCGGCTGCGTTGGACGTGGGAGCTCATTGACCACAATGGGGTCCTCTGTGGAACGAATACGCAGAGGCGCCTCTAGGAATGTTTGTGTCTTGCAGGGACCTCTCATGGACTCTGAATGCCTTGTCACTTCTCCAAGGCAGCTGCATGTTTCGAAAACAGCAGAAGGTTGTACAGTTCGTTCACAGGTTGAGGTTCTTTGACCTGCAGTTTGTGTGAATCCAGGGTATGAGGCTTCAGTCCCTGCTACAAAGCAACGCCTAGCCCAAGCTGCCGCATTTGACGCTGGCCCGAGTCCGCGCCCGACAATTCGTGCAACCTACCCGGACCCACCCCAAAAGCTTAAACTTATCAACCACTCCCAACCTCCGCACCGGGACCATCACTTGTAGGCCGAACCTAGTCGTGGGAGAGCTGCTGCGGAGGCGGCTGCTTCCAGGAGCGGGTCCTTTCGGGCTTGGTGTTGGAGTTTGGAGGGCAGGTAGGAGGAGGCGCGGAAGCTGTACATGAGTTTCGAGGAACCCCACGTTTTTCCTCCGCTCCCCTGCAAGGTCAAGCTTCGCAGAATCTTACGAACTTTGCGGGTTTGTATAAACCTACCCCCCCCCCCCTCCCCCCACCCCCAGATCCAACCTCTGAAGCCGCAAGTTGCTGCGTTACGGCTCGGGAGACCATCCCCCGAACCCTCACCTTAGCACTCGCACAGAAGCTTGGCACAAGAAGTCGTGTGAGGACTTGACGACTGGGTAGACATGAAGTGCGAGAAGCGCCTCGCACACGCGGATCCGATCCTTGGCACTCCTGGACTCCCAAGACCTGCGACAACTGCACATGGGCAGTTTCCTAAAATAGGGTCCCTTTTTGTTGGGTGCCCACTTTATGGCGGCACCCATTTAGACAGGGATCCCACAAGGCGACCTTAATTTCGAGAACTACCCACATGTCGAGGCTACAGATGCAGTCCTGAGGTTCGGGTTGTCTTGGATGTGAGTCTTTCACCTTCAAATTCCTCTGACCTTCAGGGTCGTGGCTTCCGACCTGTGGATTCCGTGAAACCTGCAACCTTCCTCGCTGTCAAGTATTCTATAAGCTCTTCCTGGGCGGGTCCAAGCGTCGAGCAAGATGCTGCAAGGTTCCGCTGTCCCTCTGTCGGCTTCGTGTCCATTTTAGAGGGGAGTGCGCGCAGAGCCTCAAAGACATCAATGGACTCAGTAGCACAATGCATTGCAGAAGAGACAGGAGAGAGCACGTGAGCCAAGGATTCGAGGCTGTCCGGATGCTTCAGCCGTCTCTCACAACATTGAGGCTGAGGGGGGTAGACGGCTGGCCCCCGAACATGAGACTGGAGCCTGTTCGTAGTCCCTCGATGACTGCACCTCCTTCATTGGGCATCTATCTTTGTTCTGCTTTCCATAATCCCTCGTCACTTCCTTGCTCACACTCTCGATCTATCTACCTCTCTCTCTCTCTCTCTCCCTCCTTCCCTGGCATGCTTTCTGGCTCGCGATCTGACATCCAATCGGATTCCAGTCGGGCAGGGGAATGCTGAACAGCCTGAGCAGCCGCTGCCCGGTGCTCAGCAGAGATCTTCCACAGTCACTCTGGACTCTAAACATCACCGCCCCCGCAACCAGCAGCTTGTGGGGCTTTCACAGTCAGAAGGCGCAATAAACAGAAACACATCGGCTCCCACAAATCTGAACAGTGGAACATAAGAAAACAGCGACAATCATAGGGCCTCCTGACACCTCAAGGCCTTGCTTTTGGAAGCTTGTTGACGGAAAAGATGTACACATGTACATACCTGTATATGTATCTGTACATGTATCTGTATATGTATCTGTATATGTATCTGTATATGTATACGCTCTCATCCCCAGTCGAGGCCCAAACGCCAACAAAAGCGGAAGAGGCACGGAGTCTGGCCAGATGTTTGGGGTTTGGGGCCTGAAGTCATTCCATGATGCACTGGTTGTTGTTTCTTTTTTTGTTTTACATCTTGGGCCCTTTGCACTTTCGAGGAGTACTCCGGCGGGGGGGGGGGGGGGATTCAGAGTTTGAGAGCTCCTGACCCCCAAGAAAACCCCTTCGCTTTAACCCTCTGACCTTCACACCATGGTTTAGGGTATCAAAGGGTTACATGGCTTGCCTGCTACCCTAAACCCTAAACCCTAAACCTTAAACCCTAAACCGAGTTTAGTCATGAGTGAGGTCGGTGGAGTCTCGGCTGGACTTCTGGCTGCGCACGCCCCAGGGCGGCGACTTGCTCGGTTCAGGGGGCTGACGCCTCCAGCTCTAGAGCGGGGGTACATTTTTGGGGGTTTAGGGTTTAGGGTTTGGGGTTTGGGGTTAGGGTTTAGGGTTTAGGGTTTAGGGTGTAGGGTTTGGGGTTTAGGGTTTAGGGTTTAGGGTTTCGGAGGGGGGCGGGACCTGTCAGGATAATCGTCTTTGGGGGTATACTTGCAGATCCCGGATTCCTGCTTTGGGAAATGCCCGTGTCTGCTCCATCTACGTCGCGTCCGGCACACAGGTGTCACGCAACCGGGGTGCGAAAGGAACGTGCGGAGTGAGGAGTCAGGAGCAGACGAGGCATGCGACGGTTCAGGGTTTTACTAGTTGTAGTACTCGTTTAGTACAAGTGGGATCGACGTTTCCGTGAGCCGGCTGGATTGTGCACATGCACCGTCTTCTCTTCAGTAGCTTCGAAGACTGAAAACAGAAGACACGGGCAAGCGCCCTGATGCTGAGGAGATCACTACATAGTCGCTGAGTTGCATGTTGTTTGGGCAGGCAGTTTGCCGAGATACAGAGGAACTACAGCAGAGTGGCCTCCAATGCAAAGTCCGAAAACACCTGCAGGATTGATACAGCGACAGATCACGTTGACTTACGAGTGCCCTGGTGCAGGGTTTACAGCGCGCACCTGTGAAAGCCTGTCAAGGAAGCCAAGAACTGCCACATGGTGTACCCTGACGGACACGGCAACTCGGAAGCCACGGCACATGCCGAGACCCTGATCCTCTAATCACCTTTGGAACCCATGTGAATGTGTAGGCATCAAGAAGCGTCCTTTCGTACGCTGCGGGGGAAGGAAGATGTTTGGATGGGTGGCGTTGTGCAATCAGCCGGTCTTCTGGATGCATGAATGTTGAAGTTCTGCCAGGTGTCCAGTCACCTAGCAGAGACGTAGCTCTCAGAACGTCCAAGTGGAATCCAAAGACATCCAAGGCATTTTATTGCAGGGTTTCGGGTTGATGGCTGAGGGAGAACATGATCCCATTGAGGCTACTTTCCCGACTCTGTGTCCGCGAGGGCAAGCCGGCACGTCACGGAATTGGCAACATTGGCACGGGCCGGCTCCCAGTGCATCTTGGAGTGACTATTCCAATCTTCAAAAAACAAGAGTAGACCCAAGAGTGGCACCAAACCGAAACTTCAAGGCACTGTGATCTTCGTCGTTCAGCGTGGCGACCTGCAGGGAATGGTACGGCCGTCGAGCCACCACGACCCTGCCTTCGCGCGCGCCTGCCGACGCTCATCTCTTTGCCCTGGGTTGCTGATTCAATTCTGAATTCCCTACGAACCAAGGTAGTTTGGGACGGGGTTTGGGTGGGGGCTTCGACTTTGCCTTCGGGACAACAGCAGGTTTCGTGCATCATCCCAGAATACCACAAGAACCAATCACAAGACCCATTTTAGCCCATGCATCTGGGTGCCCGAAAAGTTCTCACCCTAAACTTCAACCGTGAACCCTACATGCACAACCCTCGACCCTAAACCCTAAACCCTTATAAACCCTAAACCCTACCCCTGACGACATGCTCTGAGGTGAGGCAGCGGCAGCGGGCGTGTGTTTTCGGGCGCTGTTGGTGGCCTGCAGCCTCCAGGGGCCAGAGGGCTTAAAAGAGGTTTGTTGAAGAGTTCAGGGTTTGGGCTTTGCCATACTGCATTGGGTCTCCGGATTTCGGGTTTAGGGTTGGGGGGGGGGGGGGGGTCGCAGCGCTTGAAGTAGTCAGACTTCTTTCCTTTGCCGGACACATCCTTGAACCCTAAACCCTAGACCCCTAGGCTTACCGTGCAGCGCGAAGTGGATGTGGACCTCAGCGATACTCCGACGCAAGAAGATGGGATTTGTTGCAGTGTGGAGCACTTCCCGGTCTACCGATGGGCTATAGGATTTAGGATTTAAGGTGTAGGGTTTACTTATGGGTTTATGGGTTTAGGGGTTCCAGGGTTTAGGGATGACTTAGGACTACGATGCCAGCCCCATTGCAGCCTGGGTTGCTGAGAATCGCGAGTCTACGGGCTGGATCCGATCTGCGGCTTGTCTCTTCTACCCATATGATTCCCCTTAATAGTAATAAACATAAAAATAATAATAATAATAATAAAAATAATTGTAAGAATGGTAAGAATAAAAATAATAATACCCCAAAATTAAGAAGGTACCCCTAGTTAGGCCCATATAGGTCACCAGGCTACATGACAGGAAATGGGACGTGTAGGGCGAAGCAGGACATCTTGAGTTCCAGCGCCGAGTTAATAACGCGGTTTAGGGTTTAGGGTTTAGGGTTTAGGGTTTAGGGTTTAGGGTTTAGGGTTTAGGGTTTAGGGTTTAGGGTTTAGGGTTTAGGGTTTAGGGTTTAGGGTTTAGGGTTTAGGGTTTAGGGGCACCAGGCAGAAGCGCCCCATCCTAAAGTCCTCTGTGCGGAGGGATGGGTGGTTGTCAAAATTACGGTGTTCCCTTTTCTAATGCGGAACCTAATAATTAGGGTACCCCAGAAGGGATCAAAATTTCGATAGCCACCCGGATGAACTTCTAGTTTGAGGGTCCAGGGTTCAGCTTATCGAGAGGTGGATGCAAGGAACACGCCGCGATTCTGCTCTTTGAACTGTGGTTTTATACGATGTTGTTTCCCCAGCATCTCACCCTGAAAAGCTCGGCCCTAAACTTGAAAAGTCTGAATAACCTAGATGCACCCTAAACCCTAAAACCTATACACCCTAGACCCTACACTCCACTAGGCGTCGAAGCAGCGTGTGGCGAACGGGCCCTTCCTTCATGAGAAGACAGGCACTGCGCGAGTCCGGTCAAGAAGGCACCGGAGCCACGCCGTTGCGGTGAGACAGTGAGGGTTTCGGGTTTAGGGTTCAGGGGTTCAGGGTTTAGGATTTAGGGTTTAGGGTTTAAGGTTCAGGGTTTTGGGTTTAGGGTTTAGGGGCGCTGAACGAACGCACCAGAGGTGTCCCACTGCGTATCGTCATTGCATCTAGATGAGAATGAATGAGGTAACAATGTCTGCCGGATATTGCGGTCCTCTGTGCCTGCATGTGAGAGAGAGAGAGAGAGTGTGTGAGAGAGAAAGTGTGTTTACGTTTGTCTGTGTGTTTTCGCGCGTGCTTGGGAATGCTGAATGCATTATGTTAAAGCGGTTGCTCACGCATTATCAGCATTGTTACTACGTAGTTCCATATTGGATGCAGTGCGCAATGGCCGTGCCGTAGCTCCATAAACACATTGTTTTCTTGCGGCTGTGTGAGAGAGCGCATGGGATGCAGCGGACAGCGATGGAGTCCTGGTCTTCAAATATGGCCACGTATCCAGTGAATCACAACTGGCCATCGACCCAGATCCTGAAGCGTTTCGCAACAAATATGTTGTTCAAGCCCAATTGGCTCTGAATGAAATTCAGCTACCATTCTCATATCCTCACACCCATGATGTGTCGCACTGAACCACATTCTTCTGAAATGAGCCAGTGCAAAACAGTCAATGCAAAGCAACACCCAGCATTTTTCTCTAGGGCACTTCTGTAACCAGCACTTCCGCAACCAGAACTCGGTTGCTGCTGTTGCTTTCGATTGATCTCAGTCACGTGTACCCCCCAGCCATCGAGCCAGGCTGGACAAAAACAAAGTTGGCGGTGTCTTCACGCATGCGCTAAAGCCGCAGCAGGCTGCACCCTTGGTGCCGGATGCTTGTGTCATGCTGATGCCTAGTGAGTTCGGACAGACGTATCGTTGGCCCTTCACTGTCACCGCCAAAACCGGGCATGCCGCAACACTCGGAGGTCACGTGCATCGACCTGGCAGACGATCAGGACACTTGTGCTATCGTATTGGTGACACCATGTAAAGTAGCAGGACTTTTTTGCAGTGCATGAGGCTGCATTTCTGCTGCGTTCCTGCGCATGTTCAAGCACCAGCCGCTAACATACTTTCCTTGCTGGTTTCCGGGATTTAGGGTTTAGGGCTTACTACCCACTGACACATGGTTCTTGCTGGTTTCTGGGATCTACCTCCACTTGCAGGACGATGCCGAGTCACTGTAGCCCGTTTGGGAGTTGAAGCCCCCGGCTCCTCCCAATTGTTTGCTTTGCCGGCTGGTTCTTCGTAGGGAATGAGGGAGATACCAAGAACCCCCAGTTATGTATATATATATATATATATATATTTGTACATAACCAGTTCTATGTATATATATATATATGTATGTGTACATATGGTAACCCCTCCCCACTCCAGAACTGCCGTCCTCTCTCTCTCGCCAAAAAAATATATGTATATATACCCTTCAAGGGATTCCATAAGGTACCTCAACCCCCCTCAGTCCTAAGAACCAGCAAGTTTAGTTTAGCTTCTCGCAGCTGTGCCGCAAGATGACTCTGCGGCCAGTGGTTTAAAATCAAACTGCGCTCCTGCACTGCACCGCCAGGAAATATCCCAGGGGCCTCACAAGCCCCCAAATCCCTGCTTCCAAACCTCTCCACCCAGATCTAAGCCATGCGAGAGGCCGCCAGGCCGCAGCCCAGCGCAGTCTCATGAGCTCTGGCTCCGCTTGCGCCAGGTCTACAAGGCAGGGCTCCAGGTAGGGTGGGGAGATGTTTAGGGGGGTTGAATGCATACATCATACATCCATGCATGTCTCATCGTGGATAAAAACTCTCGCTTGAAGCAACAGGAGCTGTGGGATCTGTGAAAGATGTGTAGCTGGGCGCTTTCCGCGATCACAGCAAACTGCCTCGGTCATAGCCTTGAGCTTCCTGTGGCCAGAGCTGATAGTCACAGAAGAATTCAGATGCCAGGCACTCTGGCTGGAAGCAGGAGCGAGCACCGGCCGCGAGCATCGGACTCAGCCTTGGGCAGGTGCTCACGGGGGCCGCGCGGCTGGGATCATCTCATGGCCAAAGCCCCCGTAACTACAGCGCGATGACGGCACTCATTCCGGGAGTGAAGTGAAGCTTATGACTTACGACTATGCCCGGAAAACTGCAGTGACACAGCGCAAAAGCGGCGCCAGGGTGCCTACAGTATGAAACTGTGTTTGCGCAGTCTGGTTCTGAAGTTGTCTGATAGAAGATATTGATGATGCGCGTAGTCTGTCTTCAGTACAGGGCTGACTTCACGGAAAGTCGAGAATCCTGCTGCCAGACTGTGCCTGCGAGTAAAACTCCAGCTTAGCCTGAGGGTCTGGGTGTGAAAAACACGTCCTTGTTGGACAGACACCCGAAACTTGCCCTAAACCCTAAACCCTGCACCCCAAACCCTAAACCCTCAACCCCAAACCCCAAACTGCAGGGTGTCGGGGGCAGTGCCTGGCATCCAATGCAAGGCCCAGACCTCTGGAAAGGATCGATGCGCTGGCCGAAGCACATCTTCAACGCAGGTACGCCGCACGCCGCGGCAGGATGGGAAAATAAGGGACCCCTTTTGTAGACTCCAAATAATAGGATGCCCTTGTGATAAGTACCGCAATAAGGTACCGGAAACCCCCGTACGACTTCATGTGATACATGGCTCCGCAATGAGACAGAGAATGCCAGACATGACTTCTGTGGGTCGTTCTCAACTTGGGTCATGTTCCGGGCGCCCTTGATTTCAGAAGTCCTTCTATGAAGTAAAGGTACCTTTAGACAAGGGAACTGAATTCAAAACAATCCCCCCCGCCCCCCGGCCCATCTTTTGGAGCTCTGTGCAGTGTAACTAGAATTTGGGGTTTAGGGCACGGAGACTGAAGCTGAGCATCAATCTAACTCTACGGTGAGTCACAGTCGAGCCGTTCTGGCAGGTGGGAGCAGTGGAACTGCACCAGAATGGCGGCTGAGGACTACTTGCGATGAAGACGTTCTTCTGTTTTTCTGGGGGGATTCGCGGCGGTGGGATCAAAAATGCACAATGGTTGGTGTGCCGCTACGCGCCCGTTCCGTGGCACGGCTCTCGCCTAGGCAGTGTTGACCCGCTAGACCTACGGATGTGTCCGTTTAACCCAAGACCGCATAAAGTGCAGTTAACATCGTACAAGCACCCAGAGGTTGTTTGAATCTTGAATTGCCTCTTGTTGCAGAAACGTGTGTCAGGGGGCGTGATTATTTGGGGCATCTGTCTGGGGCGAGCCATGCAAGCAAGTCGGAATTGCAGTGCTTTAACTGCAAGGCCCCTTATGAAGGCCCTGATTATTCTATGAATCTGACAGGTTTGGTGAACTTCTGGTTTTTGCTGATGAACTTCTTCAAAACTTTTCATACTAGTGAAAACATGTGCTAGATTCAACATATGTAAATCGCGTTGATGCTAATTAGTCTTAACCTGTACTCTAACTGCAGGTTGTTCTAAGCTGTATAAGGTACCCTTACTGTTCAAATGGGATGCCTTTTGAGAAGCTTCCACACCCAGAAGCGATGTTTGAGAGCCCCGAACTGAACGTCTCTTTTTTTGAGCATCTTGAAAGGCAGGGCTTCTGAACCCGAGCAGGGTTAGGGTTGAGGGTTTAGGGTTTGGGGTTTAGGGTTTAGGGTATGAAGAACAAGCCGAGCATAGCCCTGTTAAGAGCAGGAGCGGATGGGGCGGCGACTGCTGCGGCGCGAGCAGCAGGAAAAGCAGCGCATGCTCAAAGAGGACACGCTCAGTCTCGGCTCGGTTGAGGGTATGTCCATAGTGACTTAGTGGGTTTAGGGGTTTTAGGGGTTAGGGATTACGGGATCAGGATTTAGAGGTTTTTGTGCAGGGGTCAAGTTCAAGCCTAGCCTAGATGAGACAGCGATCCTCGAAGATACTCGAAGATGGCTGGGGGGGGGGGGGGGGGGAGGTTTCCAAGCTAGCATTGGCCAGGCAATCTCCAAAGCGACGTGTTCAAGGTTTCGCTCGTGGGTTGTGTCTTGTTCTTTCAGGGTTCCTTTGTCAGGTATGGTGGACGATGTGCCTTGAACCCGGAAATTGACATTGTCACCAAGCGGTCGTATCCGACCCCCGTCAGTTGCCGGAGGTGCAGACACACCAAGTGCTTTGGCTTTGGCCGGTGCTTTGCCCCAGGATCGCGAAGCATCCGCTTTATGCCGTCGTCAGCAGAAGGGTGCCATGCACGAGGCTCGACGGCAGTGAATTTAAGCCCAAGTAGAACAGGCAGGATGTGAGGATCAGGTTGAAACACCTGAACATGACAGATTGGTGTTTTCTGGCTTGCGTGAAGAATGGCAAACCCTCGCAGAGACACCCTTTCTTTCAATGAGGAGATTTCCGGTGACTCGCACGAAATGTGATGAGCGTGCGGGGAGTCAGGGGCTTCATGACGCATCCAATCACATTCCAGTCCTTTTGCGAGCCGTCGTCAATTCTATCAGAGAGAACCTAAACCCTAAACAGTAAACTACCCTAAACCCTAAACCCTAGACATGGCTGTCGTGCTCGGCTCACACTGTAGGGCCGGCATATCTTTGAGGTTGAGGCCTTTTTTGTTTCTTCTTGGGGAGGCTGCTGTCCTCCGTCGGCTGGACAAGCTCCTTGCAAAGTGGCCGGGGATCCCAGAGTGCAAAAGATAAGGGTTTAGGGTTTAGGGTTTAGGGTTTGGGGTTTGGGGTTTGGGGTTTGGGGTTTGGGGTTTGGGGTTTGGGGTTTGGGGTTTGGGGTTTGGGGTTTGGGGTTTGGGGTTTGGGGTTTGGGGTTTGGGGTTTGGGGTTGGGGAGGGAAGGAAGGCAAAGACGGGACAGTAGGACACCGGATTAGGGTTTAGCATGTAGGGTTTAGGGCACCGAATTATCTGTAGAGCTGACTTCTCGCTGGATGTGCTGGATTGTGAGACAAAGTTACTGTAGGAGGTGGGGCGTCGAACAACTAAGGACTTGAACCATAGTGACAATAGTTGAAACCCGACTCCAAGCTTTTTTGGCTCGGTGCCTCAGAACGCACAAGCATATTCCAGGATCGCCTGCCCTGAAAGCCTGCACATCCCTAGTCGCCCTAGTCCCTGAGCATCTCTGAACCCACGGGCGTTCAGGAGGCGCGGAAATCACCAAAGCTATCGGTGTGTGAGTGTGGGTAGTAGCCACCCTAAACCCTAAACCCTAAACCCAAACCCCAGGAGTTCGTCCGCGCGAGCTTGGGTGCGGAGGCCAGAGGGACTTCCGTGCTCGGCAACAGCAGCGGGCAGCGTATGGGATATGTGTTGGGATGTTCCCCCCTTATACTAACAGTCCTTGAAGTACCCACTACTATTACCCCTATTAATTAAGGACTGTTTGTATAAGAGGGAACATCCCAAGATATGTGAAGGGACCGTTGCCTTGGGTTCAGTGACCAAGGCAACAGGAATGAGCACGTACAGCATGTCGACCACGCTGACCATGCCAATCTTGATGATAATCTTGAGTGCCATGCTGCAGTGCGGAGACGGGAGTTGACCCTGTCGCTTGCAGCCAGGACATCTACTTTCTGCGTCGAGACTGAAGGCGTTGTCCAATGAACAGGCTGGCTTTCGAGACCTTCGTGACATGCACTTTCCAAGATCAGGATCCTTTAAGCAAAGACAGCACCCCTTGTTGTCTAGAGTCTGGAGCAACACCCTGTCTATGTCGCTCAGGGCCACTTCTGGCAATCGCACGGCCCCACCTCGCACCGGATGAAGAGCCAGAAGCAGGTGACGCCTGTTTGTGCAAATCTGTGAATCAACGTGGGGCGGCAGAGGGGCAAGGGTTCAGTTCAGGATGCATTATCCCATTTTCTACAGGGTGCATCGAATCGTCAAGTGACTCAATTCACTTTCAGAGCCGTTCCATGCCCTGACCGAATAAAGATACGATCGACATCGATATTCAGTTTCGATTCACGGCAAAAGTCGCCCGCCTCTTCCCGCAGTCCTCCCACCTCCCACCTCCCACTCCCAACTTCGCACAGACTCCCAACCACCTGCATCCCACCACTCACTCCCAAGAGGGGGGGAGGGGGGTGGGAGGGCAAAGGGCAGCGGGGTGAGGGGTAACGGGGTTGCGACGACAGGGGCCCGACCCGATCGTTCCGATCATCGACACCGGTGTCTGCGGGGTGTTTGCGATAGGTTGGCGAGGCATGAGTTCTCCCCTGCTAACTTTGCGAAGGTGTCCAAAGCTCTGCTTGTGGCAGGTTGGACCTTCACCAGACGGCTGAGCCGTGTTCCTGAAGCATCTCAGCTATTCGCAGCTGCTCAGTGTCTCACGAGGCAGCAGCTTCGTTGAGCCTGGCAGCTGATGCGAGCTCAGACTGTCAGAAGCGAGTCTCGCGCCCAAATTTGAGACAGAGCCCCGGCTACCATACGAAAACATGTCGAGTTGAGTCGAAGCGCGTTTTGGGAAGCTCGTGGAAAGCGTGGATGGGGGTTGGTGGCCCATGCCTCGCATGAAGCATGCGTCGCTGCAGCTAGGCTAGGCGTGTGCCCCCTCCGGTTCGGATGATCTGGCATGTCACCCTACGATGCATAGTCCTCGAAGGGATTGATCGAGAAGTCATCTTGGGAAGTTTAGGTTGCCCATGGCCAATGAAATTGATGAAGGCAAATCGAGGATTATCTTGGGAACAGGCTTCGTGATCAATTACCATGTCAGTCTGGAATAGTGCTTGTGGCCACCAGATTTTCAGACCACAGAGCGCTCAAGCATCCTGACACAACGTAAAATTCTAAACCCTAACCCTACACCCTACAAACCCTATAAATCCTATAAACCCTATAAATCCTATAAAAAACTCATAAACCCTATAAACCCTATAAACCCTATAATAAACCCTGTAAACCCTATAAACCCTATAAGCCCTATAAAACCCTACAAACCCTAAACCCTAACGGCCATGGCGGATGACTCTGATGTGGCCTCGGCCATGGAGTCAGGCTCGGGTCTTGGCTGGCGTGTTGCTTAGCATCATCATGGTCGTCAATCATGTCACACGACTCAAGCGTGCTTGGATTGCAGGGAGTCTTGGCAGGCTTCTTGGCGGAGCTTTTGGGGGCCCGCACCCCGAGGGTTTTTCGGCAAGATTTGCTGAAAGCGGGCTGCTCTGCGAGGTTCTGTGCGAGTAGCACCGAGTAGGGGACCCAGGCCAGGTAAGGGTGACAGAAGTTTTTGGCGAGGAGAATAGTTGAGTTAAAAACTACGAACACCGCACCAAGGGTGGGGCAACATTTGCATCATGATCTGCTCCAGAAATGAAAGCATCTGCAGACTCATAAATGCTTTCCCCCCGCCCCGCATTGATCCACCATTTTCGGCTTCAAACCTCTGAAGATGCGCTTTGCGAATGGCTTAGCTTAAATACTGTGAAAGTCTTGTGTTGCTACGCACCAAATCATCTTTTGGATATCGCTGATCTAGGTTGCAGCCAGCGGAAACGTTCCCTCCCGCCATCTCTTCCCCCCTCCGCTTGCGTCATTGGGGAGATCTGGCAAGAGTTCGACGCTCCGAGCCCCTCAATCCGAGCGGGACAAATGCCACCCGAACCTCCATGGGCCCGCCCCCCAAACCGGGCGGCTTGGGTTGGATTTGGGCACTTAGGCAAGACAGCCCACTTCACAGGAACAGAAACTCTTCCCCCTGTGATCCCTCACAGACGTACTAAGCTGGCGGCATTGGCTCGGAGAAAAGGCTTGGGGGCGGGGCGGTCGTACCAAACACGCACACACGCACCGGCAGCAAGACTAAGGGAAAAAACAAGTTCAGCTAATCCCTTGTGGCTGCACAAACGCCAGCAGTATCCCCGTGGCATGTGGGGCAATGCCTGCCACTGAAGGCACCGCCCCCGACCACCGCCCCCGACCAGAAGGGGGTCTGAACATATGCTTTGTGTATGGCCCGAGCTAAAGCAATCTGAAAGTCCTGTGTTGTTACGCAATCATGTTCCGGATCGCTATTCTAGGTTGCAGCGGGCGCAAATCTACACTGCAGAGGTCTATCTGAAGAAGACTCGTGGCTCAAAAGGTGACTCATAGTTAGCTTCAACTTAATCGTTACAAACAGAATTTATGGCATGTCGGGGCAATTTCTCGCACAGAAAGCCGTTATGAATAGATAAAGCCCCTATCCAAAACAGCATTTGCGAAACAAACAAAAGAACAGAACTACTTAGATTAGCATTCTGATTTGTTGGCGAGCCACTTCACGGACTCGATCTTAATAGGAACTATTTAAATTTGCTAAAGTACTAAAACTATTTACCGGTCGTCTTATTTGAAACCACACACATGAACACAAGTTAAATACAGAAGCCAACGTCCGTTTAAACGCATATTGGGTTCAAAAGCCCCGAGGCTCACTAGGCCCATAGGTTATCCCAATAGCTGTCCTTCAATATCTTTCATTTCACTCGGCTGTTGTTTCGAAGTAGTGTTTAGGGAATAGGATTTAGCGAGTAACATGAAGGGAATAAGATTTCGGGGTCCCGCTCTCTAGGATTTAGTGACAACATGTTCTGGAATAGATTTAGTTTGGACTTAAAGGTTTTTTTAGGGGCTCTTCTCGATTGGAGTTTTACGGGGCCCCCTCTTTCGGGCTTAGGTTTGTCCCAATAGCTGTCCTTCAATATCTTTCATTTCCCTCGGCGGTTGTTTCGAAGTAGTGCTTAGGGAACAGGATATAGCGAGTAAGGTGAAGGGAACAAGATTCAGGGATCCCGCTCTTTAGGGGTTTAGCGACAAGATTTGCGGAACAGAGTGAGTTCTTAACGAATCAAGGCCTCTCCTAGAGGCTCTTGTCTTTAGGATGTTCAAGAGCCCCCCTCTTTAAGGGCTTAGGTCTAGGGCTTAGGGAATTGGGCTAATCACGCTCCTTAGGATTTAGTGAAAGGGATTTACGGAACAGGGTCGTATTCTTTCGGAACTTAGCACCACACGCCTTATGGTTTACGCAATAGGACAGATTAAGGGACTACGGTTTAGGGAAGAAAACTCAGGGATCACTTGTTAACTTTAGGATTTCGGGGCTCTCCCGCTTTAGGATTTAAGGCCGCCCCTCTTTAGGGCTTAGAGAATAGGATTAAGGGAATGAAATTTAAGGGAGTAAGATTCACGGATCCCGCTCTTTAGGATTCAGCGACAAGCTTTAGGGAATAGGGAATAAGGTTAGTGTTTTGAGGATTTACGGGCTCTCCTAGGGATCTCACTCTTTAGGAACTCGCGAAAAGGCTTTAGGGTTAAGGGACCCCGCTCTTAAGAGAATAGGATTAGTGAGTAACTTTAACGGAATAAGAATCAGGGATCCCGCTCTCTAGGATTCAGCAACAAGATTTGCGTAATACGGTTACTTTTCTTAGGATTTCGCGACAGGATTTGGGTAATACGGTGAGTTTGTCGGATTTAAGGGCACTCCTAGGGCTTCTATATGGCACATACACATGCAATGGCTGAGTTCAGCATTGGAATATTGAACTTCAATATTCCGTATTGAACTTCAATATTGAGCCCGGATCCAAGACTCAAGATTTAAGGTGCCTGAAAATCTGAAAAAGTGTTCCTGGGCATCTTGAGTCTTGAATCTTGGGTCTTGCCCCAATGTTGAACGTGAATATTCCGTATTGAACTTCAATATTGGGTTGAGCTTCAACACTCCAATGACGTGTTCGCAAAGAGTGATTCAAGCCGAAAACGGTGGATCAAGGGGGGGGTACCTTATAAATACAGAATCTGTCCAGTCTATCTATCGATCCATCTGTTTGTGTTCACAACGCGCTTATACATTCCACGCTGGTTCATGTCCCACAGTCTCAGGACAGCAGCGTAAAGCACCCTGATCAGACACACACCTGTGGCTTCAAGACGTGCAACTACACGAGGCCACCTCTAAGCTGCTTCCGCTTCGTCCAACTGCTTTACGAGGCTTGGGGTTGCAAGCGAGGGGCTGTCGGTCATATGCAGATGAGAGGAGAAGTTGCCGCGTTACCCCTTGCGTATGCCGCGCAGGCTGCTTCACTTCACGTGCATGCATGCATTCGGCTTCAGGCGGTGTGTGTCGGTCTGCCACTGCATGACAATGTATAACAGTGCTGCCATTGCTGCCATGATGCCTTTGCAGCCCAATGTTGCCGTCTTGCCGGGTCTGGATGCCCCGCTCGAAGCCTTTTACCCACCTCCAGGCCTGACGCTCCAACACCTCAATCCGTCGAACGGTTCTTCCGTTCCATCGACCGCAACATCGTGCACAGGGTTGGTGCCCGCAAGCCGGGGTAGCCAGGGACATCCGGAGCTGTGCCGCAGACCTTGTGTGCTGATGGCACGGGGCGCGTGTCTCAATGGCACGGCTTGCAGCTATTGCCATGATCGTCACGAGGACCGGCCACCCAAGCTGGACAAGAAACAGCGGCGGCTCCTTCAAGAGATGCCTCCAAAGAAACGCATGGAGCTGTTGCTGCCTCACATCCACACGCGGCTCCACGAGACCCGCATTCAGGGCAGTGGACTGCTCTTTGCCCTCTTGGCGACGGAGCTGGAGCGCGCGCGCGGTGTCCAAGCCGATGCAGATCCTCAGGACCTGTAGGTGCAAGTGCGTAAGTCCGAAGCTGATACAGAAACCTCAAAGAAAGCACAGCCCTCAGTCACGTGACCTCGTGCCTCTTCCTCTACAGGAGCATCGGCTTTTCGTCACTAGCCGCACCCCGGCCCTACCGATAAGCCAGGTCGTTGCCTCAAAGCTGCGAACGCGAGTCCCGGGCCAGGACCCCATGCCTGGCCGTGTTCGACGAGATCTCAATCAGGTCTTCGCGAGGATGTCCTTGCGTGCCCTCGTTCCTCGGCACAGTTGGTGAGTTGTTACGAGACATCATGTAAGAAGCTTCTAACATTCCAGTTTTCTACTCCGTAGGCGCGTGTAGGCACACACCCTAACAAAAACAAGGCGCCGTAAATTGGGCGGGGGGGGGGGGGGGGGGGCCCACGGTTAGCACGGATTGGCATGTAGGTGCAGGCGCCGTGCTACCCCCCAGAGCAGCCAAAGCAAGAAAGAGCTGAAGGCTCTGAGCCCCTGAAAAGTCCCCAGACACAGCAAAGGTGGGTCACTTCGGTGCAAGCTGTGGTCGGGTGCAGGAAGCCTTGGAAGCAATTGGAAGCAATGCCGGGCCCTAAGCCATGGCCCTTGGTGTGAAGCGCTCGAGGCTTCAGAGAGTGAGCGCAGGACTCTGCAGGGACTGAATTTAAGCCCTGGACAGTAAGTGTTTAACAGGACGTCTGCACCAGTCCTGAATGCTGTCATGGCATCGAGGGGTTTGCAGCCCGTGTTCATGGGCATGGTGGCAATTGGGCGACATAGAGTCGGAGACGGCTGCTTATCCCCGGACACAATGTCGTGAAAGCACTCAGTGGTACAGTTGGCGCATGGGGAGTCAGAGACTTTCAGCGTCAAAGTACCAGTACTGTTTTCTCGCCGTCTTCGGCATGAGCTCAGGGCAACTTCCCCTGACCGACGCGTGAGTACATCAAGAAAAGGCAGAATCTGAAACGAAGTCTTGGTTTGCGGGTGGACTTATCATCATCACGGTCAGGGTCATCCTAGTCAGTCATGTCGCATGACTCAAGTGTGGCCCCTTTCCAACATGGCTGGTTTAAGGTGCCAGGTTGCAGGTCATATGATGCCGGTAAGTTTCCTCAGACACGCTCGTCCCTTCTTCGCCTTGGAGGCTTCCTGGTGGAGTTTTTGGGGGCCCGCACCCCGCAAAAAAATTGTCTGCAAGATTCTCTGAAAGAGGGCTACTCTGCGAGGTTCTGTGCGAGTAGGAGCGAGTAGGAGACCCAGGCCAGGTTGACACGGGTGACTAGTACAGGAGTCCCGGGCGATGAGAATAGCTGAGTTAAAAACTAAGAACCCCGCACCGTGGGTCGGGCAACATTGTGTCACGTCTGGTTCCAGCAACGCAAGCATGATGCAGACATATGATCACACAGAATCTGCTGGTCTATCTATCGATCTATCTGTTTATGTTCACATGACCCTAATACAATCATTGCACACTGGTTCATGTCCCACAGTCTGAGGACAACAGGACAACGGCGTAAAGCACCCTGACCTTCAGACACACAGACACACACACACACACACACACACACCCACACATACAATCCTGTCGAGGCCGCCTTCATGCTGCTTCCGCTTCGTCCAACTATACTTTACGAGGCTTGGGGTGGCAATGTCGCAAGTGGGGCTGTCGGTCATACGCAGATAAGAGGAGAAGTTGCCGCATTACCGCCTGCCTCAATTCACGTGAATGCATGCATTCGGCTTCAGGTGGTGTGTGTCGGTATGCCAGTGCCGCCATTGCTGCCATGATGCCTTTGATACCCAATGTTGCCGTCTTGCCGGGTCTGGATGCCCCACACGAAGGCTTTTGCCCACCTCCAGGCCTTTCGCTCCAACACCTCAATCCGTCGAACGGTTCTTCCGTTCCATCGACCGCAACATCGTGCACAGGGTTGGTGCCCGCAAGCCGGGGTAGCCAGGGACATCCGGAGCTGTGCCGCAGACCTTGTGTGCTGATGGCACGGGGCGCGTGTCTCAATGGCACGGCTTGCAGCTATTGCCATGATCGTCACGAGGACCGGCCACCCAAGCTGGACAAGAAACAGCGGCGGCTCCTTCAAGAGATGCCTCCAAAGGAACGCATGGAGCTGTTGCTGCCTCACATCCACACGCGGCTCCACGAGACCCGCATTCAGGGCAGTGGACTGCTCTTTGCCCTCTTGGCGACGGAGCTGGAGCGCGCGCGCGGTGTCCAATCCGATGCAGATCCTGAGGACCTATAGGTGCAAGTGCGTAAGTGCAAACAAGTTTTACATCAATCTGGTATAATTAGAGACTTCAAAGAAACACGGCCCTCACGTGGCCTCACGTGACTCGTGCCTCTTCCTCTACAGGAGCATCGGCTTTTCGTCGTTAGCCGCACCCCGGATCTACCTAGTCCCGGGCCAGGACGCAATGCCTAGCCGTGTTCGACGAGATCTCAATCAGGTCTTCGCGAAGATGTCCTTGCGTGCCCTCGTTCCTCGGCGCAGTTGATGAGTTGGTACGAGACATCATGTGGGGAGTTTCTACGGTTCCAGTTTTCTACTGTGTAGGCACAGCCGCTACAAGGCGCCGTAATTGTGGGGGGGCCCCACAGGGTTAATGGTTAGCACGGGGTGGCATGCAGGTGCAGGCGCCGTGCTACCCTCAAAGCAGCCAAAGCAAGAAAGAGGTGGCAGGCCCTGAGCCCCTGAAAGGCCCCATATCCCCACACACAGCAAAGGTGGGTCACTTCGGTGCAAGCTGTGGTCGGGTGCAGGAAGCCTTGGAAGCAATTGGAAGCAATGCCGGGCCCTAAGCCATGGCCCTTGGTGTGAAGCGCTCGAGGCTTCAGAGAGTGAGCGCAGGACTCTGCAGGGACTGAATTTAAGCCCTGGACAGTAAGTGTTTAACAGGACGTCTGCACCAGTCCTGAATGCTGTCATGGCATCGAGGGGTTTGCAGCCCGTGTTCATGGGCATGGTGGCAATTGGGCGACATAGAGTCGGAGACGGCTGCTTATCCCCGGACACAATGTCGTGAAAGCACTCAGTGGTACAGTTGGCGCACGGGGAATCAGAGACTTTCAGCGTCAAAGTACCTGTACAGTTCCATTGGTTCCCTGCATGAGGTCAAGCAATTTCCACTTCCCGACGCGTAAGTACATCAAGAAAAGGCAGAAGACCGTCATAGTTCAACTGGGGCACATATGGGAACTTGGGAACATGGTTAGTAAGTATTCTATTCTCAATTTTGCATCCCCCAGCTGCCCCCACCAAGTTGTTCCAACTTGTAGAAGATACGCTTAAAGGCCTGGATATCGATAGGCAACTGTTAAAACAAGTTGGCTTCTGAAAAGGAACCCGGAAATGGGTCAACAATGTAGACCAACCCCTGCACAAAGCCTACAGGCGCGGATGGTCATTGCAGCGACTGCTGCGGCACGACCGGCAGCAAAAACCAGCGCGTGCTCAACGAGGACACGATAAAAGAAACGGCACAGTTCCGGCTTTGTCAACTTTGTGTACATGGTGACATAGTGGTTCGGGTCGGGAAGAGACCCCCCCCCCCCCCCCGATAAGTCAGACGGAGATCCTGAAAGGTGGAGTCATCTTAGACAAACTCCAGCCGACGTGTTCAAGACTTCACTTGCAGGTACAGTGGCTCAAGCTTTCGCACACTGGGACGTGGGAGGGAAGTGGATGTCGCTGAAGTCCTTATGAAGCCTCCTTTTGACGGCTATGGCGCATGACTCTGAAGTGGCCTAGGCCACGGAGACAGGCTCGGGTCTTGGTTTGCGGGTGGACTGACCATCATCACGGTCATCCTTTCCAACATGAAGGTTTCAGGTGTCAGGTGCCAGGTTGCAGGTCACGATGCCAGTTAGTTTTCCCTGCTCCGCCTGGGACATCCACGCTCGGCATCGGAGGTGCTTCGCGTTCTTCTCGTCCTCGCATGGCATGCGCACGCTAGAAGGCCGGGGAAAGCTGCCAAAGTCTTGAACAGCAATTGGAAGCTTTCTGCTCAAGAGAGCAGAAGAGCCGGCAATGGGTTCAACCGATGCATGTTCCAGGGCCGCTGGTACCGCAGCTAAACCTCGCAACCCAGAGCTTTCAACTATCCTTGGCAGTGTACTCAGCTTGGAGCATCCCTATTCCTTGCAGACCATGATGCTCGGAGGTCGGTGGCGATCTGCCTCACAGGCACCGGCGCATTGGCGCATCCAAAGATGTCTGGGGTTCAGGGTTGGGGGCATCTTAAGAAGCTTGGAGACCTGGGGTTCTTGCAGGACCCTAAACCCAATCAACACTGTAAACTGTAACCCCTACAAACTTTAAAACTTTTATACCCTAAGCCCTCCACCCGCAAACCCTCAAAAACAGGCCACCTACGGACTGCCTCTGGACAGCCCGACCGATTCGTCCGACCACTGCAGCGCCAGGTCCTGCGTGCCGTGGCTTCACCAGGGTTAGCTTTACGAGGCTTTTTTTGAGGCTTTGTTTTGCGAGGCTTCGGGTAGGCAGTCCACACTGTGCAGTGCGGTTTTCGGACGAGTGTCACAGTGTAAAAGTAAGTGTAAAAGTAAGTGTGTGTGTGTGTGTGTGTGTGTGTGTGTGTGGGTGGGTGGGTGGGTGGGTGGGTGGGTGGGTGGGTGGGTGGGTGGGTGGGTGGGTGGGTGTGTGGGTGTGTGGGTGTGTGGGTGTGTGGGTGTGTGGGTGGGTGGGTGGGTGCGTGCGTGCGTGCGTGCGTGTGTGCGTGCGTGTGTGCGTGCGTGTGTGCGTGCGTGCACGTGCACCGGACAATTGTGTGTCTGCGAGCGTTCCACTGTCTGGAGAGTCCTGCGCAAGAGTCCAGAAACATAAGCAGTTCGCAGTGCGTCATCAGCCTTCGAACCCCAGTTGTTCCAGCATGCTTCAACTTGGTTTGCTGTGTCGGCCTGCCTGATTCCCAAGTGATGCTTTCTCAGGTTTCGATGTCCTGATGCCAAAAAAAGAACCACAGGCGTAGAAGGAGGCATCCTTGGTGTCGTATGATTCTATGGACTATTCAAAGTGGCTATTCATTCCTCGGTAGCCTATGAACGTGGGACCGTAAACCTCGAAGAAGATTCGGAGTGACAGTGTCGACAGGTGTGGTTTTTGTTTTTTAGCACGTTCGTTTGTTGTTGGACCTTTCTGCATGTGTGAGACTTTAGACTTTAGACGACGCCAGAGTTGAAATCAGGGACAGCATGCAGGCTTGGCATCTGATGGCATCGAGCAATCCGGAGCAAATTCGTTTTCAGGTCCACTTGCTGCGGCGGGCTACGAAATCGACATATTCGCGGTGACCGATGCGGGCGAGGCAGAGAGCAAGCGACGAATTGAAGACTCTGTGCGTCGACCGCCTTGGCACCCAAACGTATAATAAAGCGCTAGGGAAAGGGGCACAGGAAATGTTTGAAAGGTTTCAGGGCCCGTTCTATTTCCAGGGTGCTTGTCTGCCATGCCTGCCGGGGGAGGTGGGAGGGGGAAGGAAGAAACGAAGCACGAAGGCTGGGCCGAGCGACCACAAGCCTCGCGCATGAATATCTTGAAGTTAGCGTCAGGGAATCAAATTTCCTTCTGGAGCCTCTGAAACGCACAAAACCGTGCAGATGGCAGCCTAGGCTGGGCGACAGTTGTAGTTCTGAAGCTTTGGACAGCTTGTTGCCACCGCGTCTAGTTCGCAGGGCCACAGTCCCTTGAACGAGCACGTATCATGCCATGCACATACTCTTCGCGAGGGGCAAGAAAAGGCTTTCAGCGAAGCAACCTGGACCCCCAAACCCATAACTTAACCCCAATGCACCCGACTGAAGACCTACAGTACGCACCCAGTCTGCCTTTTGGCAGATCACCTTGCTTATTTTTTCAACGAGGGTCCCAGGGTCCCTGTTCAGCTTCCCCTTAACGTCAGAATCATATAGAACAACACCAGGATTTAATCGCAGGAGTGCTCCCGCGCACGGGAGACCCTGGCAGAGCTGCGTCTCCTGTCGCTGCGTTGCGTTGACTTCGAGGAGCTCCTCGTCGGTGGTCCTACTAGGACGCAGAGTAGGCCCTTATACCCCCTTTTTTCGTGTTTAGGATCTTAGGAGCCCTTATACGCAGCATTGAAACCCAAAAGGGCACCCGTTTTGTTCCTAGGTCACTCTTGGGTCGAGCCAAAGCCCTGAAATTACTTTAGGCAGCTCAAGAGTCATAAAGCTTCTGGTTCATTGAAGTCCACCCCGGATCTGTCATCCAAACCCGGGCCTTGCGCGAGGCCTTGTCTTGCAAGAGAAATGAATGCCGCTCTGAACCCTAAACCCTAAACCCCAAACCCCAAACACCAAACCCCAAACACCAAACCCCAAACCCCAAACCCCAAACCCCAAACCCCAAACCCCAAACCCCAAACCCCAAACCCCAAACCCCAAACCCCAAACCCCAAACCCCAAACCCAAGACTGGCCTCGAGTAGCCCGACCCCAAGATCAACCGAAAACATGCACAACACTGAGCCCTAAACCCTCGAAACTTACCACAGAGGCACATATTGATGTAGGGTTTATACGACTGTTATTGGTGAGTGTATATAAGGTTCCTATTGAATAATATAAACCCTACTTCATATCATTCATTCTCTCACCAGTACTTTATCAATAGCATAGGTTTTTGGTTCCAGGGTCCTGGATGCGCGTAGCGGCGCTTCCCGGAGAGCGACCTACCCCCTTCGGCAGAGAGACATCACGGCTCTCCACTGTGCTCTGAGAGCACCCGGAGGGCTTCGGGTTCGGGGTTAGGGTAGTTTAGGGTTAATGGTTTAGGGTTTAGGGTTTAGGGTAGTTTAGGGTTAATGGTTTAGGGTTTAGGGTTAGGAGCTGGCACAGATTCAAATTCTGTTGCCCAAGACTGCTGCGTTTGCAGGCAGAAAGCTTGAATTGCGGCTATGGCTCAGTCTTGGAAACAGCAATACCCATGAAACAGTAGTCACTATGGGCCGACTGAGTCACTCCCAAACCCTAAGCCCACGACTTCAATCCGATGCAAAACGCCCCAGAGGCTTAGTGTTCGAAGCCAAACAAAGGAGTCCCAAGCTGTGTTCCTGACCCCAGGAGTCCGATGAGAAGAGGAGGCATCTTGCCAGCATCCACCAGCCCTAAACCCTAAGCCTTATACTAAGCCCGAAGCCCGAAGCCCAAAGCCCAAAGCCCAAGCCCCAAGCCCTCTGCCTTGTCTTTGCAAGAATGCGGTCAATTTTCTCGGAGAGGTGTCTTCTTCACACGCTCAGGCTTTCGTTGCTTCCTTACACCTCTTTGGGCTGCCACGTGCTTCCAGCATGAACCAGTCAAGGTCCCGTTTGGGCAGTTTTCACAACGGTAGTTCTTGCCGGAGGTCTATCTCGCGCAGTCACAGCCCCGAAAGAGATCCGCAAGAACCCTCAACGAGACCCCGCGATATTGTTGTCGTGACGAGAGCGAAGATAAGAAAGTGCCAAGTAGACAGAGGCAACCACTATAATGTCTAATGACCAAAGCTCCAAACCAGCTGAAAGGACTGCTGAAGATCAGTGGCTCCAATTTGGACCATGGACGGGCAGTGTAGGGCCAGGGTTGTGGGTTGGAGTAGTACGAATGGATTTGAGGCGCAGCCAACACAGCAGACCCAGCCAAGCTCTTCGACGAAGTAGCCCGTGCAAGCTTGCTTGGCCGGTTCAACCCTAAACCCTAAACTCTAAACCCTAAACTGTTTGTGCAGGACCTCTTGGCCGCGCCCGGCATTTCTGGGTCAGATGAAGAAGGTTGGTGGGGGTTCATGAGTCCCTAAGCCCTAAACCCTAAACCCGGCCTCGTGCCGTTGTGGCGCGTTGATGTTGCCAGGGCTTAGGCAGTTCTGGGCCTCCTCTTGCTTCTACAGGGTCTAGGGCGTAGAGTGTGAGGATGGTAGGAGCTGCAACCCTGCAGATGGGTACCCAACTCTCTGTAAGCCTTTGGCCTCTGCAGATGCTGTGGCTTGGGAGGGCTGGGGATGCATAATGGGCTGCTCTTTGCTTTATGTGTGTCGGCACAGCTAGGGTGATGGCCATGCCCCCTGCTTGGACTCGGAAATAGGTCCAGATCTGCGATGAGCTCTTTACGGCGGCTGACAAAGACTACAGGCACAAGCTGTGCTATCCGACTATCCTTTCGAGACATGCCGCTGACCCGAACTACAAAGCCATAAATGGAGCACAAGGCCTTTTGAGATGGGGGGGCGGGGGGGGGGGGGGGGGGGGGGGGGGGTGGGGTAGACAGCTTGGTGATCATGCGATGGGAGTGATGGGATGCGAGAGATCGAAACAGACCCCACCTGATAAATCATCATGTCTGTTTTTGCTACTGGATATCTATCTTATTGTATATCAAAATTCCGAGATTAATACTGTAATAGGATATCGTTGAATTATATCATACTAGTATAAGGGCATGTCCAAGTGTGTCCGTGCAGAGACTTGCATGTAGGACCTCTGAGGGAGTGCGCCACATCGCTAGTCGGGAGCTGTTGACTCTCACTCAACAAGGTGTGCAAACAGGCCAACCATATGATTGAGCATAGTACACTCTTTGGAGCCGGGGGATTCGGAAGAATTGATGGTCCTTTCTCGTAAATCACGGTCTTGGCTACTGACGCGCGAGTGCGTACCCGTGCCGGTTATGGTTTGTGCATTGCCGTCACAATTGTTGCTATTCCTTCTGTCGGCAGTTTGGTCAGCCGGTCGCGGATGGATATCCACTGGCATCGCTTCCCAGCAGATCCAACGCAACTGGAGCGGCCTGGCCGGGCTCACAGCATCCGTTCTTCCGTTCACATCTGAGCGCAGATTGATTGTTAAGTTTGGGTTATGATGCGGAGACACTGAGAATCAGCATGAATCGTTTGTCGACCGGTTGCCATGGAAACCCACCCGCATGCCCAAAAATGGAGGAGCTATTTAGAAGCACCAGGAGAAGTTGCCTGACGGCATGACTGACGTAGTGCCTTTCTGTTGTCAGGATTTCTTTCTGTTCCTGTCCCCAAGCGATTGATCGCCTTTGGCACTCTTGGATGATCCGACTTCGCATGCTGATGGCGGATCTAATTAGTATATATATATATACCCTTCGAGAAGCCCAGTTGAATCTATAGATGGGGTTTAAGAAAATAGGATAGGGGACCCCCAATATAGATCCCCAAATAGAGGATCCCCCTTCTTTTCAGGACCCAATTGGGGGTACCCCCCGTTTCGGAGACCCCCCATATGTGGCATGGCTCCGATTCCCGGAAGGTGTGATTTGGCTCCCCTGGCGGAGCGGCGAAACGAACGCCCAGTACATCGCGGACACATTTGCCATCGGAGCTCCCTCAGCCATGCTGCTCGCATGGAGAGCTCTTTTTCAGGCTTTAAAGCCCTAAAGCCTTTACCCCCAAACCCTGAAACCCAAACCCCAAACTTGGCCCTGACCCCTCATGCCCCCGATTCTCCCACCCCCCTCCCCCCCGACCCCTGTACCCGCCCCCCCTAGATACCTCTTACCCAACCCCCCCCCAACCCAGGGAGTGAGATCTTCTCTGACTGCCTTTCGAGGAAGCCCTACCTCCGCGTGTATGACGAGCTGTTGGACGAAGGACTCGCCCCCCCGGGTTGCGTTAGGGCGTTTAGGGTGACTGAAGGTTGAGGGTTCTCGGGCTTTAGGGATGTTAGGGGTAGGGGTATTAGGGTGTGTTCGGGTTTTCGGGTTTTAGGTTTTAGGATAACCCTAAACCCTCAACCCTAACCCTAAACCCTAAACCCCAAACCCTATACCCTAAACCCTAGCCCCGTTCCTGCCAGGCAACTGGCCTCTACACAGAAGTTTCGAGAACTCCTCGGATGGCCTCGATACGGAGGAGCTGTGGCAGGTGTGGGGGGGTTTAGGGTTTAGGGTTCAGGGTTCAGGGGTGTAGGGTTCAGGGGTGTAGGGTTCAGGGTTTAGGGTTTAGGGTTTGGCGTTTAGGGTTTAGGGTTTAGGGTTTAGGGTTTAGGGTTTAGGGTTTAGGGTTTAGGGATTCGCAAGTTGGGGCTTGACTCCTGAGGCTAGTTAGTGAATCGACTCCGAACGCCTGCGTATTGAACTTCCACGCCTGTGCCCATTCTGTCCAGCAATTCCTTCAACCACCCTGGTTCTTAGTAGGGAATGAGGGAATTAGGGCCCTAGATATACCGAATGATAGACCCTTTAAGGGATGACTGATTCCCTCGTTCCCTACTAAGAACCAGCCAGTCAAGAGAGCTTCACCGCTTCTACGAATGCGAACTCTCCAGCCGCTCAGGTAGCGCTCTTGAAGAAGGGCGTCCTGGCCCGACAACATCTGGACATCTGCTTCAACTTGCTGCTTTGCGCGCATTAGCCTTTCATGGGCATACCTCGCTGTTTAGCATAGGACTACCCATGAAGACGAGAGGTGTAAGCCGTGCGACGACAGGAGCTCGAGGTTTTCTGGGGCAGAAGTTATTGTGAGGACTGTTGGCTCCCAGGAGGGTTGGCTCCCGATGTCAGCCTTGTGCACTCCTTGTTATAATCGCAACCCCCTAAACCCTAAACCCGAAACCCGAAACCCCAATGGGGCCTAAAACGGTGTCGGAGCGTAACGTAAGTGCTTCAGCCTGCGAGCATCCTTCCAGAACAGGCTGGCAAGGCGGTTCACGGATCCCTTGCTGGAGCGGGAGGACATAGTAGGGTTTAGGCGGTTTAGGGTTTAGGATTTACCTTCAGCAAGTGCCCACCCGCCACATGTCACCTTCAGTCTTGGTGGAGGAGCTTAAGGAATTGCCTTTTACTGGGGCTGGCAGTAAGGGACTCT